>CM030365.1:143175818-143323318 GCA_017893485.1 Hemerocallis citrina
AGCCTCGACAAAGAAGGATACGGGGGGTTTCAAATGGCTCGACGACGCAATCCTCTCGACGAAGTTTGAACACTTTGTCGATGAACCCCACACAACCCTTGTCAACCTCGCCGAGCTCTGATGCCCACTCTCTGAGCTCAAGAGCGAGCGAGGAACGAGCAAGGTCGACAAATTGGTCGGCAGAGCTGGGGGGAGGTGACGATGGGTGCTGGCAGTTGGATCAAGTGATGAGCCTGGATCAATGGCCAGGATCGCGCTACAGGATTTTCTACCATTGATATCGCTTCTCCGCTGTTGGATCCTCCCCAGTGCGCGAGCTGGGTATGATCGATGTCTCAGATCGCTTTAAACGGCGAGCTCAACTTTGATAAATTGAAAAAATCAATTTAAATTAATTAAAAATCATTTAAAAATCGAAAAAGTAATTAAGAAATTCAAAAATAATTATTTTTATTTGGAAAGTTAATTTAAAAATTCGAAAAAATAATTAAAATTGAATTTACTAATTACAAAATTTGAAAAAGTGATTTCAAAAATGGAAAAAATTCCAAAAAAATCCAGAAAATTCGAAAAAATCCGAAGAACTATGGAAAAATTCAGGAAGATATTCACTGCCTTCAGAAGCCACAGATCGGTTCCAGGTATCTCCGAACACTCCGACTGCTAAGATTATACGCTAGATTCTAAAAATAAGACGTACTACTCCCCGAAAGCTAAGAAAATTGCCTTCCGGAAGTGGGGGGCGTATGATGATGGTCAAAATCGCAGAAGATCAGAGCCGTACGATTCCTGCACATATCTCAAAGCATCTATAAGCAGATTATCCATCACAGACCTTTTTTACAGGTCTGGGCCCACTCCAAGATATGAGTTTCTTCCAAGCCCATAAAAAGTGACAGACTAGGCCGACTAGGAGAGACACCCAAGCCCATGCAGATTAGGAGTCAAATCTCTTATCCCCTAACAAGGATATCTTATCTCTTGAGGGGGGAGACATGAAAGACATAAGGTAGTTAAATCGATCCAACGGACACAAATCAATCTCTTGAAATATCTCTCAGGCCTATAAATACCCCTCCCCCTCTTCAGTCAGGAGGTAATCAACAATTTGACAGTTTTCACTCTCTTACTCTCTCTCTCTCTGGTTCTGACTTGAGCGTCGAAGGGTCTGTCGTCGGGGCCACTCCCCGGTGTTTCAGGCTTTTTGTAGGTCCATCTGCCGCATCAGCAACCGTCAAATTCAGATCACGGTGGTCAATCAACGATCCAAATTCATTCTCAGGAGCTCTAACTGGCTTTAACAGCCAGGGTTACAGGTTTGACTTTTAGTAGTTTCCTTTAATTATTAACTCACTATCTGTTTGCTCCCACACCGAAATAAGTAGCAACACCAGGCATGTAGATAGCCATAGCCATGATCCCGCAACCGTTCATCGGGAAATGCTAGACTAGTTATTATGGATGAGTTACAATTTTTCTATTCCGAGGGTAGGAACCTAGAGGCCTTTAATAAAAAATACCCTAAATCTCCATTTTAAACGAATTACTAGAAACACCATTAAGGACAATTGTTTTAAAATCTATTCCGAAATGAGAGATGCATTAATTTCTCTTTTGTATTCTTTAACTTGTAGAGTATCATTAACAGCCGGTGGTTGGAAAACTTGTTAAGATATTCCGATGATGAGCATAACTTGTCATTGGAATGATAGTGAATGGTTCATTCAAAAGAGGATCATATCACATGCAGCTTTGCCGTACCCTCATTGTGGTCTATTTATTGCAACACGTAATTTAGAAATATGTGATTTATTTCAAATTCGTGATAAAATTTGTTCTAATAGTTTTGATAATGCCTCCAACAATAATAGTGAGATTACCACATTAGTTCAAAATTTAGCTCCTCCATGTCTTGAAATTTTTCTTGTTAGGTGTACATGTCATATTTTTAATATATGTGTATAAGATGCATTAAAAGTAGCCGATCCATTTATGAATGCAATAAAGAGTTGTGTGCATTTCATTGCTTTTAGTGGTACTATGCTTCAACAATTCAAATAATGATGTAATCTTTAGGGAGTTATTTTAGGAATTTTTCTAGAGATGTTAAACACCAAAGAAATTCTACTTTCAACCTACTGAATGTTGTTACTCGATACAAAACTATTATAAATGATTTTTGTATTACGAAAAACATGGAAAACTTTCAGATGACTCTTGAATCTTGGTATTATGCTGAAAGTTCATTGAAATTATTGAAACCATTTAAGACAACAATTCTGAAATTTTCAAAATTTTATGATTCCACTTCTAGTAGTTTTTATATTTCAATAATTATTTTCATTATCTTATGATTCCACTTCTAGTGGTATTTTTATTTCAATAATTAGTATGATGTAAACTTTTCAATAAATTTTTTCGGATCCTTACATTGGCCATATTATTACTCCGCTTATGATAAACTTTTGAAATATTTTAATCCTCTTCTTATGTTGTATTTTATTGCTACTATATGGATCAGCATATGTAATCCCCGTTCTCGTAAATACATATTTCCTGAATATTTTCTGTATTTTGATTAGTTATAAATCTATTTTTGCGCTAAACTTGTTTTAGATCTTTTACTAAGTGTTTTATAATCGATAACTATATTCACTTTGAATAACGATATATTTTCTATTTAAAATTGATCAACTATTTATATTTTATATTATTTCTGTTTGGATTTTAATGAACTTGTTAATCTTAAATTCTATTTTGATGCATATTATTATTATTATTATTATTATTATTATTATTATTATTATTATTATTATTGTTATTATTATTTTTTATTATTATTATTATTATTATTATTATTATTATTATTATTATCGATAGTACTATTATTACTACTATCATTATTATTATTTTTAGTATTTTCATTGTAATTATTTTTATTAAGATTTGTTGTTATTGTTATTAGTATTATTAGTATTGTTATTCTTATTATTGATGTTGTTACTGTTATTATTATTAGTATTTATATTGTCATGATTCTTCTTCTTATTATTTTTGTAAAGCCCAATGTTATTACTATTATTATTGTTACCGCTAAATCTGGTGTGGGGGCAAACAGATAGAATTTGTGGATTCTTAGGGAAACTGAATAGCAAACCAAGAACCTTTCCACCGAAGTTTGACCGTTGACTCCTGCCGTTCACCTGCAAAAAGTGCGATACACCGGGGTTGATCCCGACGACGCACCCTCCGATGCTCGAGTCAGTAATCAGAAAAGATTATGAATGAGCTTTTACTGGCAAAAGATTGATTACCTCCTAATGGTGGTAGATGGGGGGTATTTATAGCCGCCTTTGGGATCAGTTTAGGAATGAAATCCCTAATTCCCAGTGAAAGGATAGAGCGAATAAGGGCCGTTGATTAAATACAATCAGAAACCCTAATTCTATCCAGCTGGACTGGGTTCCTTGCGGGTTGGGACTCGCACCCAGTTGAGATGGATCCGTTGGAGGGTTATTGGGCTTTTGGAAAAAAGACCCAGAACCTATTTCAGACCCGCTTGTAGGTGAAATTACCATTTTACCCCCAAGCTTTAAGATTCGTGCCCGATTTGGACGGTTCCGATTTAACCCTATTTTTAGCCATATCACGAGCCCCCCTCTCCCAAAGACTGAGTTTGATCAGCCTTTGAGGAGTAGTTTTACTGTTTTAATGGCTTGCGGAGTTGTATCGGAGTCTGAATGAGTGGTGCTGAATCTTGGTAGGAGGTATTGTGGTGATTTACTGAGTTAGTTGCGTGCTCGAGGTTGTTCCTAGGCTCTCTTGGATTTCTGGTGATTTTTCCTTATTTTTATCTAATTTCGCGAAGTGGTGATCTATTGTTCGGGGGTCTTAATAACTACTCTAAGCAATAATTATTTACCCAGGGGCTCAAAAATATTTCTCCGAACTTATAATTATTCTTTAGAATTTTTAATCAATCTTCCCAAATTTTTAACCATTTTTTTCACAATATTTAGATAGACAACTTGATATTGTTTTCGTCATGGTGAGATCTGGGCCCTTCATCAGCTTTGGGTGCGAATTTTGGGGAGATCTAGTGATTGTGGTTGCTTTGGAGGAGTTAATTTCTTTGTTCCGTAGCTTAGGTGCTTTGGCTTCATTGCCGAACCCCCCCCCCCCCCCCCCCCCCCCCCCCCCCCCCCCCGCGAACACATGCTACGAAGGAGGCCGAGATCTGTGAAGGTTCGGCACCTTCTGCCGAAGAGCGGAAACACCTCGGCCAGCCTATAGAGGCGAAGAGGGGGTTCGGCGAACAGATAGAAGTCCGGAGTGACTTTTTTCATGTATGAGGGTCGGTGCCAAGAGCGCTCAGCAAGGAGTGCCGAGGTGCATTTTTTCCATGTAAGAGGGTCGGTGGCAAGAGCACTCAGCAAGGCGTGCCGAGGTCCCAGAGCAAGATTTTTTGCTCGTTTGTGTGTCGGGGCCAAGAGCACTCGGCAAGGAGTGCCGAGGTCCCAGAACAAGATTTTTTGCTCGTTTGGGCGTCGGTGCCAAGAGCACTCGGCAAGGAGTGCCGAGGTCCATTTTTCCATGTAAGATGGTCGGTGGCAAGAGTGCTCGGCAAGGCGTGCCAAGGTCCCAGAGCAAGATTTTTTGCTCGTTTGAGCGTCGGTGCCAAGAGCGCTCGGCAAGGAGTACCGAGGTCCATTTTTTCCATGTAAGATGGTCGGTGACAAGAGCGCTCGGAAAGGCATGCCGAGGTCCAAGAGCAAGACTTTTTGCTTGTTTGGGCTTCGGTGCCAAGAGTGCTCGGCAAGGAGTGCCGAGGTCCAATTTTTCCATGTAAGATGGTCGGTGGCAAGAGCGCTCGGCAAGGCGTGCCGAAGTCCCAGAGCAAGATTTTTTGCTCGTTTGGGCGTCGGTGCCAAAAAGCGCTCGGCAAGGAGTGCCGAGGTCTATTTTTTCTATGTAAGATGGTCGGTGGCAAGAATGCTCGGCAAGGCGTGCCGAGGTCCCAGAGCAAGATTTTTTGCTCGTTTGGGCATTGGTGCCAAAAGCGCTCGGCAAGGAGTGCCGAGGTCCATTTTTTTCATGTAAGATGGTCGGTGGCAAGAGCGCTCGGCAA
Organism: Hemerocallis citrina; assembly: GCA_017893485.1. Lineage (NCBI taxonomy): Eukaryota > Viridiplantae > Streptophyta > Magnoliopsida > Asparagales > Asphodelaceae > Hemerocallis > Hemerocallis citrina. Next base: position 143,180,947 of record CM030365.1, read on the forward strand.
GGCGTGCCGAGCTTCCAGAGCAAGATTTTTTGCTCGTTTGGGCGTCGGTGCCAAGAGCGCTCGGCAAGGAGTGCCGAGGTCCTTTTTTTCATGTGAGACGGTCGGTGGCAAGAGCACTCGGCAAGGCGTGCCGAGGTTCCAGAGCAAGATTTTTTGCTCGTTTGTGCGTCGGTGCCAAGAGCGCTCGGTAAGGAGTGCCGAGGTCCATTTTTTCCATGTAAGACGGTCGGTGGCAAGAGCGCTCGGTAAGGCGTGTCGAGGTCCCAGAACAAGATTTTTTACTCGTTTGGGTGTTGGTGCCAAGAGCGCTCGGCAAGGCGTGCCGAGGCCCAAGAGAGGATTTGATGGCTAAGAGATGACGGGCTGGCGAGGTGACTATTGAACTTCTGACAGATTTGACTGTTGAACTTCTGATAGATTTGACTGTTAGCCAATAATGTGACCGTACGACTAGGTGTGGTAATCATTGTAACGGTATAGCTCCTTTTGTCGCTTTGCATAAATGGGCCTGACTGTTGGTTTTCTTTTGGCCCATTATCCTCGTTTTGTGTGCCAAGCTCTATAAAACTCCACCCCTCCCTCATTTTTCACTTCTCCGATTTTTTACTCAGACAGTTATTTTCTACTAGCGAGAGCTCACGGTGATCGCCGACTGTTTTCCGGTTAAAATTCCAACCGTGACTGTCCCTTCAAGGTAACTTATACTTAGTTTATTTCCAAGTATAAAAATGTCTCTTTCTCCCATTTTCGAGCCCTCCCCCTCTGCTGGCGACGCACCGTCTCCTAGTCCGAAACCTCGCACTGATAAGGGCAAGAGGGTATCTGGTCGAGACACTATTGTGGAAGATCCGAAGCGTATGAGGGAGTTCGGCAGGTTTCCAGGGGCGCTGACAGGGCTCCATAGGGTTCGGGAGCTTCCGGAGGAGTATGTCGAGCGCATAGTTCACGGGAGGGGGCGGACCTTTAAGGAGAATGCGGCAAGGGAGAACTCGGAGGTGGACGACACGGTATCCATCCTCGGCGAGGTGGACTTGGTAGCGATCCGGCATTGCTTCCAAATTTCGGAGGAGTACGAACTAATGCTGCCGGGTCCCGGGGTTAGGGCCAATTCGCCGCTGCCAGTAACCATGTGTTTCTGGCCAGTCGATGCCTTTATCGTCGGTGCTCGGCTCCCTCTCCACCCGTTCGCGATCCAGGTCCTTAGGTGGTTTGGGGTCAGCCCCATTCAACTTATGCTGAACGCATGGAGAGTCATTAATGGGTTCGTGCTCCACTGCCAGACAGCCGGGGTTGAGCCAGAGTTGAGGGTGCTCCAGATGCTCTACCGACTTTACCAGCAGAACTGGTCTGAGTTCCTGTATTATTTGGCTCCGAGGCATGGTGCTCGGCTCGTCGTCTGCCCCGACTCCATAAAGCACTGGCGCGATAAGTATTTCATAGTGCGGAGTCGCGAGGCATGGCCCATACCCTCTGGTTGGGTGGAGGAGGTGACGAAGCGAGTGAGGGAGTCGCCAGTGCTTCACCCCCAAGAAGAAGATACAGTTCGGGTCCTTCTCGATCGGCCCAAGTTCGACTGGCGAGATCTGACTGAAGACGTTCTCTTCAGGGGAAGGCTCTGCCGCGTAGATCCTAGTACGCAGCTTTTTCTATGTTCTTTTTCCCCTTTTACTTTGCTCATCATAACTTGCCTTTTAACCAACTTCTCGCTTGATTGTAGAAAATATGGACTACAACACGGTGCTAGCGTAGAAGGCTGCCCTCGGGAGCAAGGCGCCTAAGAAGCGCAAGAGGGTCGCAACCAAGCTGACCGCTCTGAAGGCTACAAAGGTCGCTAGTGCCACCGAGGGGGTTGAGGTCGTGACCCCAAGCAGGGCTCCGGCGGCAGCCTCGCCATCGGCCAACATAGGCGAGTTCCTGATAGCCGCTGCTCTTGGGATGGAGGTGCCCCCGGTGACGGTGAATGCCGAGGTGCTCCTTACAGAGGAGCACAAGAAGATCTATGTTCCGGACTGGCAAGTTCGGAAGCTCGACGAATTCCTTGGTGACTCGACGTCGAGTATGCATGCGGTGAAGCACCTGGCGACGTCGAAGGATCGAGCCGCCATGGACACCGGCCTCGGGGGCGATGATGCCATCGAGATCGCTCGCGTGGCGGTATCGGTGAGTATTGATTTTCGCTTTGTAGATAACTTGCACATTAAATTGTCTGACTTCTTTCATTCCTTGTTGTTATGTTGCAGATAACCGTCCACTTCGGTCATCTCATGGAGAAGATGATGGAGTTGGAGAAGGACCTCAAGAAGGAGGCCGACCGTGCTCGGGCTGAAAAGGCTCGAATGGCCAACGAACTCAAAAAATTGAAGGTCGAGTTTGAGGGGAAGGCAACGAGGCTCGAGTACCTTGAGGGCCTCGTTACGAAGCTCGAGGCTGATCTGCTTCGGCAGAAGGAGGAGTCGGCCAAGCAGCAGGCCGAGGCGGTGGAGGCTAAGGCTGCGGCGGTGAAGGAAGCCAAGGCGGCCACCATGGCAAAGGCGCAAGGCTTCCTTGCTGCCAATATGGCTAAGGCGTACGCGCAAGCCATCGCACAGGTGTCGGAGCGTTATCCCGAGGTCGACTGCTCCGGATGGCGGCTCTTCCCGGACCACGTCGACGGCTTCGACCCCGAGTCGGAAGAGGAAGGCAGGGACGACGAAGATGGCCCCGAGGTCGAGGTCATTGGCGAGGTCCAGGGGTCAGTGGTGACTCCGCTGGTGATGGTGGCTCCTTCAGGGGAGTCCGACCCTGTCCAATCTCGTCGCCCCGGGAAAGAGGTCGTCCCTTGACTTCTCCTTTCTTTCTTTCTTTTTTTTTGTTTTGCCTTTTGAGCTGTTGATTGTATTGCCTAATTGCGGACTGGCCACCGCATTTTTGTGATGAATGAAAATACAACTTTTGAGCTCGAACCAGTGTTTCTTTTGAGTAGCTTCCCAAAAATTTCTTTGAAATTTGACTAAGTGTTTAAACAAAAGATTTTAGTCTCCGCTAGGTACACGTAGCCTTGTTCAGGAGTCGGATGTGAAGCAAATTTGTGAATATTTACTGAGCGTTCTCGTCGTTTGCCCTGACCTTTGCAGCTCGCCGAGGTGACCCAGTCTTCCGACCCCACCCACTCAGGGGAGGAGTTAGGTTCCGAGGTTGTCTTAGGGGCGACGAGGTTGTGTTTGACCAGGTGCCGAGAGCACCTTTACGAAGTCGAGTTGGGGTTGCACAGAGCCGAAAGTGAGCGGAACCATCTGCAGCTGATCTTAGGCCGGCAAGACATCGAAATTCGGCGACTAGAGGGCAGGCTCGCTGAGACTACCCCCATAGGCGAGGATGATGGCTCGTCAACAACCTTCACTAATGGGCTGAGGCTCAAGTGTCTCCGACACTCTTTGTCGAAGATGACAACGGAGAGAGGCGATCTGCTCACTGAAATTTACCACCTGCAGATGGTGGAGGCAGAGCTCCTGGTGAAAGAAGAGGAGTTGACAATGGCGGTGGGCAAGCTGATGACCGAACGTAACGAATTGACGGCAGAGGTTGAAGCGTTGAAGAGGGCCACGGTAGACAGGGGCATCGAAGTCACTCAGCTCCGCCGAATCATTGCCAGCCGTCCTAGCATCCCGAGCTCCGCAGTGGCTCCACGCTTTGAAGTGGATGTAAAAGACGACTTTCTGAAACAACGGATAGCCGAGCTAGAGGCAGAAGTGGCTCGCCTCAAGCCGCATTCGGGACCGATCAACGTCAGGAGCACTTCATGCACTCGTGAAGAAAGCGAACGAAGGATTTTGTTTTACGAGCTCACGACCCGTTCTCCTGTTGCTCGGCAATGTCCAGGCGACGCCCAAAGTGGTGTTGCAATTTCATTGAGCGGAGCGTCCGTCGGTGCAACTGTTAGGAGCAGTGCCGAGGATACGTCTCAATTCGCCGATCTAGGGACGAGTTCCGAGGTCAGGCGCCGCCGTCCCCGGGTATCTTTAAAGCGGAACATCCCTGCGCCTAGGAGGTGTTGAAGCTTTCTTGTTTTCCACGTTTTATATTTTGTCTAAGTGTTGCGAGTCGGCTTTGTAGTTTTGGTTTTTCAACCCTTGTAACTTCGTTGTAAAGAAGTTGTCTTGTAAAGAAGTTGTCTTGTACTTTTCTCCACGAACTCTATAGAAGCGAGGCATTTTCCTTCTTCGGACTTGCGTGTTTCGTTCATTCATGTGTTGTTGTATTATTACTTGCGAAGATTGGACTACTTTTAGCTTGCTTACAAGCGAGGTGTGTATGTAGTGCCGAGCACTGCTTCGAACCTCCAGCTCGCGAATTTGTAGAAGAAGGCAGTTCTTCGTAGTGGAAAGTGGCCTTTTGAAGGATTAGTTCACCTTTAGACGAATCATAAGAACCAAAGGTTAGCTCCCGCAAGTACTCTTCTCCCACATCTAGTATGGTTGTAAGAACTTCGCGCGCGATGTCGGAGCTAGTTTCAACGGTTATGGGAGCAATTCCGAATGGCGAACCACTTCTAGCTCGCTTAAGAGCGAGCTTGAGAAGTGGAATCGAGCCAAGTCTTGGACTTCGAACTCGTCGTTTGAGTTAATTTCAACGGTTGTGGGAGAAATTCCGAATGGAGAACCACTTCTAGCTTGCTTAAAAGCGAACTTGCGAAGCAGAGTCGAGCCAAGTGTTGGACTCCAAACTCATCGTTTGAGTTAATTTCAACGGTTGTGGGAACAATTCCAAATGGCGAACCACTTCTAGCTCGCTTAAGAGCGAACTTGCAAAGCAGAGTCGAGCCAAGTGTTGGACTCCGAACTCGTCGTTTGAGTTAATTTCAATGGTTGTGGGAGCAATTCCGAATGGCGAACCACTTTTAGCTCGCTTAAGAGCGAACTTGCAAAGCGGAGTCGAGCCAAGTGTTGGACTCCGAACTCGTCGTTTGAGTTAATTTCAACGGTTGTGGGAGCAATTCCGAATGGCGAACCACTTCTAGCTCGCTTAAGAGCGAACTTGCGAAGCGGATTCGAGCCAAGTGTTGGATTCCGAACTCGTCGTTGAGTTAATTTCGTTAAAGGCTTTAAACAGGGAGATAAAGATAATCCACAAGTAAAATATGGGAAACAATAAGCTTTATTGATAACTGCTAATTGGCTGCTTCTAAGTTGCAAGCCGTTATTACAATGAGAAAATAAAGAAGCAAAATACAAGTGAAAAGATAGAAATGGCGCACCACTTGAAGTCACTTAGAGAGGCATTAAGGCGCTCTCTTAGTACTTCAGTAGGTGGTCGACATTCCAAGTCCTGGGTATCTCTCTGCCTTCATGGTCTTCAAGACGGTGCGTCCCGGGCTGAACTTCCTTGACGATCTTGTAGGGTCCTTCCCAATTCGGGGCTAGCTTACTCTTTTGGCCAGGGAAGGAGATAGCTAGTTTTCTGAGGACCAAGTCCCCTTCCTTGAGATTGGTGGGGCGGACCCTTTTGTTGTAAGCCTGCTCAATTCTTCTTTGGTAATTCTGCTGGCGAATTGAAGCTCTTTCACGGAGCTCATCAACCAAGTCCAAATTTGCTTGAAGTTCTCTGGCATTCTGCTCTTCTTCATAGGCCATAAGGCGAGGAGATGGTAGGCCGACTTTCAAGGGGATCACAGCTTCGGACCCATAGGTGATATTGAATGGCGACTCACCTGTGGGGGTTCTTTTCGAAGTGCGGTAGTTCCACAGTACGTTAGGAAGCTGCTCTGCCCATAAGCATTTGGCCGACCTATCCAGCATCTTCTTGATACCGGCGAGGATCTGTCAGTTGGCATTTTTCACTTGGCCATTTGATTGAGGATGGGAGACAGAGGAGAAGCGTTGCTGAATGGCGAGGTCTTCACACAGAGATCGGAATGCGGCCCCCGTGAACTGTGTTCCATTATCTGTTATTAGGACCCGAGGCACACCGAATCTACAGATTACACTCCTCCAGAAGAACTACAGCACTTTGTTCTCAGTTATCGTAGCCAAAGGCTCAGCCTCTATCCATTTTGAGAAGTAGTCGATCGCCACGACTAGAAACTTGAGTTGACCAGGAGTTGGCGGAAACGGGCCTAGCAAATCCATCCCCCACATTGCCAAAGGGATCAGACTTGATAGAGAGGTGAGATGTGCTTGGGGTAGGCAACGAATGTTGGAGTACTGCTGACAAGAGCTGCATTGCCGGACGTGTCGTTCGGCATCTTGTAGGAGGGTAGGCCAGAAGTACCCATAGTTCAATACTTTTCTGGCGAGGGACCTTGACCCTGAATGTGCTCTACCTATACCTTCGTGAAGCTCTTGTAAGGCATATGAGGCTTCTTCCGGGGAGAGGCACCTCAAGTAGGGTCTGCCATCTACTTGGGTGTAGGAGCGTTTGTACAAGACCCCTTCGAAGAGGGTGTACCGCTCTGCTCTGGTTCGGACTCGACAAGCTTCCTTAGGGTCTTCGGGGAGGAGCCCATCCCTGAGGAATTCTATCAACGATTTCATCTAATTGTCCTGAAATTGGACGGGCAGCGACTCCATCGAGTTAGGGGTTTCTTCTTCTATGCTCGGTCTTAGGAGCACCTCAATCAGGACGGTCTACTTGAGACCTTGGAGGGAGGAGGAGGCCAATTTGGAGAGGGCATCTGCTTGGGAATTTTCTTCTCTAAGGATCCGCTGGATTTGAGCCTCTTCGAATGAAGCCATGAGACTTCGGACCTTGGCTAGGTACTTAGCCATTCGGTCGTCTCGTGCCTCATACTCCCCTAAGACTTGGTTTACGACCAGCTACGAGTCACTAAATATCCGGAGACGTTGTGCCCCTGCCTTGCGAGCCATACCGAGGCCGGCTATAAGGGCTTCATACTCCGCTTCGTTGTTGGAGGCCTTAAAATTGATGCGGAGGGAGTATTGGAGAACGAAGTCATCTGGGCCTGCCAGAATGACCCCGACTCCGCTCTCTTCGGTACAAGAGGACCCGTCTACATACACTGTCCAGATAGGAGGCCCTTTTACTGCTTGACTGAACTCTGGTATGGTACTCTCAACAATAAATTCAGCTAAGGCTTGAGCCTTAATTGCGGTCCGAGGTTGGTATGATATGTCATGCTGGCTCAGCTCGATGGACCACTTCAACAGATGGCCGGATGTATCGGGTTTTTGTAGAACTTGCTTAAGCGGCAGGTCGGTAAGAACGACCACCGAGTGGGACTGAAAATAAGGGCGGAGCTTCCTAACTGCCATAACCAAGGCATACGCCATCTTTTCCAGTCTTGGGTACCGGAGCTCGGCATCCTGTTGTACCTTGCTCACGTAATAGATGGGCTTCTGGGCCTTGTCTTCTTCCCTCACTAGGACAGTATTGAGGGTTTGCTCGGAGGCAGCTAAGTAGAGGTAGAGTGTTTCCCCGGAGATAGGCTTGCTGAGGAGAGGGGGGTTAACTAGATAGGCTTTAAGCTGATCAAATGATTCTTGCTGCTGTTGACCCCACTCGAAGCCCTTAGCCCCCCTAAGGGCTTTGAAGAAGGGAAGACACTTCTCCCCTGACTTGGACAGAAAGTGCCCTATGGCTGCGAGGCGCCCCATGAGCTTCTGAATCACTTTCACATTTTTGGAAGGAGCCATGTCCAGTATGGCTTTGATCTTCTCGGGGTTAGCTTCGATTCCTTTTTGGCTGACCATGAAGCCTAGGAATTTTCCCGACGAGACCCTGAACGCACACTGTTCGGGTTAAGTCTCATATCATGCTTTCTCAATACATTGAATGCCTCCTGTAGATTGGCAACATGGTCAGCCCCTTGGATGCTCTTGACTAGCATATCATCAACATACACTTCCATGTTTCGGCCGATTTGGTTCTGGAAGACCTTGTTGACAAGGCGTTGGTAGGTTGCACCTGCATTCTTCAACCCGAAGGGCATTACCCTGTAGCAGTAGAGCCCCTGATCGGTGACAAAGGAGGTCTTCGGGATATCCAGGGGAAACATTCGAATTTGGTTATACCAGGAGAAGGCATCCATGAAGCTGAGCAGCTCATGGCCCGAAGTGGCGTCAATCAAAGTGTCGATGCTTGGGAGAGGGAATGGATCTTTAGGGCATGCTTTGTTCATGTCCGTGAAGTCGATGCAAATTCTCCAACTCCCGTTGGCCTTCTTAACCATAACAACATTGGAGAGCCATTCGGGGTAGCTGACCTCTTGTATGAATCGGGCCTTAAGGAGTTTGTCCACTTCTTCCTTTATAGCTTGTTGGCGCTCAGGGGCAAATTTGTGCCTCTTCTACTGAACCAGTTTGGACCCCGGAGCAACACTAAGGTGGTGGACGAGGAGCTCCTCGGAGATTTCTGGCATGTCGGCAGCTGACCATGTGAAGAGGTCATGGTTATTTCTAATGCATTGGACTATGTCGGAACATAAGGCAGATGGGAGGGTCTTGCTGATAAAGAACTTGCGCTTCGGATCCTGTTCGGAAAAGAGCACTTCCTCCAGCTCATCCACCGGCTCGGACATAGGTTGGGCGTTCCCTTGGGGAATCTCAAGAGTCTCGAGGGAAAGGACAGGACCCCCGGTGGAGGTCATGTAGCACTTGCGGGCCATTTCTTGACTACCTCTCACTTCTCCTACTCCAGCCCTGGTGGGGAACTTCATCTTGAGGTGATAAGCCGACGGGACAGCCTCTAGAGCAGCTAGGCCAGGTTGGCCTAGAATCACATTATAAGCAGCTGGGACATCGACGACCATGAAGTCCATCGGCTCCGTGCGGGTAGTAGGATTTTTGCCAGTGGTTACGTCGAGGGTGATTACGCCTTCGATAGTCACTGGAACTCCCGTGAACCCATGGAGCGTATAGCCGGCAGGCTTGAGCCTGTCCTGCGATAGCTTGAGTCCTCGGAATGCCGCGAGGAAGAGGATGTTAACGGAGCTACCATTATCGATCAGAATCCTCTCCACTTTAAAATTTGCCATATGGAGGTTGATAACTAGTGTATCACAATGGGGGGTTCGGACAACCTCGAGGTCTTCATCTAAAAAAGTGACCGGTACTCCGAGGCCTTTGGGAGGGGGCATGCCGTGCACTAAGTTGACTTCCCTGACGAATGCCTTTCGAGAGGAGTTGAAGGTGCCTCCCATGGGGCCTCCGTGAATGAGATGTAGAATGCATTCCTCCTCAAACTTGGGAGACACATCGAGCCTTTCAAGGCGCTTATTAGCCCCCCTGGATGGAGGAGGGAGATCAGTTCGGTCCTTTCTCACAAACTTAGACAGCTGCCCCCTCTGGATGAGGGCCTCGATTTCATTCTTCAGGGCCCGGCAATCATTGGTGTCGTGGTCGTGGTCCCGATGATATCGACACCACTTTTCTTTGTCCCTCTTCTTGCCGGGGGTATTTATCTTCGGGGCAGAAGGCAAAACTCCCTCCTTCTCGACCTCCATGAGGATAGTGGAAATGTTGGCGTTAAGAGGGGGTAAACTTCTCAAATCTAGGAGGTGGGCGGTGCTGGCCCCCATTGTCCTTCTAGAGCTTCTTAGCTCCCTCTCCTTCAGCTGCCTTTCTCTTGGTCCCGGAGGAAGACCCCTCATAGGTGGGGTGATGTTCAGCTTCCTCAGCCCGGATATACTTCTCGCTTCTAAGAAGGAGGTCGGAGAAATTTTGCGGGGGCTTCTTGGCTAGGGAGGACCGAAGGCTCGAGTTAAGGACATTTGGCTGGAAGGCTGCGGCAGTGACCGACTGGTCGAGGGAAGCAATGGACCTAGCTTCCGCGGTGAACCTTTTCACATAGTCCCTGAGCTTCTCCCCCTTCTTCTGGCTGAGGTAGAGTAGCGAAATAATGGTTTTTTCGGTGCGGCGGCTACTCACAAAGTGAGTGATGAAGAGGGTCTCAAATTGTTCAAAGGAGAATATAGAGGATGGGGCAAGGCGAGAGTACCATTCCCGGGCCGGACCCTTAAGAGTAGCTGGGAAGGTTTTGCACAGTAGGGCATCGGAAGCTTGGTGGATCAACATAAGGGTCTTGAAGCTCTCGATATTGTCTATAGGGTCTGACTCCCCAGAGTAAGTCTCAAACTGTGGGGGCTTGAAGCCTATTGGAACAGGTGCCTCCATGATTGTTCGAGAGAAGGGAGGTCGGCTTGGACGGAGGGTCCTTCCTCTCAGCTCGTCTTCTCTGTCTATTTGGCCGAGGCACCTCTCCATCTCATAGAGACGATGATAGATAGTGTCATCCCTTCGACGGTAGCCAAATGAGTCTCTGGACTCGTCTTCGTAAGAAGGGGAGCACAGAGTTCGGCGATGGTAGCTAGGAGAATGGCGAGGACTGTGATGGTGGTTGCTCGGAGCTTGAGGAGGGGTTAGGGACCGATGGCAAGGACTTTGGACCGGAGGAGGAGTGGGGACCCTCTGGGCATTGCTGTTGTTCGGCCGGAGGTTGAGGGCTTGCAAGACGGTTGCTTGGAATTACTAGAATTCGGCACGGGTGATAGGTGCGGTATCCTCCCTCGGGGGTTGCCGACTAGCGGGAGTGTAAGGCCTTCTCCTATGGTGCTCGGGGGACTCTCTTCGCCCTCTGTGAGGAGGGGACCTCCTGTGGTCGCGGCGACGAGGAGATCGCTCATTTGGATGTTCCAGGCGGGAGGCTCCCTCACGGGCCCGCCTTTCATCCAAATGGTGGCGAAGATCCTCTTCTCTCTGGCGGTTGAGGAGGGAGTTGCGGAGGTCTTCGGAAGGACGAGGGTTGTGAGATGCCATTGAATCGGTTGAAGGATTGTGTACGGAGATGCGGTCGCGATGAGGAGGTTGTTTCTAGGGGTTGGGAAGAGCGATCCCTGCACCGGCATTCTGGGGCTCGAGCAGAGCCCTTTGGGATTGAAGGTTCTGAAGAGGAGGTTGGTCCTACTGCGGGGGCTGATCAGGTTGCGGTGGGAGTTGCCCCTGCGGCTAGACGGTTTGGAGGGGACCTCCTGTTGTGGTTGAGGAGGAGTGGACCCACGGTTGGACCCTTTGGATCTTAGCTTTCGGGGAGGCATGGCCGGAGATGATCTTAACCAAGGGAATAGGAAGGATTGCTATTCGTGGTTTCCCACAGACGGCGCCAATCTGTTACCGCTAAATCTGGTGTGGGGGCAAACAGATAGAATTTGTGGATTCTTTGGAAACCGAATAGCAAACCTGGAACCTTTCCATCGGAGTTTGACCGTTGACTCCCTCCGTTCACCTGCAAAAAGTGCGATACACCGGGGTTGATCCCGGCGACGCACCCTCCGACGCTCAAGTCAGTAATCAGAAAAGATTATGAATGAGCTTTTACTGGCAAAAGATTGATTACCTCCTAATGGTAGTGGATGGGGGGTATTTATAGCCGCCTTTGGGATCAATTTAGAAATGAAATCCCTAATTCCCAGTGAAAGGATAGAGCGAATATGGGCCGTTGATTAAATACAATCAGAAACCCTAATTCTATCCAGCTAGACTGGGTTCCTTGCGGGTTGGGACTCACACCCAGTTGAGATGGATCCGATGGAGGGTTATTGGGCTTTTGGAAAAAAGGCCCAGAACCTATTTCAGACCCGCTTGTAGGTAAATTACCATTTTACCCCCAAGCTTTAAGATTCGTGCCCGATTTGGACGGTTCCGATTTAACCCTATTTTTAGCCATATCAATTATTATTATTTTTGTTAAAGCCCATTGATTTTGACTTATATTGTATTATTTAATTATTTAATTTGAAGCCCAGTCCAAGCCCATCTCCTATTAAATTTTAACCCAAACCCAAACCTACATCCATTGGATCCTAAACCCAAATTCTAGTCTATCCATCAACAGCCAAATTCCCACATTCTCTCATATTCACTGCCTAATAACTACCCTGCTATCTCTTTGACCATAATAAATTAGCCTATTAATCTCCCCATCAACTCATTAATTGATTCTGTAACCCTCACATCCCACTAACTGCCCCTTTTAATATAATATTATAATACATTTTATATTAAACCCCTCCCGACTCTCTCTCTCCTCTCTGTTTTCCCCTAACCAAAACAGAGCTCACCCCCCTTCTCCATCGTCTTCCTCGTCCCGCCGCTTTCCCTCGGTCACTCGTCTTCAACCTCGCAACCTCTTTCCTCGTCGACTCCCTCTTAGCCAAAGTCGAGCCGCCTCGTCTTCAACCTCCTGACCTTCACCATCACCTCTTAGCTCCATTGCTGCCATCTTCATCCCCTGCCTGAACCCATCGAGCACCCCATCGCATCTTCAGCCATTGCTGCACCTCGACAACATCTCGCTCGTCGACCCACCGTTCCGCCATTGCCATCACCATCATCAAAGTCGAGCCTCCCCCTCGACGCAGCGCTTATAATCAGATTCGCCGTCGATTCCTCTCCTCTATTTTGACCCCGAAGGAACCCATTGATGTGTCGCCATTTCCGAACTGAAGCTCCGAATCTCCTCGCAGCCAAAGAACTCCGCTACTCAACTCCTCCATTACCGTTGACTTTGCAATCCAGTCACCTCGTCGACCTACTATCCTCACCCTGTGCCTCACCACTGCCACCCTGAGAAACCATCGGAGCCTCCCTCTTCCTCTGTTTTCTGCCTAAATAGAGCCCCGACTCCACCATCGCCATCCAGCCGCTGCCTGCTCGCAGTCATCCATTCCCGACCGCCAGCGTCTGGCAAACAGCAGCCCTCGCCACTGTCGTCAGTCGCCACCGCTCAGTCGTCGCTGTTCCCTCTCCAGCCGTCTCTCTCTTTCTGTCGCATTTGAGAAGAAGAGAAGGATTGGGTATTCTGTTGTTGTGTGTTGTTTTGTGTGGAAGGGATTGCGGATCCGCATTTGGTGTTAGGTTCCAATCTTGGTGTTTGGTGTTTTGTTGTGTGGATCTTGGTTTTTGCTGTGTGTGTTTTGCCGTTGCTTGCTCGTGTTTCCATATTCATGGGTTCATCGCCCGGGATTCTCATCCCGTTATTCTCAATATTTTGGATCTAACGTCATTGTTAAAGGCAAGTCATCTCACCCTCGAATTGTATTGTATCGCATTCGAGATTGTTTACTGAATTCTGCAATTAAATCTATATTGATTATCGTATATCGTCTATTGTTATCTATCGTTGGAATACTACGGATTCACACGAGCGAATCAAAGTAGTAGTCTTGACTTCGTGCCGTTTTTTGCCTCCAATTTATAGAGATCTTGCATACATTCATATGGTTAATTATTGAATATAGGAATAGGGATTGTTACTGTAATTCATGTCATGACGTCACACAACTATTATAGATTGCATGCTAGAATTGATCATTCATATGATTGATATTGGTGTATTGGTTGATTGTGATTAGTAAGATTATGGACATTGTACATCTTAATATCATATTCACATAGATGTAACTTGCTGTGATTTATGTTGTCGACCCCTAACTCATCGTTCATAACAGTTGAATTATTTTATTTATGAAAATATATATTGAGACCCTAAAATTTATTGCCAACCTGAAATTGTCATGCTGTTTCGGCCTAGATATTGTCATCAAAATCAATAACCTTCTGAATATGAAATGTAGTCCCAGGTGTCTAGTTTCCAGAACATCCAAAATTTTTGAATTCTGACTTATATTGCATGAGTTATGACCATTTTACTGTTGCTGCGTTTTGTTTCCAGATTTATGCATATACCATGTTATCCTGATTAATTAGATGAACTAATGATCAAATATCACCATGATAATTTCCAGATTGATAGTCAACATGCTTAGGGTAATGAAAATTATTTTTTCTAATTTTTAAAATGAATATTTACTACTTTTACAACTGAAACTAGTTAACACCGATAACCAGCCAGAATCTGTAACCTGTAAAGAACACTTTAATTCACCTAGCTACTATTTTCGGATTTTGGACTTTTAATATGAGTTGGAACCGGACAGGAGTTTAGTTTCTAGAACTTCTGATCGGTCTCACATTTTCTATTCTTTAGCAGCGGGACATTCAATTTTAGTACAACAACCTACTGCTGTCCAGAATTGAGTTTCCATGTTTGATAATATATAATTGAATCTATAATGTTGTATTTGGTGCATTTAATTGTATGGAGTACATTGCATGATCTTAGGATTGTGTTGTCATAATTCTAGTGTCCCTTATTAATCGCCTTATCGTTTTCCCATTAATATTTCTGTCCATATTGTTTCCTATTAGTACTGCATGTTGATTTAATAAAGAATGTTAATCAAGCCGGGGTTCAGGGTTGACTAGAGTAGTTGATAATAGAGTGAATGTACTCGAAAGTGTGGGCATCGTTCTCAAAATATCGTTATCATCATTGTGCAAGAAATTGCGTCAATGGCCAGTGTTATCGTTATTGTGGAAGAAATTGATGCAATAGCCTATGTTATCGTTATTGTGCAATAAATTGCTGCAATAGCCAGTGTTATCCTTATCGTGCAAGAAATTGCTACAATAGCAAGTGTTATCATTTTAATGTTATATTGTGTCGAGTACATGACCTATAGAATCTACCACATTAGTCTAAACAAAATTGATTGTATGCATCGAACCTGTGGTATGGAACATATGGGACATAGTAGTACGTGCATTAGTTAGGATTAAAATGAATAATAGACTTAAGATTTTTATCACATCGTCATTGCATATTTTTCATCGTTATTGAACAGTATTATCGTTATTGTTTACCGTTATTGTTATCGTTTATTATCATCATTATCAATCACGTTATTGTACATTGCATCGTTATCATTTTGCCATTGTTCATTGCCATCGACTCTATCTTTTATTGAATTCATTGTTATACCGTAAATGCCATTGTTTCTCTGTTTCTCTACTTGCTGTCCACGACTTGCTTTAAGAACATATTTTTCTCTCTTTTAGATGAACAACTTACAGGTATCAAGAAGAATTGCCTGATAGACTAGGAGAACAACATTGGTGAGAGAATTGAACTTGCATCACCGCCTAAATAATCATTGTTTTGTTTTGAAGACTTAAATAAATTGAAGATTGTTATTTCTTGTATCGTGGGCTTTTGACCCGAATATTGTTATTGTTGATTCCAGATGTTGGATTATTATTATGTTTGGCTATTTTATGCTTAAATTCCAAGTATGGTTATTCATGTGATTACTCCCTTAATGCATGCATGGTCGTATTACTTTCTTGTTTATATTGTTGAGTTGAATCGATAACAGCTTATGAATGATGCAAGTCATTCGCTGGGCCAACGTCACGTGCTTGCATTCCGTATTTTTGGGAAGCGGGGCGTGACATCATATCAAGTTACCAGGTATGAAGAGTTTGACTGAAATGTATTTTGCTTTGCTTGGAAAAGAATCTCAATATGAATGTAATGATTATTTAGTTAGATTTGAGTTGACATTGAATAATTTTTATGATAGAACTTATGCATCTATTGGTATCACATGACAAACTAGTGTATCAACTTCTTTTTCTTTTTCTTCTTCTAAGGGTAAAAGCACATTAGAAGATGCCACTTTTAATTTGCTTGCTCGTATTCAGTCTAAAAAAACCTAAGACTAATGCACCTAATCAATTAAACTGGTATAATTCACAAGATACTGAGAGTTCTAATATCTGGATTGAGGTGTTACATTGGTCGAAAGAGCATGAAACTCTATTTCCAATTCTATCACACATGGCTAGCGATCTACCAACCCCTCATGTGTCTATAGTTGCATCAGAAATTATTTTTTCTTTAACCATGTAATTCAATAATTTGGTATGTATTATTAGTTTTTATTACATGTTTTATTTTCCGGTAATTTTGATTGTTGTAAAAATCTTATTCCAAGTTGAAAAGAATAATATATATAATTTTTTTTCACACTCATACTTGTACATTTATTCTCATTTTTTCGAGCAATAAAGAAAAAAGAAAGAAGAGGAAATAGGCGGACCAGCCCGGCCCAGGTTGTGTTAGACTCGAGTGGATTCGTGGGTTGGTTCGAGATGAATTTTTGAATTCTCAACCAGGCTCGGACCGGCTTGGGTATAGAGCCAACCCGGCCCAGGACTGCACCCACCGCAGGCAAATCCGCTAGGTTTGGGCCCGGACCGGCCCAACCCATCTGCCATCGCTATATGTAGCATTCTCCTCGCCCATGCCTTGCCTGCCCAAGCATCAATAAGAACAAGAATTTTATTCATCAAGACACAAAATTTACAAATGTGATTGTGAAAATAAGAATCATTCCAGTCTAGCCAAATGATCCAATAGTAGATGCAACAGAAATATCCCACACTACTCTACATTCTCTCCCAATCGCTTTCTCTCCAAGGACCCCCGAGGTCTGTAGTTGAGGTAGGACATTCTAATAAACCAAAACCCAAACTACCTCCCACCCAAGCTAATCTAGCCCTATGGCACGAGAAAATAAATTAAGTTACGTTCTCCTCACCTACATTGCACCTAGAGCATCTATCATCTACAGAAATGTTACGAATCCTAAGATTCACTATAGAAAGAATAGAGTTGTTCGCCACCAACCATAGGAATGCCAACTTTTGTTGGTGCTTACATCATCCAAATTGTATTGGCTTCCCTGCTTCTCACCCCTCCATCATTTAGCCATTTATACATGGACCTCATCGGAAAAGACCCATTAGATCCTATTCCATAGATTCATTCATCTTCTTCTCCACTCCCTCTGTGTCAAAATTCATCAATAATGCTCACTAGCAACTGAACTTGCTCCTGCCTTCCATGTGAGCGATTGATGCCACGATCAATTCTCAATCGGCCCAATCTCCACACACCCGCTACTAGGACGTCTTCATTTTGCACCTCTGAAGCTAAATCTGAAAAGAGTGATTGGAGTGTGTTATTCCCCTACCACTGATCCTTGCAGAACCTAGTATCTTTCCCGTTCACGATCCCGCACGAAGTGTTAGCATGAAATATATCTCCTACCTTCACCACTCCTTTTCCAAAAATGGAGTCCTTTCCGTAGACACTTCGCCCTCCATACCAGAATTTTTTCAGCCTTCGGTACATAGCGAACGACTTGCACCACAACATATTTCGTCGTTTTCGCATTTTCCAACAGCCCTTGCTAAGTAGCGCTTTGTTCATATTTCTAAGGTTCACAACTCCTAACCCTCTAAACTCATTCTTCTTACAAATCTTCTCCCAATTAACTAAATATATTCCTTTATTGTCCCTTCGCTAATCTCCTCAAGAAACCTCTCCTACATTTATCGATTCTATTAATGATTCAAACGAGAAGTTCATAAATCGACACCAGGTACGTAGGTAGACTACTAAGTACCGAGTTAATTAACGTGATTCTTCCTCCCAACGAGAGGAGCATCCATTTTCATCCTACAAGTCTTTTCTCCACTTTCTCCAAAAAAGATAATAAATCTTCTCGACACATATTACCATGTCTGATTGTCGTTCCCAGATATATGCGGTAGTTTTTTATCAACGACTTAAAATGATAAGTATATATAATAATGGTTTAACAAAACCGCCAAGTTTTTGATTATCATAGATCTAGTAATTGCAGTCGAAATGCACAAAATGTCGAACATTCTTCATTTATTGAGTTGCATTATTCATTCTGCAGGCTCACTCCCATTTTGAATGGCATTAAATATTCTTTGGTTAGGAGACCCTTTGCATCATGTAAGCTAAGCTTTATGTGAACGGTTTTTCTTGTTACTATATTTTTTCCTGAGGGAGTGGCAGGGACGTGAATTGGGGGAAACGGAGGCTATTTATTTGGCAACTTGGAGTTGGGAAGTAATTAGGTGTAATTGGCTGGCTACAGAATTGGGTATAGCATTCACTGCATCCCCAGAAATATGGTAACATGTTGGTCTTTTTGAAATAGTGTACCCTTCACCCCTCTCTCTTTTTGTTGTTGTTATTGTTGTCGATATAATCTTTTTCTCAATAGCTTTTTTTTTTTTTGATATAATTGAACTAGTTAGCATTATATTCAAGGACAGTTTGGAAATATAATATTGATGACTTAATACTAGTGAACTAAAATTATAAGAGTAGTCCCGATATATATTAATTACTCCTAAAAAAATCGGATCAAAGGGGTATCAGTGAAACTGCCTACGGTGAGGTTAGTGTATTTCTAGTCCTCGATGATCTCGCATTTTTAGACTATGAGAACAAACTCAATCGCGTAACAATTTTCTACTGAAATTTTCTACTAAGTAGCTGGCTTGAGTTGCAGTAAATCAAATGGTTACCATAATCAGATAAATATTTTGGTAGCTTGCACCTTGTGTTTTTGAAGTTTGGTAATTTGTAGCTAGGTTCAGTTGCAATTAAGTCAAAAATCATTAAACTCAATGTTAAAAGAAATTTATTTTCTTTTCAAGAACAGAACAATAATTGCCTTCAACGCTATGGCAGGACAAAGAGTCCATTTTGGAGAGGATTGATGATTTAAAAAGACTAGAGGAGATGACAGATCTCAAACAAAGGAATGCATTCAGCTTATAAGCCCCAGGGAGGACATTCCCCAATTATACAAATTGGAAGAAATCAAATGGCAACAAAGATCGAGAATTTTGTAGCTTAAAGAGGGAGATGCAAACACAATCTTCTTCCATCGACTGACCAGCTCACACTGGAGATCTAACCTTATCATTTAACTACAAACGGATGCATGGGTGACTCAAGAGGAGAAAGAAATCGAATTGGCCTTCTAGGCTCACTACAAGAAACTTTTTGGAGAAAAGGTAGATTTTAGAACACCACTTAGGAGAGAATTTTGGCAAGGCAGACCAGACATTTTGGCACAACCCTTGCTATATCTGGAAGAACTGTTCACGGAGGTGGAAGTTAAGAGTGTCCCATATGGGTAAGAATAAAACCCCGGTCCCATATTGATTCCAATCTTATTCTACAATACGTTCTGGGAAGAAATCAAGGATGATCTTATGTCTGTCATGACCTAATTTTATGATCATAGACTGAAATTGGGATGTCTTAATTTTACTGAAGTGGTACTCATCCCCCAAAAAGAACTCTAACAGAGTTGGCGATTTCCGACCCATTAGCTTCCTCAACTGTTCGGTCAAGATTATCACTAAGATTCTCGCTAATAGGTTGGGGTTGATGATGGACAACCTAATTTTTCAGGAATAGTCTGGGTTCATTAAGGGAAGGTGCATCCTGGATTGTTTGGCCATCGCGGAAGAAACAATCCACCAGTGTCATATTACTAATGACAGGAGTTTCCTCCTCAAACTGGATTTTGAGAAGGTCTATGGCTTGGTTGAGTGGGTGTGTTCGTTGGAGGCACTTAGAGGTAGGGGTTTCGGAGACAGATGGATTCATCACTGCCTTACTACTATTAAGACGACTATTTTAATAAATGGGTGGTTGGTCAGTCATTCTCGTGCACAAGAGGACTGCGTTAAGGTGACCATTTATCCCCCCTATTGTTTACCATCGTAGCGGACGTCCTGAAGGGTATGATAGATAATTGCGAACATGCGGGCTAGACCGGCCCACTTGCTAGAGGGAAGCCACCAATGTTGTACATGTAACGCCCCGAATTTCAAAATACACTGAATTCGAGATTTCACAGGATCTTTACACTTCTTTCGTACAATTTTACAAGGAATTTTAAAACTTTTCACTTTACATCAGAGTTACATAGAATCTTTACACTTCACATTTTACAGCGAAAGCAAATTTACAACATTTATATAAAAGTACATCAACATTTGAATAATCTCTAAGCGTCATTTCTCCTTTAATCTTTATCATGTCATTTACCCTGCATACAAAACTGTGGGTACGTCAGTTTATTCAACCGACGAACATTATACACGGCCATCCTATCTATGCCGGAAAAAGTATAACTGATTTTCCATATTTAACAAACACAAACTTGTCACATATCAAACTAAAGGGAATACCCTATTGATGTCGTGTTGTGATTGTGCACTTAGTCCTTAATGCAGTTATTTATATTACATGACACTAATGCGCACTTGTTCGGATTCTATGCATCCCATACTACATAGGTCCGAGGGCAAGCCTCTTAATTGTTCTTCATCTTGTAGGGTTCAATCCTTCGTCATGACTTAATCTACTACTGTAACTACGGTAAGTATCCTAGATGTCCTATGAGTACGAGCTCATGTACAGAAAAACTGGAGGGGAATCCCACGTCATGTCACGACGCATCGTGAAGACTATCTATGGACAATTCAGCCTCCTTCATGGCACACGATCCTCTCGCAGTCACCAAACACCCAATAAGCATTGCCAAGATCCCGATAATTCCGGAGTAGTGCCTGATGTGTCAAATTTATATACAAATATTTGTACTCATTTACCAATAAAATGACTTGTTTTCGCTGATATTGTCTATAATTCATCTTATTTCTATATGATTTCATTTAATTAATTATTTTTGAAGAAATAATATTTTTGATGCAAAAAGTAAAGATTTGTGGAAAAAATCAACAAACAAAGTAAAATAATTGATTTATCGATTTTATTATTTTGTTGAGTTAAAAGTGCGACAAATAATATTAAAAAGATTTTTTATAAGGTAATATGATTTGTAGTTAGTTTAATTAATTTTAAACTAATTAATTTTATTTTATTTAAAAATCCTAATTTCTAGTATTATTTTGTGTATGCAGCAGCACGTGGTGGGCAGAAAAGGAAGAAAAGAAAGAAAGAGAAAGAAATAAATTCAGATCAATTAAAGGAAGGAAATAGAGAAAGAATGTGGACTTTTATGCAAAAGTGCAAACCCTAAACTCCTTCCCGTTCTCTACAAATACAAGCCAAACAGGAGAGAGAAGAGTAGGAGGTGATGGCTGCTAATTAAAATTTAAAAAAAAAAAATTAATTATATATTAAAGAAGGGAAAAGTCAGAGAGATCTCTATCTTCTTCTCTTTTGCGTGCGGTAAACGAAGCAGAAAAAGAAGCAGACAGCGGCGCTGGGCCCCACGCGACTTGACCCCCCTCTGACGCGACAGCAGGCAGGCGGGCCCCCATGTGACAGGTGGCGGCTCAGAGACAGTTGCTGATCGGACGGGCGGCTCGGGTTACGAAGCGACGACTTGGTGACATCTTCTGGTTCAGATTTTGAGAAAGAGAAAAGAAGGGTTTGCTTTAAATTTTGTATTCTTTTTGTATCTCTTCTTCTCTATATTTTTTTCGATGCAATCCCAAACGAACATGAACTGAATTTATTGTTCTAGAGGTTAAGATGTAGCCGAGTTTTGTAGAACACAAATTCTAATTCCTTATTATTACCCTATTTTTTCCTGGTTGTGTTTTAATTTTTATTATTTATGCGTACAACATGGTGGATAGACATTTGTATGATTTTTCAAATCATAAAGAGACCGAACAGGTGATTTGTGATTAATAAAAATTAAGACCGTATATTGGAAGACGTGACCGTTAAGAAATCCCATTTCTCAATTAATAATTTGATGGATAGGCGAAGAATTAGTTGAGAATAATTTTTAGACTATGTTGATAGAGTGGTTAATATCTTTAGGATTTTGGTCGACAATTTGGAAAAGATAATATTTTTATTTATAAGGAATTATAATTTGTGTGTGTGATAAACAAGGTGAACCAAGAGCCCTAGAACTAATTTTACCATTAAACAAAGTACAAGAGCTTCATAGTTTCACAGCCCTCTCCCTCTTCACCAATTTAGTTAGATTTAATTAGATTAGAGTAATTTAGTTGTTTTATCATTAATAAAATTCGACCTTCCAAATAGTGATTAATCTAGTGATATCGGTACTCAGTAAAATATCTAGTCTCTGTGGGTTCGACACTCTACTCACCTATCTATATTACTTGTGCGATTTTGTACACTTGCAGAAATTCAACATCAAATTTTTGGCGCCGTTGCCGGGGACTAGTTATTCTTTTATTGATATTGAAAATTGCTAGATTATTGCTAGTTTGGATTTTCTGTAATTATTTTTATTTTATTATTATTTTACATCTTTATTTTTCTTTTGACTAACTTTTATTTTTATTTATTTTTCTTATTTTATTTTTTTTAAGTTTTTTCTATTTTTCCTTTTTCGATACTTACATCTCAGGACATACAAGTACATTATCATGGCGAACGATGAGAACAGGCCTTTGAGAGACTATGCTATGCCCTCAATTTATGAGTCAAGCATAAAGAAGCCGGTTATTGAAGCTAACGATTTTAAAATTAAACTGGCGATGATTCTAATGATTCAACAGACTGTTCAATTTTGGGGACTACCACACGAGGATCCTTACGCTCACATTGCAGATTTTTTAGAAATTTGTGACACTTTCAAGCACAACGGTGTATCAGACGATGCAATTAGACTAAGACTCTTTTCTTTTTCCCTACGAGATAAGGCGAAGACTTGGCTACATTATCTACCACCCGGTAGTATTACTACTTGGGAGGGACTTGCACAAAAATTTCTAGCTAAGTATTTTCCTCCAGCAAAGACAACAAAGCTAAGAAAGGACATTTGCACATTTACTCAATTTGAGACCGAGTCTTTGTATGATGCATGGGAAAGGTACAAGGAGTTATTAAGAAAGTGTCCTAATCATGAACTACCGAATTGGCTGCAAATGCAAACATTTTATAATGGTTTGGGAGTTATACATAGATCTATGGTTGACGCAGCAGCTGGTGGTGCACTCATGAGCAGAACTTATGAAGCAGCCTATGAGATTTTAGAGGAGATGACATCAAATCATTACCAGTGGTCTTCAGAGAGAACAATGCCAAGAAAAGTGGCTGGAGTTTTTGAACTTGATCCTTTTTCTACTTTAAATGCAAAAAATGATATTTTATCTAAACAAGTAGAAATTATGAATTTTAATGCTATTCATTCTAATATGATTTGTAATCTTTGTGCAGGAAATCATTCAAGTTCAAATTGTCAAGTGGGGAACCCTTTTGCTCCATCAAATGCCGAACAAGAAAATTTTGTGTCAGGTTTTCAAATGCAAAACAATCATTATGGAAACACATACAATTCAGGATGGAGAAACACTCCCAATTATCTATGGAATAACAATCAAGAAGCAGTTATACAACCTCAAAATTTTCTACAACAAGAAAAGAAGCTGACGCTTGAAGATATGTTTGAGCACTACATGCAAAGGGCAGAACAATACATTCAAAAGACAGATTTGGCAATTCAAAATGTTGCAAATTCAACTTCGGCTTCCATTCACAATCTTGAGGTACAAATTAGTCAAATTTCAAATATTCTTAACGAAAAAACTGCAGGAACATTCCCAAGCGACACAGTTGTCAACCCCACGGAGCATGTCAAAACGATAACACTAAGCAACGGGAGAACAATCGAGCAACCACAAGATGAAATTGTCGAACAAAAGGTGGTTGCAAATGAAGAAGAGTACGAACAAATTGTGGAGGAACAAATTCAGCATGAACAAGTAATGTATAATGTTTTTAATTCCATAAATTTTCCTCCTAAAGAACAGTCATCTATTCAAGTAAGTGAAACTTATTTAATTGTGGGTGAGGAACATAAGGCTAAATTTGAAAAATCACCTATAGAAGTATGTCCAACAAATTCAACAACTTTAAAGAAAATATTTTTGAAAATGTTATGTACTTGGATGCTGGACCTTCTATTTATTCATTTTTGCAGCATAAATTCAAAGAGGTGGGGGAATCAAAGACATCATCATCACGAAGGAAACGCCTCAAACTGGAGCTTGAACCTGATCCACACAAGAAAAGAAAAATTAGAAAGGATGTGTTAATGTTGTTGGATCTTGGCGTTACATAACCATCTCACCCCCATGTCTGGCTGAAGACTTAAAACTTAGCGCTTCTTAGGAGGCAACCCATGTTTTCTTTTATTGCATTTAGTTTTGATTTATATTTTAGTTTATTTTATTTTAATTTTTGATTTTATCTGTAGGATTGCATAAATTTTGGAAGTCGCCGGGCGGAGCTGTTTTGAACACATGCATTGATGGCTGTTTTTGAGCAGTTTGGAGTCAAAATCTGGAAAAGTGATTCAAAGAGAAGTTGTATACAATTGTCTTAGCTTTCCAGCAAAAAAAAATTTAGCCCATTTCGACATCTACAGCTCCAGATATCGCCAAAATACTAAACGCTGCGCGTGCAGAAAATTAAAGACGAATCAGGGGAGATATTCTAAACTTTTTGCATTCTTTTTGTTTTTCTTTTTCTTTCCCATTGAGGACAATGTGATATTTAAGTTTGGGGGGAAGGTTTACAAAATTCATTTTTATTATTTTTGAAAAGAAAAACAAAACAAAAGGATTATAATTAGGCTTACCTTTAGACTTTTGAGTTCTTCATTGAGATGAGCATTGAAATAATTTTTTTTGGTATAAACAATTTTTTTTTATAAAGCAATATTAAGCATACTTATTTACTTTAGGATTATTGATTTTCAAAATTCCTTACAAAATTGTGTGGGTCATGCTATTATACATAAAAGACAAATGTGATGCTTTTTCTTGTGATTATTCCCTTTGATCTAGTCCTAAACAGAGTTTAAGTAAATAGAGTAATAATGAAAAAAAAAAAAAGTCAATCTACTCCAATGTTTTGAGTTGCTTAGTAACTAGGGGTATTCATCACAAATGTTTACTTTTACGTAAAACGGCAACTTGAAATATGAGTATGCAAAGCACTTTAAGTTTGTGACTTGTTGAGTAACCGGGTGAATTCATCACAAATGATTTGCATTCGCGTAAAAAGGCAAGTGACAACTTAAAGAAGGGACTGAAAAAAAAAAAAAGAAACTCTAGTTTGCTACTCGGTTTGTAGTAGAGAGAAGGGATAATCACAGATTGAGTTGTTGCATACTACAATTACATTAATTGCATGACAAATGCGATTGGATTGGGAATTATGAATAAATAATTGCACTGGAGAAAGTGGGTATGCTTAGTTTTACTTTATTTGCAATTGTTTATACTTTTAATTGAAATTTTGATGCTTGCATGATAAGATCTCTTGGTGTGATGGGTTGAGTCTACTATTATTAATCCCTTGTTCATGATTCTACTTTTTGCTCGAGGACAAGCAAAATCTTAAGTTTGGGGGTATTTGATGTGTCGAATTTATATACAAATATTTGTACTCATTTACCAATAAAATGGCTTGTTTTCGCTGATATTGTCTATAATTCATCTTATTTCTATATGATTTCATTTAATTAATTATTTTTGAAGAAATAATATTTTTGATGCAAAAAGTAAAGATTTGTGAAAAAAATCAACAAACAAAGTAAAATAATTGATTTATCGATTTTATTGTTTTGTTGAGTTAAAAGTGCGACAAATAATATTAAAAGGATTTTAAATGCTAATATGATTTGTAGTTAGTTTAATTAATTTTAAACTAATTAATTTTATTTTATTTAAAAATCCTAATTTCTAGTATTATTTTGTGTATGCAGCAACACGTGGTGGGCAGAAAAGGAAGAAAAGAAAGAAAGAGAAAGAAATAAATTCAGATCAATTAAAGGAAGGAAATAAAGAAAGAATGTGGACTTTTACGCAAAAGTGCAAACCCTAAACTCCTTCCCGTTCTCTACAAATACAAGCCAAACAGGAGAGAGAAGAGTAGGAGGTGATGGCTGCTAATTAAAATAAAAAAAATAAAATAAAATTTAATTATATATTAAAGAAGGGAAAAGTAAGAGAGATCTCTCTCTTCTTCTCTTTTGAGTGCGGTAAACGAAGCAGACACGCGACTTGACCCCCCTCTGACGCGACAGCAGGCAGGCGGGCCCCATGTGACAGGTGGCTGCTCAGAGACAGTTGCTGATCGGACGGGCGGCTCGGGTTACGAAGCGACGGTTTGGTGACATCTTCTGGTTCAGATTTTGAGAAAGAGAAAAGAAGGGTTTGCTTTAAATTTTGTATTCTTTTTGTATCTCTTCTTCTCTATATTTTTTTCGATGCAATACCAAATGAACATGAACTGAATTTATTGTTCTAGAGGCTAAGATGTAGCCGAGTTTTGTAGAACACAAATTCTAATTCCTTATTATTACCCTATTTTTTCCTGGTTGTGTTTTAATTTGTATTATTTATGCGTACAACATGGTGGATAGACATTTGTATGATTTTTCAAATCATAAAGAGACCGAACAGGTGATTTGTGATTAATAAAAATTAAGACCGTATATTGGAGGACGTGACCGTTAAGAAATCCCATTTCTCAATTAATAATTTGATTGATAGGCAAAGAATTAGTTGAGAATAATTTTTAGACTATGTTGATAGAGTGGTTAATATCTTTAGGATTTTGGTCGACAATTTGGAAAAGATAATATTTTTATTTATAAGGAATTATAATTTGTGTGTGTGATAAACAAGGTGAACCAAGAGCCCTAGAACTAATTTTACCATTAAACAAAGTACAAGAGCTTCATAGTTTCACAGCCCTCTCCCTCTTCACCAATTTAGTTAGATTTAATTAGATTAGAGTAATTTAGTTGTTTTATCATTAATAAAATTCGACCTTCCAAATAGTGATTAATCTAGTGATATCGGTACTCAGTAAAATATCTAGTCTCTGTGGGTTCGACACTCTACTCACCTATCTATATTACTTGTGCGATTTTGTACACTTGCAAAAATTCAACATCAGTGCCCACGTCATGTCACGACGCATCGTGAAGACAAACTGTGAATCACACCCACATCGTAGACTCGAGGCCCCCATACTTGTGTTTTTCTTTCACTTTCATCACTTCTTCACTATGTACTAATTCTTAATGAAATCATGAACAAAATCAATCTCTTAGAGTTAGCCCTCTCACTACTACCGGTCTTATTTCTTTCATTTTACAATGACCCAAACTTGGTCTTTTCAATTTCAATAATCATATTTCATCACTTTTCACTTGCCGGTGTAAGTTTTGGCTACACCCTAATTTTCAATTTCAATTCACAAATTCACATATTTGAGTTTTCATACTCAATAACATTTCTCTTTTTCAATCACATGATTTCTAATCTTTTCATGAGTCAATAATCATACATGGAGTTCAATCATACATCATACATTTCTTAATCCACATGTATTTCCACATTAAAAATCATATCACAAAATATCTAGTCAAAGTGAAATATTCACCACTAACTTTTGTCACACTATTCTTTGATAAGAATAACTCATACAAACTTCACAACAAATACTTTCTTTCTTTCAAATTTTTCTAACCTAATACTTATCTCAATTTCTTCGCAAAAACACATTTTTACGAAATATACGAGTGTAAAACTATTGTTCCAATTACACTTTTATTTTCAAAAATACACTTTATTTCATTCTAATAATTCCCGATAATTTTTCATAAGTCACACATGATTTTAAAATAATAATAGTATTTTTTTCGGAATTTTTACACATCAAGAAACCCAAAAAAAATCACTTTTCGTCAAAAAAATATATTCTGGCCATCTCAGGAATCGAACCCACGACCCAAGAGAACACAGCCGCACGCGCTAGCTATCTGGCTACTTGTGCCCATCGATATAGAAGAAGTTAGAGAGTTATATACTCTCGGTCTGAAAACTGATTTAATTTAAAACGCACATAAAAGAATGGTGGTCTCAAGCATCGAACCAGTGACCTCAACCCAACACACCCGCACTACTGTAGCGCTAAAGAGCTCACCGACCACTTGAGCGATAGGCTCAAGTTGTCTTGACTACAACTCGTATTTTATTTAATTCACCTCTCTGTTCAATTAGAACATTTCGATGTTCAAAAGCTCTTATCTTAGTTTTGCTTTTACTAAAATTCATGTAAATCTCCAGAATGTTTATTTAAACATAATGTGACACTCCAGTAATTTAAAAATAATTTTTCCAGTAATTAAATACATATTTTTCATACAATTAATTGTGATTGCATACTACTATTTCCATATATCCTTTTGGCATTTCTTACACGACTTAGTATTAATATTTTCTACTTTGATTTCCTGTTTATCTTCCTTTTATAAACTCAAAAACATATTTTAAGTTACTCATTCTAAACATTATCACGAAAGTCCATCTAAGCATATAAATCAACAATTTCATCTACTAGCATTTGTACTTAGTTTTGATACTAACAACAATTTTAATTCACGCATTCCATGGCTACAAACAATTCGCATACAACATAAGATTCATGACGGAATAACATGCAATCTATTTAGCATCAATTCAATCAACTAATAAGCCCTTTTTTCAATTAAGTGTACTCTTCTTAGTTTCTTTCATGCATTATCGTTTCAATCAACCTTAGCATGATATCTAATTAGAAATATAGAAAATAACCCACCTTATTTGGAGAGAAAAATTTTTACAACACCTCCTAAACAAAAGAGTCATTCTCGAACTTGCCAAAAGAGTGTTCCTCCTCTTCCTTGATGCAACCCGAGCCCTCCTAAGTGCAACCCGAGCTCCAATAGATGATGCCGGCCTTCCTTGATTGCAAGCACACACTCACCCTCAAACTCTCAATCTTTTATCTCACTTCCTTCTAATAATGTACTACTAACAAATGTATTTTCTACTATAGGTTTTTGGAGAATGAAGAGTGCAAGAATAACTAGGCTAGGGGGGGAGGGTATTTATACTAAAATTTGGAGCAAATGATGGGTTAGGATTAATCTAGGAGTTAAAGATAAAAGGCTAGGATTTAAGGGGAAGTTGTAGTAACCAACCATGATCCAAACAACTACCACCCACAACTCCACTTTTCTTTTTCCTTTTCCCTCCCATTCAAACCCGGCCACACAAGTGCCCCATGCACATGTACGTGCAATGCACGTGCATTTACTAGTTTCCCATATAAAAAGTTGTACATTTTATTTTTTTTACGAAAATGATCTATAAAAATAGTCTACATTACAAGTTGTAATTAAAAGGGAAAATAAATTCATGGGCCTTTATTTAATGGGCCAAATTTAGTTTACAAAATAAATTAGATTTGGGCTATAAAAGGACTTATGTTTATTTGAAGAAAATGAGCCTTAATAAAAACAATTAGAGAACACATACGCATATATATATATATATATATATATATATATATATATATATATATATATATATATATATATATATATATATATGTGTGTGTGTGTGTGTGTGTGTGTGTATATATATATATATATATATATATATATATATATATATATATATATACACACACACACACACACTCATTGTCTAATGAAAATAATTATAAGATTTTATACTACAAAAATTGCACGTGCACAATACGTGCAAAAAAAAATAATTTTCATAAATGAAAATTGGGGTATTACAGTACAATCTTATAGTATGCTGACGACACATTACTGTTTGAAAATAGGACCGTGGGAGAGAACATTACCTTCAAGGGATCTCTTTATTGCTTCGAGGCTTAGTTGGGTTTAAAGGTTAATTTCCACAAGAGCACTCTTATTTCAATGTCAGAAGTGGAGGCAATGGAACACGCTTCCATCATGAATTGCAGTCTTGACAGTTTCCTAATTATGTATCTGGGATTACTTCTACGCACAGGCAAACTTAAGAAATCAGATTGGCTTCTAATCACCGACCAGGTGAAGGAACAACTAGCTGGGTGGAAGGAAAATCTCTATCCCTGGGGGGTAGGGTGACACTGATTAATGCGGTAATCTCTAACCTCCAATTTACTATATGTCGTACTATCTAACCTCTCGACTTACTATACATCCTTTTTTGAACTGCCTAAATGGGTGATTAAAATGAGCTATAGAGTCCAAAAGAGATTCCTTTGGAAAGGGGCAGACAAAGATAGGGGGGCTACCACTTGATCAGATGGGAAAAAGTGTGAATGATGAAAATGCGTGGAAACCTGAGTATAATTGATTTGAGGGACATGAATTTGACCCTCCTCTGTAAGCGGTGGTGGAAGGTGTGCCACCAAAATGGTGAAAGGTGGCATGGGTACATTAGATCGTACCTACAAGGTAAAGGACCCGCACATGGGGCTTCAGAGTGGGATATAAAGCGTCTTGGTTATTGAAAGCGATATCGAAAGCATATAACCAGTTCAACAACGTGTCACTTCATTCATTGGAAATTGCCTCTCAACTATGTTCTGGTGGGACAAGTGGTGTGGAGCACACACCCTTATAGAGTTCTTCCCAGACTTATATGCTCAAGCATCACATCTTCTTGCCATGGTCGCCAAAACCTAGAAACGAGGTGCTTGGAGAATGTCTTTAAGAACACACATAAGTTTGGAGAACCAGAGGAATCTAGGGGATCTCTAAAATCACATTATTCAGAAAGGTGTCTGGTGTTCTCAGGGTTCAAATCAAAAAAATTTTGGGGTTGGAAAAAATGGGTCATTCACGGTTCGGTCCTGTTATAATAGTATCCACTTTAGGGGATGTATACCCAGTTGGTCCAATGTTCTTTGGAAAGTCAGGGCCCCACCCGACTGAAGGTTAGCCTTCTTATGGTTTATGCTAAATGATGCGATCCTCACATGGGAGAATCTAGTTAAGAGACAACAGAATATTGCGACCAACTGTGAGTTCTGCAATGCGCACATGGAGTCTAGAAACCACCTCTTCATTGAATGCCCCAGGAGCAAGGCTGCACTTTTCGAAGTCTTAAAGGACCCAGGCACGAATGATTACCCATTAGTTTATGAGGATTTGTGGGGTTGGACCTAGGTTCTCTAGTGAGAGACTTGGGAGGAAAGAAGCATGATATAGTGCTATTGCTGCTACAACATAGGTTTTATGTCTCGATAGGAATAACTTTTACTTTCGTGGGACTAGTAATAGTAGTTCTGGTAATCTAACTTATATATTGCATCTCATTTCCTTTTGGGCTACAGTTGTGGTGGCAGGACCACGAGGTAGGATTGCGAGCGCATTCCAAGTGGATGAGTACGATGATGGGAGGTGGCGATCCAGCCTACATCAGACTGAGGATCGGATGGATGTCCACCCTCCACGGCTTGTTGGAGGGACTCCCTTTTGTTATATGTACTCATCATATTCATCTATGTTTTTGGGTTGTATTATACCACCCTCCCGTATGATTAGAAAGTGTTATGTTTTACTTTCTGTATTGTAGGTTATTGTACATTTGGCCCACTACCCTGTGTATTTTTGTTAATTTTTATTAATGAAACATGGTGTCTATACTCCATATTTCTCTTCCACACAAAACAACAACACAAAAATACAGGATAAATAGTGAAAAACACCCCTCATCTATGGGGTGAAAGAAGTAAACCTCATATTCTATCGGCCAACTCGATAAACCACCCAACTATGGTTCACAGTCAACTACTGTACAGAAACCTTAAAAATGTATGTGAAATATTCAATTTGCCCTTATACTTTCATTGTTTCTCTCTCTCTCCCAAAAACCCAAAAAAATTATTTTAAAAACAAATTTAAAAACAAAAATTTTCACTCTATCTCCCAAATCCAAAATCCAAAATCCAAATTCCAAATTCAAATTTATTTAGAGATGGCCGGAGAAGAAGAGGAGAGAGTGATGGGTTTGCCAGACTAATGGGGGCCACTGAGGCAGCCACAGCCTTATCCTGGCTTGCGATAGCCGTCGCTGACCATCGGGATTGGGGTGAAACCCATTATCTACGTTGGATTGGTCATCAGGTTCAAAGGAGACAGCAATGGAGTGGGTCGCGGAAGCTCGCCGGAACTACCATCGCCTTTGATAGTTGCCATCGCCGTCCATGCACCACCGTCGCCGCCACAAAGCAAGAAGACCAGAATTCTGAGCTGTTCTTGAGTCCTAAGTCGAAGATTCACTTACCTTTGGTTCTGCTAGGCGACTTCCAAGTCAAGAAGCGATTGGAAGGGAACCAGACTAATTGCAAGTAGATACAGTGGATGGGTGAGAGATTCGCGATGTAGCATGCAATAGGAGAGGAAAAGGTTGAGAACTTGATGCAGGAATTTTCACTACATTCCTTGCTTTCTCATCTGAATGCTATGAGAGCATCCACAGTCGTCATTGTTTAAAAAATGCATATATGCATAAATACATATAGCATTTGGCCAATTCGCTGTAGTCGTCGTTTGGTATTTTTTTACCAATTTAATATAAAAAAAATTTCGACGGAACTTCATGTTGCGTCGGACGAGTTTTCAGAATTTTTTTTGATTTTTTTATTAATTAAAAACGTTATTTAAGTTTTTTTAAAAAAATTTGTGGGCCCCTCCGTCGGACGCAACATCATGTTGCGTCCAAGGAGGCCCAGGATTCTTGAGTTTTTATTAAATGTTTTTTTTATGCTTAAAGTCGTCGGACGCAACTTCATGTTGCGTCTGACGAATTAAAAAATTATTTTTTTCGTCGGACGCAACTTGAAGTTGCGTATGACGAATTAAAAAATTATTTTTTTCGTCGGACGCAACATCATGTTTCGTCTCGTATATTATGCATATCGCTATATCTTCTGCCATATATAGAAATCTACTGTAGCAATTTATGCATAAAATGCATAAATAGCAAACGACTGCAGCTCGTCGTTTGCTATAAAATACATTTTATGCATAAATAGCACACGACGCTCTGAGCTATATGTACTCATTCTGCGACGCAGAGAGGAAAGAAGGCAATGTACTGATGGATCATATGAGCAAGGCGAGTTGCATAAAAGAGAAGAGAAGTCTTTTGGTGATTGTTGATGTAATGCTTCAGGTCTATGAAGCACGGATACGGATACGCGTATCCGATACGGTACGTATCGGATACGCGGATACGTCGGTTTCTCAAAAACTAGGATACGGGTACGTTGGGATACGCTTAAATAAATTAAATAAAAAATAATAATAATATATATTATAAATAAAAATTGAATTCCTTAAGTTATACATAGACAATATAAAATTGCATTAAATAAAAATATACGTACCTGAGTGAGATACTTCTTATGTCGTTTTCAATATTTGAATAACTATGTCCAATTGTCCATCTTAATACATGGATAACTTCTCATTTTGTTAAAAACAATTTTGTGTACATCTTAATCGGTAATGTCATTTTGTTATTGTAATATACTCTATTTGTGTTATTTTGTTATTTTGTTATGTAATGACAAATTGACAATTATGTAATGTCATTTGTTAAATACCATTTCTTATACTTATACAGTTATACTCTATTTGCAAAAGAATTCCTACATCAAAACTTGTACTAGAACAAGCTCAGTATAACTCCAAGATGAGTTAGATTCGTACATATCTCCAAAGGAGTCAGGTAAATCCTTTTTGAGTTTTGATCACATGGATAAAGAACTAAAAAAATAAATAAAGAACTGAAAAAATTAAAAATTAAAAAAAGAACCGATCAGGCGATCACGGTGAATAAATTAAGAACTGAAAAAATATAAAAAGAACTGAAAAAAGAACTGGAAAAAAAATACCTTTATGGCAAATATCTGAGGGTGACAGAGAGATCTGATCGGGGTCGGAGAGATCTCATCGGGGTCGGAGAGGAAGACTGATCGGGGTCGGCTGAGAGAGATCTGATCGGGGTCTGATCAGATCTGAGGGTGACAGAGAAGGATCGGCTGAGAGAGATAAGGGGATAGGGTTCTGATCGATGGGATGAGAAAGAGAGAGGCAGAGAAGGATCGGCTGAGAGAGAAGGGGATAGGGTTCTGAATCTTCTGATCGATGGGATGAGAAAGAGAGAGGCAGAAGATAGAAGATAGAACGGTGAATGGGCCTGTTGGGCCGAGCCAAACTAAAAAAATTAAAAAAATAAATAAAAAGTATCGGTGGCGTATCCCGCCCTTCTGATACGCGTATCCCCGCGTATCTGAAGAGTATCGGATATTTTTTTAATTTTTTTATTTTTTAATTAATTCCGATACGTATCGGGTACGTATCGGATGAGTACGGTACGCGTATCGTGTCCGATACTTATCGGGTACGTGATACGCGACCCCCTGCAGAGTATCCGTGCTTCATAGCTTCAGGTTGCAAGAGGAATGGAGTACCTGCATTCGAAGAATACTGATCTTGGCGACTTGAACCCTTCCAGTGTACTAGTCAAAGCAAAAAATTCTTCTTCACCCGAAAACTATTTATTTGTGAAAGTTGCAAAATTTGGGAGATCATCGAACTTATAAGCAGAATGAAGTATATGGTATGCTCCAGAAGTTCTTTCAAGTAGTACAAATTCTAAGTATACTGAGAAGGCCAATGTCTACCGTTTTGCGATGATTTTCTTGGAGCTCTTAACCAGAAAAGCTCCTTTTGAAGAGAGCCATTTTCAAGGAGAGAAGGTGAGTAGAAACATTATAGCAAGC
Organism: Hemerocallis citrina; assembly: GCA_017893485.1. Classification (NCBI taxonomy): domain Eukaryota; kingdom Viridiplantae; phylum Streptophyta; class Magnoliopsida; order Asparagales; family Asphodelaceae; genus Hemerocallis; species Hemerocallis citrina. The sequence goes on from CM030365.1 coordinate 143,215,294, forward strand.
CAGAGGCCGCTGTTTCCTTACACTTCCGATGAAGGTGATATTTTTGTTGCTTGTTTTCAACCGATGAAGGCGATCTTTTTGTTTATTGCAATAGAAAGAAAAAAAGAGTTGATGGATTATGAACATTTGTATTAGACAGACATGCTGTGAGTTTTTTGTAATAATTTTGGATTCATGTTTTCTGGAGCTACACATGAGATTACTTTTTCTTTTTTCTTCTTTGTTGAGTAGATTAGAAACAACTCAGTTTACAGGATTGAGAAAAGATAAACTACAACTATTTTTTGCTAATTTAAAGAAAAATCGCTTAATAGACCATCACATAGTTCCAATAGAATGCTTAAGAAACTCGATATCATTCAGTTATTTATCGGTAGCACCAGACACATGAAAAGCATCTCTGTGCAAGATAACAATTAGTTACAGCTCATATACTCGGTATCAGCCAACATTCGTGATGGATTTAGCCTACAAAAAGTAGGAAAAAATTAGGCATGGTGAAACATATGATGGCAGAAAAATTAACAGGGAAGTCTACATAAGCAAAGATTTAATGCTTGTAAATGCTTCAAAATAGAACTACAATTGTCTTTGAACTTATCGTTGCAGCCGTACAACAATTCTACATCTCATATTTTACAGTGCAAAAATCTTTCTCAATTCAAATTGATACCACAGATGGACTTCACAAACTAGATGTAAGAGCAGAAAAGAACATTTTCTTCAACAGCGTCAGAACTATATGACAATGAATAGTTAGCATTCTAACAACATTGATCTCTCAACATATATACAAATCTTCTGCTGTTAGCATAACTACTAAGTGACCTATCTAGAACATGAATCAAAATGGTGGTTTCATATTAAATCTTCATGTACAGAGTGGTAGAAACATTATGGTTAAATACCCATTCTTATTCTTTGATGCATTTGTGTATGTTAGCTATTGCTACATTTTTCGGTGTGGGAGCAATCAGATGATGTGGATTCTTTTGAGGAACAATCAAGAATTTGACCTTTGGACGTTCAACGGTGTTGATTGCCTTTGACTGCGATTGACTTGACAATTTGACTCGTTTGTGCCGTAGGATTTGATTCATGCGGTAACGTTTGCCTCCGATGACCTGCAAAAAGTCTGAAACATCGGAATTGATTCCGGCGACAGACCCTCCGACGCTCAAGTCAGAAATCAAGAAGAATATGAGAGAGCTTTTTTGGAGAAAAATATTGATTACCTCTTTCTGGCGGGGTAAGGGGGTATTTATAGTCACCTTGGGATAGTTTCAAGATAATCATTTATCTCTATTTTCTGGTGTTTTTGGATAGGAAATAGAGTTTAAAATCCTTCATGATAAGATGTTTGGTTTTAAACCGTCTCTTAGGGATAATCATGAATTAAATAACTCTTTAAATGATCTGAGTTTATTTATAATGGTCTGTCACCCAGACCTAGTAAGGCAGACTCGTTTTTAGATTATCGGGCTTGAAAGAGGCCCAATTTCCATTCATGGACCCGTTTATAGGTAAAATTACCATTTTACCCCTGAGAGCTTTAAGATTCGTGCCTGAATTTAACGAACCTAATTTAGTTATAATTTTGCCCATATCACAAGCCCCCCACTCCCGAAGACAGAGTTTCACAGCCTTTGAGGAGTAGTTCTCCCATTCCTAATGGTTTACAGAACCTATCAGAGTTCTCTAGGAAATTTAGATCTTGCTCGAGGTGTAACGGTGTTATTTCGAGCTTATAAAATACCCAAAATTATTTCTATAATTTTCTAGATTTTTAATGATTTTACTTGATTTTTCTGATTTTTTTCCTAATTTTTAATCATTTTCCAAATTTTTTATTCAATTTCGGAATTTTTATAATTAATTTTTGAAAATTTTAATTAATTATTCTAAATTTAAAATTATTTTTTAAGAACTTAAAAAATATTTTTCCTAATTAATAATTAATAATTAATAATTTTTTATTTTTCCCATTAATTTTAAAATAATTATTTCAATTTAATAATTAAATATCAAAATTAATTAAATACCTCATGATGTGGCATAGTCTAGAGCGTCGGTCGTGATTGGTTTGAAAATCATTAAGATCAAACAGTCAGAGACACGTGTCCGTTGACCATTGTCCGTTTTGAGCAATTTCACAATCGGGGATGCGTTTTCTCGGAGCCTGCCATCGAACATTGAGGGTGGTTCGGATGGGCGACACGTGTCCCTTTGTCCGTTGACCCTTGAACGGTCAGCAATTTTGCGTGATTTCGCGATCGGGGACACGTTTGCTTGGAGCCTGCCACCGAACGTTGAGGGTGGTTTAGTTGAGCGACACGTGTCCCGTTGACAATTTTGTGGAGTTGTTTCATATTACCGTTTGTTTGAGTTTTTTTCGTTTAGTCTTCGTGGCCGTTGGACTTCGTAGCATTCTGGGATTTCCCAACAGTTTGTGGGCCCAAAAGCTTTAGAAGCTTAACCGCCTCTCTCCATCTCTATAAGACTCCAACCCCCCCCCCCCCCCCCCCCCCCCCCCCCCCCCTTCTTTCCTCATTTTCTCATTTCTCCCTTCAAGAAACTTTTTGCTCTTAGGCTGTCTTACTAGCGGTCGTGGCTAGGCATTGCTTTTTCTGGCAAACTTTTTCGACCGTAGCTGTGACATCAAGGTAAAAGATATATATATATATATATATATATATATATATATTTTAACTTATATATATATACATATATTATTTTATCAAAGATGACTAGGAAATCTTTGGGAAATGAGACTTCCCTCTTGGGTAATGGCAGAGATCGGCAACTGATTTTATCCCCGATGGTAGATAAAGGGAAGAGTGTGGCAGGGTCGGTGGTGGTTGAGACAGTAGTGGAGAGAACGAGTGAAGCGGGGGAGTTGGGTAGACTTCCTAGCCCTTTGTCGAGCCTTGTCGGGGTTCGAGACTACTCATCCAACTTTTTGTCGAAAGTGATGCACGGGATGACGCCTTTGTACGAGGAAAACAAGCCTCGCGAGCACTCAGAGGTGGATGACATATCTTCAATGCTTACGGAGGAGGATTTGCACGTATTCGGGAGTGTTTCATGATCCCAAAGGAGTTTGATCTACTTTTGCCCAGTCCTACGTTAGAGCATGTATGCCCCTTCCTCCTGACATGTGCTTCCTTTCGTTCGACGCGTTTCTTGCGGGCCTCCATCTCCTATTACCGCCATTTGCGATCGAGGTTCTCCATTGGTACTCTTTGAGCTCGATCCAGTTTATGCCGAACATGCAGAGACATGTGAATGGCTTCGTATTGCATTGTCAAGCGGCGGGGATCGAGTCTCGACTTAGCATTTTAAGGAGGCTCTATAAGATTCACTAAATGAGTAGGTCAGAATTTAGATTCTATCTTACTCCTTGTCAGGGGGTGAAGTTGATTAACAATCCTGACTCAATCAAACACTGGAGGGAGAAGTAATTCCTGGTTCGGAGTAGTGAACCATGGGTGATTCCCACGAGGTGGAGGGAAGAAGTACTGAAGAGGGTGAAAGCTGACCCCATTTTGAGCCCTGAAGAGGACGAATGCTCAAGATACTTTTAGATCGGCCTGCTTTGAGTTGGAAGGAGGTGACAAAGGAGTTTCTCTTCGGGGGGGGGGGGGGGGGGCGTCTTAGTCCGATCAACCCTAGTATGCATCTTTGATTATCTTTTATTTCTTACTCTTGCTTTCTTAGTTTCTTTTTTCTCTTCCTACATTTTTGGTTTTAACCTCTTCGTGACTCGTACTGCAGGGACCGCTGAGATGGACTTTAAAGCGATGACCGCTAAGCGTGCAGGGTTGAGCGGCAAAGCCCCCGAGGAGAAGAAGAGGAAGAGAGCGGCTGTCAGATCTTCGGCGACGAAGGTCGCGAGGGGCCCACAATTGCCTCTCTAGTGGCGGACTTAGAGTTCCCACCTTCCGCTTCGCTTGCACCTTCCACCGGGGATTTCACTCTTGGTGCGGCTCTCGCACTTGAAGATCCACCCCTTACTGTGGTGGCGGAGGCAATTCTTACCGAGGAGCACAAGAAGCTTTTCGTCCTAGATTGGCGTGTGATGAAGCAGAATGGTTTCCTCTGGGACTCAGCCTCTATGCAGGCAATTCACCACCTTGCGATTCAGAAGGATAGAGCGGTGCTAGACGTGGGGTCGGTAGACGATGATGCCTTGGAGATTGCTAGGGCAAACATGGTAGTAAGCTCTTATTTCTTCATTTTGGTGTTTGGTTTTCTACGAATTAATAGAGTTGATTTTTTCCTTTGTAACTTTGAATATTTTTTCCTTTTTTTAGATCACTTAACACTTTATCTACCTGTTGAAGCTGGTGGTGGAGCAGGAGAAGGAGCTGAAGGCGAGTGACCGGGACCAAGCTGAGTGGGCAAAGACTGCTAAGGCATTGGAGGAGGTGATGCGCTTATCAGAGTCCCAGGCATCGCAGATCCCCTGACTTGAGTCCGCCTTGGCGAAGGCCAATGCCAGACAGCCCAAGAGAAGGAGAAGGTGTATCGAGGGATGGCTCTCGTAGCCGAGGAAAAGGAGAGGGCTGCGAAGGAGAAAGAGGATGCGGTGAAGGAGGCAAAGGCTGAAGCCGAGGGGTTCCTAGCCCCAAACATGGAGCAGGAATATGCTAGGGCTCTTAAGCACGTTGGAGAACGCATCCCGGGGTTCGATCGCTCGGGGTATAATCTGTATGATCCTGTTTAAGGCAATTCAGAAGAGGAGGAGGGTGAAGAGGAAGATGAGGGGGAGGAGGAGTAGCTCGTCGTAGCCAACCCCATGTCCGCCATGGTAGTTGCTCCGAAGGCAGTTGAGGGGAGTGGTCGCGAGTCTACTACTCCCATAGATTAGTCGACTGAGGTGGAACCTTGACTCCTCTTATAGCTATTTGTCTTTTTTCTTTATTTTTGTTGTTTTTGCTTTTGTATGGATGCCTAATAGCGGACTGACCACCTCTTTATTGTATCTTTACATTGCAATGAAATTTCTTTTAGTCATTCTTATCTCATATAATGTTTGATCTTCTTGAGTTTTCGCACATCTTTTGATTTAGTTGTGTTTGTTAGAGTGATCTATCATTCTCTTTCGTCAGCAGGTTATTTTGTACAATGCACGAGATTCTCGAGATCGTGAAGTAGTCTGCCTCCTTTCCAAGCTTCAGGTGATGGAGCTAGGGCTCTCTTTCTCACGAAAGAGGCTTTCCAAACCGGAGGCAGATCTTGGCCACTTGAGAAGGGTCTTGACCCACAAGGATATCGAGGAGAGGCATACTGATGAGATTCTCTGAGAAGTACCCCCGATTGGTGTGGCATATCATTCTCTAGGTAGAGCAGCTATTGGGAAGTCTTCGAAGCTTAAAGTAATTCGTCTTGCTTTGTTCGCCGTCACAGCCGAGAGAAACGAGCTGAAGAACGTAGTGCTCGAGAAGAGTTTAGAAGCAGCTCATCTTATGTTGACTATTTTTGAATTTTTGTAGGGGACCAGAGCAAGTGGTGTGCCTTGTTTGAAATTTAGATTGAAGGAAGAATCTCTCAAAGAGAGGCTTGTTGAACTAGATACTGAGAATCGCCGTTTGAAGTGACTCCTTAAAGGGGGTAACATTAGGAGCATTTCTTGCTCTCGTGAAGAGCATGCCCAGAGAGGACCTTCCATGAACTGGCTTTACGCTTGCCTGAGGCCCCGCGCAATCCTGGTGATGCTCAAAGTGGTGTGGCCAGCTCGTCTAGCTGGGCATCAGTTGGTGGGGTGGAACGAGCAGTAGGCCCCGGTGGTGCATCCCGATCTGTGGGTTTGGATGTTGCTTCAGATGGTTCGAGGAGAAGAGATAGTGCTGGCTTTCCAGTGGGAAGCCGTAAACCGCATGTGTCTCTGAAGAGGAATATCTCACTGCCATGGAAGAGTTGAAGTGATGCTGATTGAGACTTTGTAATTCTTATAGAGACTTGTTCTTTCTACAACACTTGTATCCAGATAATCTTTGTGAAATAAAATTTTGCAAAGTGGTTGAGAATCGTCTCTTGAAAATTATGTTTTGTTGATTTTAACTTGGTTCAGAAGGCTCTCGCATGTCGAGATATACTGTAACCTATGTTTTCATTTTCTGTATTTTGGGATGCATTTTTTTTATTTCTTTGTGTATTTATTCATCTTGTATTTCTTCGACTCTTTTTGAACCGTATATTGGATCTTCTTTATCAATATATTTATCTATTTGATTTGTCGTCTTTTTATTTGATCTTCTTGATTCAATTATCAGCCTATTATTTCATCTCCGTTTGATCGAGCCATTGCTTTTGGTCCCCATTATTTTAATTGTTCATGTCCTATTTACTAATTCATTTTTGTTCCTACCTCATTGTTGAATCTATTAAACCCAATAGCAAATTAACCCAATGACCCTTTTTAATTCTTTATTGTATCCTTTAAGCCATATAAAACCAATAAACAACCCCTACCCGATTGCCCGTACTCGATAACCCCCAAAACCTTAACTATTACCCTTTATATACTCCATTGTATATTTCCCAAACCCTATCAGCCGCCTGTTCACCTTCCTCCCTCGTCACCTCTCTTCCCTTACCTTCCAAAACCCATCTCCCGATCACCCATGACCTCTTCCATTGTACTCCTTCCGACTGCAGCCCCGTCATCCCGGTGCTCCTCCGCCTCTCTCCTTCCTCCCCTGACGCCCTAGCACCCAGCGGTAAACAGCACCAGACAGCACCCTGGCGCTTCCCGTGTGATCCTCTTATCGTGACGCCCTACAGTGCCACCCGACCACCAGGCGCTACCCACCGCGCTGCTTCCCTCCCGACGCAGACGCCAATAGCGAGCAGCAGCCAGGGCGACAGCGACGCAGCACCTCCCTATGTGTTGTGCTGCCTCCGTCCGACCACAGCAGCATCGACAGCTGCGTGTAGCGCTTTCATTGCTGTTCTCCCGTGTGCACCCCTCCGCTGCCCTCTCTTGTGTGCGTGCGTTGGATCTCGTGGGTTCGTTGTTCGTGAGTTGATCGTAGTTCGTTCATTTATTCGTTGAGTTCGTGCCCGGGAATCCGTTCCCATTATTCTTTCTCTTTGCATCGTTCCCATCGTCGACTATAAGGCAAGTAACTTGTATACTTTTCTATTGCATATACAAGTACTAAATACGCCTGTAGTATAGTTGTGTCCTCAAGACAATTCCTGTGCAAAAATTTTGTTATATCTTTTCTCTATGTGTTGAATTACCCGTAGTTGTCTCATTACACACAAGACATGAAATAACTTAGGAATACTAAATTCTTGATGTATACATGCATATTGTTCGTGATTTATGAGGTGTTGTATGATCAGTATGCTTGATTTGTTAGTAGTAGTATAACTCGCTGTAAACTTGTTAATTACCCTATACCATGTTGCTTTGACATCTAGTACACCATATTTCACATTTTGTATGATTTGGATGAGTTTCATATAAACTAGTCGATTTTATGCTTGGAGAAGATTTCAGTTTTTGCAGTTACCCCGTTTTTGTTCAGTATTTTAGACCCTATTAAGGCCAGTATATGAAAATTATTTGTGAATATGAATTATAGAAAGTTCTGTCTACTTTCCAGAATTTCTGTCAGATCTCAGTTTCAATTTGTGAGTTGCAAGTTATTGCTGTTTTACTACAGATGTGTTTAAAATTCCTGCATCTGTTTTATATGAGTTCTGTATGGTTATTTATTTTTATAATGATGTTAAAGATATATTTTGATCCAATATTTTGCTGAGTACAACTGGAATTGATTGGAATTAACCCCAAATTTTTGTGGATTTGATTGATGACTATTATAAGCTATTCTATACTTGCAAACGACCACTATACTTGCAAAATTTTCATGCTGTTCAGTAAAGAACCTTAATTTTAACCTGGTTCTACTTACTGTTGATAAAAAATTTGTGAATATGAATTGTGACCTTCTGTATCTATTTTATCACACTTTTAACGGATCTGAATTTCAATTTATATTTTGTAATCTATTGCTGTTTTAGTACTGTTGTGTTTATGATTTCAGATTTGTAAATTTGCTGTATCTTGCTGTTTTTTGATTTTATTTGACCATACTATCTATGTTGAAAAATTATGAAACTATAATTGCTGACACTAAACATACTAGGGAATACCCCATATTTTTCGTGAATTTGATCAGTAAGTTCTTATGCCGTTTCCCAGTTTATGAATACAAACTTCTGAATTCTAGCTGAACATATTTTCTGGATACAATTCTGTCTTGAGTCTTGTTTTTGTGAAATACCATATGACTTATATATATTTGCTGGATTCGGATGAGAGTCTATTTTCCATATTTTTTGACGGATCCAAGTTTGCATATTTGTGGCAACGAAAATCCCAGATTTGGTGCAGTACTGTCTTGCTGTCTTGAACTAGAATTTTCGTTGTCCTAATCCTTTATGAGTTGTCTTTCACCTGTACATATTTATCTTCCAACCTGAACCTGTTACTTGTTATACCATGCTATTCCTTCCCTGTTTCGTGACACGTACATGTCTGTTTGATAATAATAACAAATAACCAAGGCGGGGTTAAGGGAAAGATCTAGTAGTAGAAAATATAGAAATGCGTACTTGGAAGGGGGACCCGTGTTTCCCACCTGACTAGCTGTTATCTGTTACCTGTGATATGATTACCTGACATGTGATTCTGATTATCTGATTCCTGACTACATACTTCCTTATGAGAAGGTGTACTCAGAAGGGGGCCCGTGTTTCCTACCTGTTACCCAACTACATACTTCTTACGGAGGGTGTACTTGGAGGGGACATAGTCCTACCTGATGCATGATTACCTGTTACATGATACATGATTCTGATTACCTGTTTACTTGATACCTGAGTACACAACCCTATAGAATCCACTACGAAATCTAAACGCAAACTTTTTTGAATGTAGCAACCATGTGGTCAATGGATGGGATGCATGAAGTGCTACCTAGATAGAAATAAATATAAGACTTGACATGATATAACATGAAACCTGTTACATGCTTACCTGTACATGCTACCTGTTTACCTGCTTGCATGATACTTGACACCTGTTACATGTTACCTGTACCTTGTTAGCATACCATGTTACTTGATCTTATTTCCTGATTCATGCTAGTTGTTCTGTTTTGTTGCCAGGACTATTCCATACTATGTTTGCTTCCGCTGTCACTCTATATTTGTTTATATTTTCTGTACTTGTGCCTGCACTACAAGCGGCCCGTAACTTGCATTGACGGGCATTTTGTTTTTTTTCCTTTTCCTGCAATTTATTAAATTGCAGATTATGGAGATCAGCAGCCGATGGAGTAGGTGATCTGAGATTTTAGTTGCTGGAGTTCTTGCTATATTTATTTCCTGTTTCTTATCTTGAATAAATGTAACTGCTACTTTGATTATTTTTGTATTGGGCAATATGACCCATAATTATTGACTTGTTCTAGATCTGATTTATTTGAGATTATTAAAATTTGTTTCAAATTATCCTGTTGGTATATTGATTCATTTATGCATGCATGGTTGGTTTCTCCTTGTTATCTCTTGGTTATTCCTGTGGAATGTTGTAAAGATCCTGATAGCTTATGGATGATGAAAATTATTCGTTGGACTTAGTCACGTATTCGTATTCCGTATTCCTTTTTGGGAAGCGGGGCGTGACATATACCCCACACTTGCTCGGGAGCAAGTATGCCTGTGTGACTTCATGAATGCTAAATAGATCCTGCAATTGTCCATTGGAGTGCTTTGGCGTATGAACCATGGGTTGTTTCAGAAGCACTTGAATGGCGAGCCATATTCCGCACACTTGCTTTCGGGGCATGTGGCTAGAGTGGCTCTGTGAACCGTGAGTGGACTCCGAACAAGGTGAAGATGTGTTTTGGGATGCTCGAATGGCGAACCGATCCCCGCACACTTGCTCGGGAGCATTTGGCTATGGTTGCTCTATGAAACATGAATGGACTCCACACTTATCAAAAGTTGTTTCAGGAGTATTCGAATGGCGGGCCTAACTCTGCACGTTAGCTTAGGAGCAAAGTGGCTATAGTTGCCCTCTGAACCGTGAGAGGACTCCGAACTAGGTAACGATGAGTTTTGGGAGCACTCGAATGGCGAACCGATCACCGCACGCTTACTTGGGAGCATGTGGCTATGGTGGCTCTATGAACCATGAATGGACTTCATACTTATCCAAAGTTGTTCAATGAGTACTCGAACGGTGGGCCTAACTCCGGATGTTTGCTTAGGAGCAAAGTGGCTAGAATTGCCCTCTGAACCGTGAGTGGACTCCGAACAGGATGATGAAGAGTTTAGGGAGCACTCGAATGGTGAACTGATCATCGCACACTTGCTCGGGAGCATGTGGCTATGGTGGCTCTATGAACCATGGATGGACACCACACTTATCCAAAGTTGTTTCAGGAGTACTCGAACGGCGGGCCCAACTTTGCACATTTTCTTAGGAGTAAAGTTGCTAGAATTGCCCTCTGAACCGTGAGTGCACTCCGAATAGGATGATGACGAGTTTGGGAGCACTCAAATGCCGAACAGATCCCCGCACACTTGCTTGGGAGCATGTGGCTTTGGTGGCTCTAAGAACCATGAATGGACTCCACACTTGTCCCGAGTGAGGCACTTGTACGACGAGATATACCCCACACACTTGCTTGGGGGCAAGTGTGTTCGTGCGTCATTATTAATCCTGGATGGATCCCGCAATTTTCCGTTGAAGTGCTTAGTGAATAGATTGGTGTTGGCTCGGGGACATACCAAGTGTCTTTAACTTATTGCTTTCCTTAGATTGAATTTTTCACAGAGTTTCTAAACTATTCAAGGAGTTTTGCAAAAAAGAAAAGAACGACTTTTATTGAAAAATTTAACTAAACAGCTACTTTAATGCAAGCCTTTATTACATGTTGTGACCATTATAATCATCGACCTTTATTACATGTTTGGTCCTTTCTACTGGGCGAGGGCGTTAAGCGCTCTCTCTGTATTTCATGAGACGTTCAGCATTCCAAGTCCTCAATATCTTCTTCCCCCAAGTATTCAAGTCTGTAGGCTTCTAGGCGAAAAACTTTTGAGACTTTGTATGATCCTTCTTAGTTAGGGGCGAGCTTCCCTTCTTCTGAGGGACGGATATTTTGACCTTTCGGAGGACAAGGTCCCCTTCTTGATTGTTGGTCGGACACACCTTATTGTTATAGAATCTCTCTACCCTCTGCTGGTAGATGTTTCTCCGGATGATGGATTTCTCTCGGACTTCTTCGAGAAGTTCAAGATTAGCTCGAATGTCGTTCGAGTTATGTTCTTGGTTGAACGAGAGGAGGCGAGGAGACGGTATTCCGAATTCTGGAGGGATAAGAGCTTTTGTGCCGAATGTAAGGTTGAACGGGGACTCGGCCGTGGGGGTTCTTTTTGTGTTCCTATAAGACCAGAGTACTCTCGGAAGTTCTTCGACCCATTGCCCCATGGTAGCTTCCCCAAGTCTATTTTTGAGATCATCCAAGATTTTTTCGATTGGCGTTCTCGGCTTGGACATTAGTCTGAGGGTGTGGCACTGAAGAGAAACACCGTTCAATACTCAGGTTAGTGCAGAACTAAAGGAACCTTTTACCAGCGAATTGAGTCCCATTATTAGTAACTAAAATGCGAGGGATCCCAAAGCGGCAAACCATGTTCTTCCAAAAGAACTGTTGGATTCGGTGCTCGGTGATTGTTGCCAGTGGTTCAGCTTCTATCCATTTTATAAAATAGTCGATAGTGACCACCAAGAAGGATCGTTGTCTAGTGGTAGGAGGGAACGGCCCGAGTAGATCCATCACCCACATTGAGAATGGGATGGGGCTTAACATTGAGCTAAGTTTGGCTTGGGGAATTTTCTTTACGAAGTAGTGTCTCTGACATGTGGGCCATTGGCAGACATAAGATTGAGTAACACTTAGGAGAGTGGGCTAGTAGTAACCATAACCATGATCTTCCGTGTAAGGGACCTTGCGCCCATATGGCTGCCTCCTATTCCTTCGTGAACGTCTTAAAGGGCATAGTCGGCCTTTTCTTGTGAGAGGCACCAAGGTATGGTCGACCATCGACCAGAGTGTAGGAGCGCTTGTAGAGAACCCCTTCTACGAGTACGTACCTTTTAGCCCTTACCCGAATCTTTCTTGATTCTTTGATATCCCCCGGGAGGATTCCTTTGTCGAGGAAGTTGACTACAGGTTTCATCCAATAGTCTTCGGGTGTTTGAGGGGTGATATGCATGAGTTCGACTGCTTCTTCTTCTTCTTCTTCGATGCGCAGTTTTAGGAGGACCTTTATCAGTACAGTGTGGTTGAGTCCATCGAACGATGAGGAGGCAAGCCTGGAGAGGGCATCTGCTTGCCCATTTTCTTCTTGTAGAATGCGAGTGACCTCATCTTCTTGGAAAGTGGACCTGATTTTCTTTACACACACCAAGTACCTGGTCATTCGGTCATCCATCACCTCATATTATCCTCGGATCTGGTTTACCAACAATTGGGAGTCACTGAATACCCCGACTCTGCTTGCCCCCATTTTTTTTGCTAGGAGGAGACCGACAATCATGACTTCATATTTAGCCTCATTGTTTGAAGCTGGGAAACTGAGGCGCAACGAGTATTGGAGGAAGAACTCATCAGGACCGATTAAGATAACCCCTGCTTCTCTCCCTTCGAGGCAAGATGACCCATCTATGTAGACATTCCAAAGTGAGGGGTTGTCTCCTTCCTCGGGAGGATCAGGGATCGTGCTTTCGATGATGAATTCAGCCAAGGTTTGGGCCTTGATTGCGGTTATCGGGCGATAGGTGATATCGTGCTGGCTCAACTCAATAGACCATTTCATGAGTCTTCCGGAGCTTTCAGGCTTGTAGAGAACTTGCTTGAGCAGTTGATCAATGAGGACCTATATGGAGTGTGCTTGAAAGTAGGGTCTGAGCTTCCGGGCGGCCGTTACTAGAGCATATGCCATATTTTCCATCTTTGTGTACCGAAGCTCCGCATCATGGAGCACCTTGCTTACATAGTAGATCAGTTTTTGCACCCGTTCTTCTTCTCTCACTAACACAGCGCTGAAGGTTTGATCCGAGGCGGCTTGATAGAGGTAAAGAATTTCTCCCGGTGTGGGTTTGCTTAAGAGTGGAGGATTGGTGAAATGCTTTTTAAGGCTTTCAAAGGTCACTTGTTGTTCTTCCTCCCACTCGAAATTCTTCACTACTCGGAGAGGTTTGAAGAATGGTAGGCATTTCTCTCCTGACTTGGAGAGGAAAAGCTCAATGGCGGCCAGGCAACCTGTAACCTTCTGGACTTCCTTAATCGTAGCTGAGGGAGACATGTCAAGGATGACTTTGATCTTTTTAGGGTTGGCTTCAATTCTTCTCTGACTTACCATAAATGCCAAGAACTTCCCTGAGGATACCCCAAAGGTGCATTTCGAAGGGTTCAACCTCATATTGTTGATCCAGAGTACATTGAACGCTTCTTGGAGGTCGGCGACATGGTCTTCTTTCCTAAGGTTCTTCACGAGCATATCATCCACTTACACTTCCATGTTTCAGCCAATCTGCTCTCTAAAGACTTGGTTTACCAAGCGTTGATATGTGGTGTAACGCCCCGAATTCCAAAATACACTGAATTCGAGATTCCACATGATCTTTACACTTCTTTCGTACAATTTTATAAGGAATTTAAAACTTTTCACTTTACATCAGAGTTACATAGAACCTTTACACTTTACATTTTACAGCGAAAGCAAATTTACAACATTTATATAAAAGTACATCAACATTTGAATAATCTCTAAGCATCATTTCTCCTTTAATCTTTATCATGTCATTTACCCTGCATACAAAACTGTGGGTACGTCAGTTTATTCAACTGACGAACATTATACACGGCCATCCTCTCTATGCCGAAAACAGTATAACTGATTTTCCATATTTAACAAACACAAACTTGTCACATATCAAACTAAAGGGAATACCCTATTGATGTCTTGTTGTGATTGTGCACTTAGTCCTTAATGCAGTTATTTATATTACATGACACTAATGTGCACTTGTTCGGATTCTATGCATCCCATACTACATAGGTCCGAGGGCAAGCCTCTTAATCGTTCTTCATCTTGTAGGGTTCAATCCCTCGTCATGACTTAATCTACTACTGTAACTACGGTAAGTATCATAGATGTCCTATGAGTACGAGCTCATGTATAGAAAAATTGGAGGGGAATCCCACGTCATGTCACGACGCATTGTGAAGACTATCTATGGACATTTCAGCCTCCTTCATGGCACACGATCCTCTCGCAGTCACCAAACAACCCACAAGCGTCACCAAGAACCCGATGATTTCGGAGTAGTGCCCACGTCATGTCACGACGCATTGTGAAGACAAACTGTGAATCACACCCACATCGTAGACTCGAGGCCCCCATACTTGTGTTTTTCTCTCACTTTCATCACCTCTTCACTATGTACTAATTCTTAATGAAATCATGAACAAAATCAATCTCTTAGAGTTAGCCCTCTCACTACTACCGGTCTTATTTCTTTCATTTCACAGTGACCCAAACTTGGTCTTTTCAATGTCAATAATCATATTTCATCACTTTTCACTTGCCGGTGTGAGTTTTGGCTACACCCTAATTTTCAATTTCATTTCACAAATTCACATGTTTGAGTTGTCAAACCCAAGAACATTTCTCTTTTTCAATCACATGATTTCCAATCTTTTCATGAGTCAATAATCATACTTGAAGTTCAATTATACATCACACATTTCTTAATCCACATGTATTTCCACATTAAAAATCATATCACAAAATATCTAGTCAAAGTGAAATATTCACCACTCACTATTGTCACACCATTCCTTGATAAGAATAACTCATACAAACTTCACAACAAATACTTTCTTTCTTTCAAATTTTTTTCCTAATACTTATCTCAATTTCTTCGCAAAACATATTTTTACGAAATATACGAGTGTAAAACTATAGTTCCAATTTCACTTTTACTCCCAAAATATACTTTATTTCATTCCAATAACTCCCAATTAATTTTCATAAGTCACACATGAATTTAGAATAATAATAGTATTTTTTTCGGAATTTTTACACATCAAGAAACCCAAAAATCACTTTTTTATAAAAAAAAATAATATTCTGGCCAAGCCAGGATTCGAACCAGGGACCCAAAGGAACCCAACCGCACGCACTAGCCACTCGACTGCTTGTGCTCATCGATATAAATAGAGGTCAGGGAGTTAAATATTCTCGGACTGAAAACTGATTAAATTTCAAAACGCATATAAAAGAATGGTGTGCTTAAGTATCGAACCAGCGACCTCGACCACATACACCCGCACCACTGTAGAGCTAAAGAGCCCACCGACCACTTGAGCTATAGGCTAAAGTTGTCTTGACTACAACTCGTATTTTATTTCAATCAATTCTCTGTTCAATTAGAACATTTCGATGTTCAGAAGCTCTTATTTTAGTTTGCTTTCACTAAAATTTCTGTAAATCTCCAGAATATCTGTTTAAACAATATTTGATACTCCAGTAATTTAAAAATAATTTTTCCAGTAATTAAACACATATTTTTCATACAATTAATTTAAATTGTATACTACTACTACCACATCTCATTTGACATTTCTCATACGACTTAATATTAATACTTCTTATATTAATTCCTTGTTTATCTTCCTTTTATAAACTCAAAAACATATTTTAAGTTACTCATTCTAAACATTATCACGAAAGTCCAACTAAGCATATAAATCAACAATTTCATCTACTAGCATTTGTACTTAGTTTTGATATTAACAACAAATTTTAATTCACGCATTCCATGGCTACAAACAATTCACATACAACTTAAGATTCATGACGGAATAACATGCAATCTATTTAGCATCAATTCAATCAACTAATAAACCCTTTTTCCTATTAAGTGTACTCTTCTTAGTTTCTTTCATGCATTATCGTTTCAATCAACCTTAGCATGATATCTAATTAGAAATATAGAAAATAACCCACCTTATTTGGAGAGAAAAGATTTTGCAACACCTCCTAAACAAAAGAGTCCTTCGCGAGCTTGCCAAAAGAGTGTTCCTCCTCCTCCTTGATGTGCAAAACCGAGCCTTCAAAGGTGCAATCCCGAGCCCTCCTAGGTGATGCCGGCCTTCCTTGATTGCAAGCACACACTCACCCTCAAACTCTCAATCTTTTATCTCACTTCCTTCTAATAATGTACTACTAACAAATGTATTTTCTACTATAGGTTTTTGGAGAATTAAGAGTGCAAGAATAACTAGGCTGGGGGGGGGGGGGGGGGGTATTTATACTAAAATTTGGAGCAAATGAAGGGCTAGGATTGATCTAGGAGTTAAAGATAAAAGGCTAGGATTTAAGGAGAAGTTGTAGTAACCAACCATGATCCAAACAACTACCACTCACAACTCCACTTCTCTTTTTCCTTTTCCCTCCCATTCAAAACCGGCCCCAAAGTGTGCTTCATGCACGTGTACGTGCAATGCACGTGCATTCATTAGTTCTCCAAATAAAAAGTTGTACATTTAATTATTTTTTTTTATTAAAATAATCTTATAAAAGTAGTCTACATTACAAGTTGTAATAAAAGGGAATAGCTCCTGCGCTTTATTTAATGGGCCAAATAATGGTTTATAAAAATAAATTAGATTTGGGCTAAAAAGGACTTATGCTTATTTGAAGAAAATGGGCCTTTATAAAAACAGTTAGAGAACACATATACTTATATATATATATATATATATATATATATATATATATATATATATATACACACACACATTATCCATAATGAAAATGATTATAAGATTTTATACTACAAAAAATTGCACGTGCACAATACGTGCAAAAATAAAATAATAATTTTCATAAATGAAAATCGGGGTATTACATGTGGCCCTGACATTCTTCAATCCAAAGGGCATGACTTGTAGCAAAAGAGTCCCTGATTAGTGATGAAGGACGTCTTCGGGAAGTCTGGCGGGAATATTCAGATCTGATTATATCCTGAAAAAGCGTCCATAAAGCTTAATAGTTCATGGCCTGAGGTGGCATTTATCAAGGCATCTATGCTCGGAAGAGGGAAGAGATCTTTTGGATATGCTTTGTTGAGGTCGGTGAAGTATATGCAGATTCTCCACTTGCCATTGGCTTTCTTGACCATTACAACATTTGCTAGCCACTCGGGGTAACTGACTTCCTAGATGAATCGGGCTGCTAGGAGCTTCTCAACCTCTTCTTTGATGGACTGTTGCCTTTCAGAGGAAAATTTGTAGCGCTTCTGCTGGAAAGGCTTGGCTTCTGGGTCCACACTTAAGTGGTGCACAATCAAGTCTTCGGCGATACCCAACATATCCTCGGTGGTCCACGCGAGCAGGTCCTGATTCTCCCTGTAGCGCCCCGAATTTCCAACATAATATCTTAGAAATACGTGGCACAATTCCTAGCATCTACCTCAATGTAATAGTAAACATAGCCAAGCACAGATAAAAATAACTTTTATTACATCAATTCTTTACAAAGCACAGCGAAAAATTAAACACCTGAATTACATTTTCTTTCTTTTACAATCCATTCTTTTACAATTTACATAAGTCACATTATCATTCTACCACATGCATCCAAATCCTAAGCTATACCTACCTGTAAAACATGAGGTTAGAGATAATCCTAACTCCCAAAACTATGGGGTCAGCCATAACGGTGTGAGTGACATCAAAAGAAATGCAACATACATAAAACATAAGGAATAAAGTCATAATCAGCACATACCAACAGTAGTAACGAATGAAATATAAAATAACAATAAATAAAACATGAAAACATCAAGTGAAACTAGACTAAGTGTCAAGTGTAGGAAAACAAAAAACACCATGCATAAAACCAAGTGAAGAAAACACAAATGCAATATGATGACTCTCTAATGTATACTTGTCAGATTCTATACATTCCATACTACATAGGTTCGGTGCAAGCCCTTATCGTTCTCCACTTTATGGGGTTTAATCCATTGTTATGCAACTAATTCTACTATGGTGATAGAAACAAGATCCAGATTACTCCGCGAATAGGCCTCACAACCCTCGATACGCAAGCATCATGTAAGAATAGCTCAAAAACCGGAGAATCACCTCCCTGCCGTGTACCCCACGAATAGGCCCACCGACCCTCGACGTGCAGATACACAAGTACATCC
Organism: Hemerocallis citrina; assembly: GCA_017893485.1. NCBI lineage: Eukaryota > Viridiplantae > Streptophyta > Magnoliopsida > Asparagales > Asphodelaceae > Hemerocallis > Hemerocallis citrina. Next base: position 143,233,610 of record CM030365.1, read on the forward strand.
CATGAATAGGCCTGTTGACCCTCGACACGCGAATGCACCTGTATGTTCCGTGAATAGGTTTGCAGACCCTCAACACGCGAACATACCAAATGTCCTATCGAGGCAGAACAACATAGTCTTGGAACGCATCCGTTGGACTAGAACCCTAGAGGGTATACTTACGTTTCCCAAGTTTCATCACATCTCCACTAGTGCTTCATCACATCTCCACTAGTGTCTGTCCTTAGGTAGATTATTATTAATTAAATCACAATTTTCCCTCTCTAAAGTTAGCGTATCCTACCGGACTTAATTCCAACAAAACAACCCCAAGATCCAACTGGTCAAAATCCATAAAATCTCATCTGCCGGTTCACAGGAATCCCACTCAACTCTTAGAGACTCACAAATCGAATATCAACACAAAATCTTTCATTTAAAACACTTAATTTCATCATCAAAACGTTTATATTAATGAAAACTTCTTTAATCAACAAAATTCAAATTCATCCAACACTCACAAATTTCCAGAACTGAAATAAGATATTAAATCCACTAAATAACTGATCTTCGTATTTTGAAGTCGTACAAAAATCACAAAATATCAATTTCTTTGAAAATCATATATATTTCACTTTATAAAGTCATAGAAATACGATTTAAATTCTATTATAACGAAAATATAACTCTCTGTAAAATACAGTAATCTACAGCAAAAACTTCATCTAAAACAGTAGATCAATAATTCATAAGTTCGAAGAAATAATCGTTTAAGAAAACTACAAAAACTCAACAAAACAATCAACATAAGGGTTGACGGTCGACTGTCAAAAACAGTTCAAAAAGCGACGATCGACTGTCAAGCCAAAAATCCAAAACCCAAGAACTGTCAGTCGACCGACATTTCATGTGTAATTTCGTGCGGTCGACCGACATGTTCAAAAATTCGTAGCTTTAATATTCATGCATTTTATAACTGATACTTCGATTATAAACTTTAAAAACACAAATTTATAAATTTAAAACCCTGAGATGATCAAATACAACTTGTTCAATATACTGGAGTTTATAAAACAAATCAGATTCTCAACAATTCATAACAATCAAATTTTCGTCAAGTTTCTTTAAAACAGAACACTTTGAATATATATATGTATATATGTGAATATATATCAGTAGAATCATGGTTTAAGAGTAGTATAAATTTATCTTAAACTCAGTATCAATACAAATCAAGATTCAATCGAAAAATTTTACAAAAACACAAAAAATTTCGGCTGAAACACCATCAGACCCGAAATCAACCCCCAATTCAAAACCCCTTTCAACCATCAAAACTTGATCTTTTAATTCAAAAACTCTCTTCCAACTTGTTATACACATCTACAAATAGTTAGACTAATTTGTGCATGATTATAAGCATCTACAACTTTCAATAATCAAGTTTTACTCATCCCAAACATCAAACCGATCACATGTTCAAGCATACACAGTAAAGACTAAATTTTAATTCGTTTCATGTAATATACATCATGCAACTCATTATAAACAATCAAATCAGTATGTATATGAAAGAAAGTAACATACCCATGATTTCTATTAGGTTCTTAACAATCTCAAGCCATCTATATAGGGATTCTAATCATAACATTCATAGAAAGTCCACTTTTAATCATCTATCCATCAATATATTTCATTATATCATCATACCATCATCTATCATGCATTCTAATAGACAAATCATCACATACAACATGCATAAAACAATAAGAAAACATACATATGTCACTCACCTCAATGAAGAAATCAGCCGAATTAATAAAAAATAAGAAAAGTCATTCCTTTCGCAAATATCCAAGATCCTTGCTTCGAAACTCCAAGAAAACCAACAGTAAAATAATATTTTGTTTTTGCAGTGGAGGGGGATGGCTGTAGTGGCCATAATATAGGCCGAAGTCTGGGTTTTTAGCGGTATACAAGTTATATGGAAACATCCCTTAACAAATTATTCCTTTACATATATAGACTTCCTTTAACAAATTAGTTAAATAAGTTAAATAAATTAAAATAAAATCGAATCCCTTTACTACTGAATTAACCGGCTAACAAGCATAGCCCAGAAATTGAAAATTTTCGGATTTGTACTCCAAGTGGTAATTTTGCATAAAAGTCCCTCTCTTTGTAATATTTGCAAATATGCCAAATAAATATCAGAAAAATACAGAAAATTCATAAATAATACCTACTAATAAATATTAGGTTTTTCCAAAATAGTTTTTGAGCTTGAACTTCCAAGAAAATATTTGCACAAGGTCCAACTTAAATTTTATATTTGCAAAAAATACCATATTTGTTTAAATCTTTACAAAATCAACTCTAAATAAATTTTAAAGAAATATAATCTTTAATAAAGATCTTTGCCAGCCCAAAAAGCAAAAAAAAATAATTTTCATTATTTGTTTGAGATCCAATCGGCTTTTTACATAAAAGTCCCTCTCTTACAAAGTATTTATAAAAAATAGTTTCTTTATTCAAAAAAATTTCAAAATTTAAGATATAATTAATTATAAATAGGATAATTTACTCAGAAATTTAAAATTGAATATTTGCACCAAAAAATATTTGCACGTGTTTTGCACGTGTAAAATCGAAAAATTCATAAAATAGTCAAATTAATTCAAATAAATCTAAAAATTAAAATATCATAAATAAATGAGGAAAATCAATCATTAAACATAAAATTTTAAGAATTCAAAATTTTCTAACTTTGCACGTGTGTTGCACGTGCAAAATTGCAATTCCAAGAAAACAGTCAAAATAGTCAACTTTACAAATTTAATATTATTTAATAACGCAAAATAAATGATTTTATTTTGTGGGGTGTTACATCACTCTCCCCTTAGAATAGTTCTGTCCTCAGAACTATTCTAAGCAAAAGAAAACAAAATACAAGACATACAAGACAGTTTCAGAAATTTACTCTTATCATTATTTTAGTCAGGTTTAATTATTAAGTAAAAAAAAATATATAATTATAGCTCAAAGAGTAAAAGGTGGAAACTGATATGGCAAAAGTATAAGAAATCCAATTGAATATACAATAAATTCCAAAAACGTGAGAAAATAGTAAGACTATAGAATAAGAAGTCAAAAGTAAAGAGATATAATCCAAATAAAAGTTGATAACAAAAGAAACAGCGAAGGAATACAAACTTAAAGGTCATATAAAAATAGGTTTGGAAAAATAGTCAGTCAAAATATATAGAAATACGAACAAATTTAGCTAAGTTACGAAAATATTAATAACAATGAGTGTACAAGACAATGAATAATGAGTATACTAGTGAATGTTGACATTATAATCAATATTCTAAAAGCACATTAAAGAGTAACGAGCAAAATAGACCAAAAATATATATGCAAGAAGACTTTAAAAAAGTTCATTGAATATTACAAAAAGTAAGTGTCAAATCATTAATTAGGACGTGGAAATAAAAATAAGTGAGAAATATAAAATGCTACTGAATTGGGAAACGGTTACAATAAATAGTAGTTACAAAAGAACGAAAATTTAGACCATAGTTGATGTACTCCATCTTGACATAAATGTAAAAATTTCATAAATACAAAATAGAGTAAAATCAACTATATTAGTTGAAATTACATGGAAACATAAAGTGTAATTGTATAAACAAAATGTCATAAATAAAAGATTTCTTTTACCATTAGTATCATTATATAAATAAAAAGTCTTGAAATATCAATTTGCAAATAGGTAGAAAATCTTTTTTTTGTTGTTGTTTTGGGTTGGCCTCATTGATGTCTGGCTGCAGACTTGCCTCCTTAACATCAAGTTGCAGATTTGCCTTCACGACATTAGGTTGCAGGTTGCTGCCTGAATATTCGATTGTATATTTTGCCTTCCCGACATCCAGTTACAATTTACCTCCATTGACGTCTAGTTGCATATTTGCCATCTCGACATTAGGTTGCACCGAAATGGTGAATTGGAAGATGTAACCTTCCATATGCAGAAGGATATTGGACATTTAATTTAAGTATGATGTTATATTTTGAAATTCGTGATTATATATAGCAAATATGTTTTGAAAAGTAAGAAATGGAGTTGAAAGTCACACGATGGAATATTAAAATAGATGTATTGATTATAAATATCAAACACAATAGTACAAATCAGTACTAGTGAAAATGATTTATAAAAGTGAAGAGAAAAATGGAATGAAATATATGCATAAGCATAAATGAAAATGTGAATGAGAAAATAAATATGCAGTGTAGTAAATTTACACAATAAATATATCATAAAATATACAGTATTATAGGAATTAAACAAGTGTAAAATAATATGCATAGTAAGTATGTTGAAATATATGGTATATATATAGTAATTAGTAGGAAGTACATGTAGAAATCAAGAATATAATGATAATAAAAGTAGTAAAATATAAGTAGTGGGTGCATATAGTGCATTCGAGAAGTATAAAGCAACAAAATTAATAAATAGCTACAAATGGTGAAAAGTAACCATAACAAAAGCCGTAAACAGTAAGTAATAATAAAGATATTGAATATAAAGTGGAAAAACATAATTAATAATAAAATTTAAATGTGTAGATATATATCGTATTTATATGAGTGAAATATTACAATCAAGTTTAAATGCTCCGAAATAAATAAGACAATATAAAATAATAAAAAATATAGCATCGAAAATTCCAAGTATATATAAAATGAAAGTAAATATGCAAAGGTCAAATTTTATAATATAGTAAAAACAATAATGAAAGGAGTGGGCGGACGGGACAGTATCTCCTTTCTTGTTTTTTTCTTCTTCTTACTTCAGTATTGCTAGACGGTCTTCCATCTTTCTAAGGCATTGGAGGACAACATCCTCTTGTCGGCTGGATTTAGTGGACCCATGGGATTCTTCACATTAAGGAGTGGGATGACGGCGGATGGTTTGCTGGCTCTTGCTAGGAGTGGTGTTGAGGGCTTTCAGGAGCTCGTCATTGAACTCTTGGAGCTCTGCTCTAGTGACAGGTACTTCTTCATCCCTTCCTCTTCTAGAGGTGATCTACTGGTCAAGTTGGATGCCTTCTTTCTCGAGGAGGAGTTCTTCTGTGGTCCCTCAGAGATCAGTGGCTTCTGCGTCCCCTTGGAGAGGGGGATCTTTTCGTCTTCTGGGGGAATGAGTTCTTACTCACCCCTTGGAAGAGGGAGTTCTCCAGTGTCGTGGCCTTTGAGGAGAAGGGCTTCTCCTGCCTCCATGCTGTTCGGAATGAAGATCTTCTTCGCGGGCTCTCTTCTCGTTAAGGTGGATTCGAAGGCCAGAGCCTTGCTGGAGGCTGGTAATGACCTGGCGAAGGTCGGGTTGTGGTTGTGGCAAAGTGGAAGGAGTTGAGGTGTAGACAGAACCCCTATTTTCGACAAAAGGTCTTGTAGATGGTTTAGCACGACTTCGGCGAGAGCCCCCTGGTGCAGCTCCTCTAGAGGGAGGCTGAACCTGTTGGAGGAGAGGCTCTTCTTGCTGAGGTTTTCCTTGGTGAGGGATGAGAGGAAGGTTCTTGAGAGGAGGAGGTGGAGGAAAAGGATTTGCTCGTCGACTTGAGGCCGCTGCCTTTTCTTTCCCCTAGGAGGCATGGCTGAAGGTAGTTTCTTTACCGGTGAATTCCGGTCAAAATTTTTTTGAGTTTCCACAGATGGTGCCAATTTGTTGCTGCTTTTTTCGGTGTGGGAGCAATCAAATGATGTGGATTCTTTTGAGGAACAATCAAGAATTTGATCTTTTGACTTTCAACGGTGTTGACTACCTTTAACTGCGATTGACTTGACGATCTGACTCGTTTGCGCCGTAGGATTTGATTCGTGTGGTGACGATCGCCTCCGATGACCTGCAAAAAGTATGAATCACCGGGATTGATCCCGACGACAGACCATCTGACGCTCAAGTCAGAAATCAAGAAGAATATGAGAGAGCTTTTTTGGGAGAAAAATATTGATTACCTCTTTCTGGCAGGGTAGGGGGTATTTATAGTCGCCTTGGGCCAGTTTCGGGATAATCATTTATCTCTACTTCCCGGTATTTTTGGATAGGAAATAGAGTTTAAATTCCTTCATGATAAGAGATTTGGTTTTAAACCGTCTCTTAAGGATAATCATGAATTTAAATAACTCTTTAAATGATATGAGTTTATTACAATGGGCTCCACCCAGACCAAGTAAGGCAGACCCATTTTTGAATTGTCGGTCTTGAAAGATGTCCAATTTCTATTCATGGACCCGTTTATAGGTGAAATTACCGTTTTACCCCTAAGAGCTTTAAGATTCGTGCCCGATTTGAATAGTCCAGATTTAGTTCTATTTTTACCCATATTATTAGCCGAATTAATTCCCTATTTGAAACCATCTGCAATAGTTTTATACAGCTAGTTGAGTTAGCAGCTACCACCTTATTTGACTTTTTTTCTGCAGCAAACACTTGAAACAAAATGTCTATTGTCATCATCTATCTCCAGCCCTGTAATAGCGTCAGTGGAGCCAAACTTGTGAGAAAATATCGACATGGGCAGAGTTCTGTAATAAGCAAAAACCTAAGCGGAAACAACAGTAGGTATGTTAGAAACAATAATCAACATTTAGAATCATATAATAACTAATAGTTATCACAAAAATACTTAATACTTCTAATTAGTGACGAGTGTCTGAATGTGTATGGTCGACTATGATAAATTTTGTTTGGTGCGACCAGAATCGATCCGTACTGATGAGAATTGAGAAACAACTGCAATCTCTAGAAATTACTGTACAACTTGATGTCCATGTATAGCCTATGAAAACAGCCACCATCGTCATTCATGCACCACCGTCGCTTCCGCCGTTCCTGCCTGGGGTTTCATCCCGATTGGGTGCGGGTTTGGGTTGTGCTCGGGTTGGCAGCAAGGAAGGAGAAGGGTTGGATTGGTCGGGTTCAAAATCGAAGCAAACTCAAAACTCACAACAACTGTTCCAATTAAATTTTTTGGACTTAGATTTTGATCTGGGAGATGAATTTTGGAATTTTTTATTTTGAATTTGATTTTGATCTGGGAGATGAATTTTGGAATTTTTGATTTTGAATTCGATTTTGATTTGGGAGATAGTGAATTTTGATTTGGTGGTGATTTGGATTTTGATTTGAATTTTATATTTGAATTTGAGATTTTACCCAAAAAAAACCAAAAACCAAAAAATTTCAAATTCTTAAGTTAGACTTAGGATGGCATCACCATCTATGTAACTCAGGGAATTAGGATAATGGTTACATACCATACCAGAACTACAGGACTACTACTAGATCTGTCGCCCCTAAGAGCATCTATAGTCGTTATCTATATATCGATAATATGGATAAATGGCTAAAAAAACCGCTGCAGTCGTTTGCTATTTATCCATATTATCGATAAATCGCTACAGTAGATTGCTATATATGAGAATCTATATAACTTTTATCCATATATGAGTGACGGCACTTCGAGTGCCGTCCGACAAAAAAAATTAATTTTTTATTCGTCGCACGTCACTTCAAATGCCGTCCGTTTGAAAAATTAATTAATTTATCGAATAAATTATATCGCCAAAAGGGGGTCGCTGCCGAAATCCTCGGACGGCACTTGAAGTGCCGTCCGGAGGTTTTTGTAATTTTTAAATTTTTTTTGCAATTTTTGAAAATATTTTTGCAATTTTTAAATTTTTTTTGTAATTTCTAAAATGTTTTCATAATTTTTTGAATTTTTTTTGTAATTATTGAATTTTTTTTTGCAAATTCCAAAAAATGGAAGATGACAAAAAAAGCCACCTGGGCTCTCTTGGACGGCACATGAAGTGCCGTCCGTCCCATTTGGCTTGGATTTTTTTTTTTGTTTTTTTTTTTTGCGTGCTCCGACTCTTTAAAATATATTATTTTTTCTTCACGTGCGCTCCGACGGCACTTCGAGTGCCGTCTTAGCTAAAAAATAGCTTTGCACGAGTACAATAAAAGTTGGATTTCTATTTCTATTTATTCATATATGGATATTTTTACATTCAACGACTACAGATGCTAAAAGTACTGTTTAGAAAGTGTTCCTAATTAATAGTACTATTATTTAGTTAATTGATGATCGCATTACGCGTTGAAATCATTAATACCATGCATGTCAACATCTAAACCATATATAGCTTAATTTAATTTAACATAATTAATTTCATCAACTCAAAAGTAAACCCAGCGATGCTTAATTCATGCTTGTGTACGTAGTTACTACTACGCTTGATGCTTAATTAAAAGTGTTGAAGATGGCTATCCATGATTAAACAAACACTTCGACGTGGAGTTTGCATGAAAAATTCATGAGTTGTTTTTCCATGAGTCGCTACTCGCTAACATATATTTTAATTCAATATACTTCATTCACAAATATTTAATTTTTTTATAAATATTTTGGAGTGAGTTATATGGAATTAAATTTTAGTAACAAATATAGTTATTTAGAATTAATTTTATATTATAAGTAAATTATATGGAATTATGTATTTGTAAGTAAGGTAAATGAAATTAGAACATTTGTTAGTAACTCATGTGAGAAAAACTAAAAATTCAAATGCAATGCGTAGTACTTGTTAATTTGCGTACTAATTAGTTCTCATTTGTCTGTGGTAAAAAGAGTTGAAAATCGTCGAGGGGGATTGTCGACCAACTGAAGACTTGACATCTATTAATTCCAGCATGTTACGGTTGTCAAGATTAATAATATATCCACCAAATACCAATGGTTACTTGTAATGGACTTATAGGGAGTGATGAAAATCGATTATCTATCAAGATCGCTCGTTGATTGAACTACATACATTTGGTACATTAATTCTTAAATCTGGGCTTTTTTAATTATTAATTAGAGAGAGTCAAACGACTCCGGCCGATAAATATATATAAACATAAAGTTTAAATTGCAAGCATCGATCAATTTTATAAGAGGTAAATTAGATAGCAAGAAAAACAAAGAACAACAGAGAACTGTTAGATTTTGTGAGAAATTAACAATTGGAAATTAAGGTTTATCTCTAGATCTAAGTTGCTTGAGATATTCACCCTAGGTATCAAGATTGGAATACCTAGACTGCTATCACAAGCCAGTATTTATCTCTAAATACTGGTTTGGGTATCGGGTTATAAGCCCACAAACCCGCGTTCCAATATCCAATCAATTGTACGTTCAATACACGTGTTACTCATATGCACGTGCAATATTTATATAGAGACAATATACCAATATAACCAACAATCTCCTCCTATATTATCAATATATAAAGTACAGGATTATCTCTTCAGATCAGTATACAACTGACTGGCTGATAGCAGTCCAAAAAGGAAAAGCATCATAAAGGTATAGTTTCATAAAAAACCGAAATAATTATAAAATTGAATAGTTCAATCAAGACTAAATCAATATAATTAAATAGTTCCAAACCATATCCAAATTCAGAATAGTTCACAAAGACTAAACCAATAGATAAATAAACCATAGTCTCAAACTAAATAAAGCAAATAAACTTCAAACCAAATAAAAGGGTTCTAAGCTCCAAAAAGCAGTCTTAAACTCAAAAGAAGTTTTATTAAGCAAGTGATTGGCAAAAGAAAATCCCTGCATGCTGCTTCATGACTACTCCTCCATATCGAGCAAGTCATCATCTTCAAAATCGAGATCTAAGTTTCCATTTCCATTATCTTTGCTAGTACCTGTTGCTCAACATTGCAAATAAGAATTTTATGAGTCATTTCTCTTTGAATTCAAACAAATTGCATAAAAGTATCTAGTTCAAACAAAAGAACTTAGTACAATTCATATTGGCTAGCAAGATTTTAACACAAGCATCACAATCAAGTATCTTTAACAAACAAAGTACATGAACTTTATAGTTTCTACACAAGAACCATACTATGTTTCATATTGGAATGAAAAACTGCCGTTTCAATCATGGTTTAACATTGAATCATCAAAATTGGAATGAAACATGCATCCATAAAAGACATATCATCAAAATTGGAATGATATTTAGGACAATTTAATCATCGGAAACATATCGACAAGTTTTCATGTTTCGTATTGGAATAATATGATTATTCTAAGTAAATTCTATAGATATATGATACCATCAAAATTGGAATGACATTATGTATCTGTGGAATTTATGTGGAATCATCAAGATTATCTGAAACACGTTAACTGTCAAATTGATGCTTAAGTTTGAACTTCTTTATGGCTATTCTAATTAACTAGGGTGTTAAGGCCTTTATGACTTAATGGCTCTTAACCCCATTTCCCCCACAGTTTTGACAATTAGACCTCTTTGTAATCCCTTGGTAAGGGCATCAGCCACATTCTGTTTTGATCTCACATCAATGAGGGTAATAATCCCTTGCTTAATGAGATAGTTCAACTTTGCCTGTCTAAGACCGACAGTTCTTCTCTTACCATTGTAAAGAGAATTGGTTGCTACAGTTTTTGTAGCTTGGTTGTCGCAAAACAAGCTAAGAGTGGTTACATTAAACCTTCTCAATGGAATATCTAGCAACAGGTCTCTCATCCATTCTGCTTCTTCACCAGCACAAGATAGCGCAAAGAGTTCAGACTCCATAGATGAGGATGCAATGCCTGGTTGCCTTTTAGATTTTCATGACACAGCTGCTCCTCCTTGTGTAAACACATAACTACTAGTGGATCGACTTTCACCAAGTTCTGTGCACCACGATGCATCAGAATATCCTTCCAAAACTGAAGAATGTCCAGAGGAGCACAAAGCTAACTCTTGAGTAAGACACAGGTAACCCATCAGCCTCTCCAGGGCATTCCAATGTGACTTATCGGGATTACTAGTGAATCTGCTAAATATGCCTACCGCAAAGGCTATGTCTGGTCTAGTGCAAATCATTGCATACATGAGACTTCCAATTAGTTTGGAATAATCCAACTGTCTCACTGTTGCACCAACGTTAGGTGTCAACTTATTGTTGTAATCATAAGGTATTTCAAACCTTTTGCAATTACTGTATCCCCACTTTTGTAACACATTATTGATATAGTGAGATTGACTAAGGAGTATACCTTGCCTACCAAAACTCACTCTCATACCTAGTATAGTGTCCACAACACCTAGGCCCTTCATGCTGAATTATTTGGATAGCATTGTTTTAACTTCAACTACAGTTGAGAGGTCGCTTCCAACAATAAGCATGTCATCAACATACAAGCAAATTATAGCAATTTTATTTGATAGATCACGAAAATAAAGGCATTTATCAGAATTACTAGATTCAAAACCTAAGCTCTTTATTGTTATATCAAACTTTTTATGCCATAGTTTTGGTGCTTGTTTCAATCCATACAAAGATTTTACCAATTTGCAAACTTTGTTCTCTAAACCTTTAAGTACAAAACCTTCAGGTTGATTCATATAGATTTCTTCATTAAGATCTCCATTTAGGAAAGCAGTTTTAACATCCATTTGGTGAATAACAAAATTTACAATGGATGCAAGGGCAAGAAGAATCCTTATTGTAGCAATATGATAAACAGGTGAGTAAACATCAAAATAGTCTATCCCACTTTGCTGAGTATAACCTTTAGCTACTAGTCGTGCTTTATACTTTGCTACAGACCCATCTGGATTAAGTTTCTTCTTCAAAACCCACTTGTTTCTAATGGTTTTAGCCCCTTTTGGCAGATCAACTAATTTCCAAGTTTTATTTTGTAATAAAGAATCCATTTCATCATCAATAGCATCTTTCCAAAGTAAACCATCCCTAGACCGAAGAGCTTCATTCACACTAAGTGGATCAGCCAATAGTGCATAAGTTACAAAATCATCACCATAGGTTCTAGGTGTCTTATCTCTGGTGGAGGTTCTTCTAGGCTCAATTTCATTTGTAGTTTCAGTGTCAGTTATGCTAGGTCTAGATTCTGTTTGTGAATTATTGACTAAGTCTGTGTGGCCAGATAGTGTTATGCCTTTGTCTTTGATGAACACATCTTCAAAGAATTCTGCATCTCTAGATTCAATTATCTTATTGAGAGATAGATCATAAAATCTGTATGCCGCACTATCAACTGCATTTCCTGGATACACACAAGTATTTGTACGAGGTCCTACTTTAGGCCTTCTAGGGTCTGGTATTCTAACAAAAGCAATACAGCCCCATGTTTTTATTTTATCAAAGCTCGGTGTGTGTTTATACCATAACTCATAAGATGTTTTAGTCAATTTAGAGTGTGGTAACATATTAAGAATATTATTAGCAGTCAATGCAGCCTCTCCCCAAAAACTCGAAGGCAATCCAGTAGTCAATAACATAGAATTCAACATTTATGTGAGTGTTCGATTCTTTCTTTCGGCTATACCGTTTGACTGTGGTGAGTAGGGTGTTGTTGTTTCAGAGATAATGCCATGTGAAGTGCAAAATTCTTTAAAGCCCATTGACACATATTCCCCACCTCTATCAGATCTGAACCTTTTTATTTTAGCATTTAACTGATTTTCGACACGGTCTTTAAATTCTTTGAATTTATTAAGTGCTTCATCCTTTGATTTTAACAGATAAATATGACAATATCTAGAACAATCATCTATAAAAGTGATCAAATACTTCCGACCTCCTTGCGTCACAAAGTTTTTAAAGTCGCATATGTCGGGATGAATTAGTTCAAGAAGTTGTGTACTCCTAGAAACAGAACTAAAGGGTTTTCTAGTGATCTTTGTCTGAGCACACACTTCACACTTGTCATATCTTAAGGATGCATCAATTGGCAGATTAAAAGTTTTAGCAACAACAAGTAATTTAATATAGTTTACATGTCCCAATCTGTTGTGCCAGGTATAATGGCTACACAGTTTTAAGCTAACAGCATTAATCACTTCATTTGCTAAACTAAGTCTATACATGCCATTGACTAAGTAAGCACAATCAAAGTAGTATGAGTTAACAGATAAAATTGCTTTACCACTTATCATAGAAACTACCATGCCAGCATTATTCAGTAAGCTAATAGAAATTAAATTCTTTGCTAAAGCAGGAACAAATTTAACATTATGCAAAATTAAATTCTTACCTGATGAAAGACTGAGATTTGCAGTTCCAACCTGGAGCACCTTGACTGATTCTCCATTCGCCATAGAGACAGACTCATTTGCATCTTTGAGATCAGTTAGCAGGTTCTTATTGTTGCAAGCATGGCATGTAGCCCCCGAGTCCAACAACCAACTAGTAGAGGCACTGACCTTATCATCACCAACAACACACAGAAAGTTGGTGGGTTCAGTGTTGCCCTCTAATAAGTTCACCTTTTCATTGTTAGGTTGTTCTCTTTTGGGTAGCCTACATTCGGTAGCATGGTAACCCCACTTCCTACAGTTGTAGCACTTTCCTTTCTTTTTCACAATCTTTTTATTGGCTTCCGACTTGGACGGTTCACCCTTAACTTTATTAAGCTTGTTCTTCTTAAACTTAGGAACATATTTGGTATTGGTTAGCACATTAGCATGAGAGATTTGTTTCTTAGCCAACTCCAAATTTATCCTAGTTCTTGTCTCATCCTCTACTTTAATACATCGTTTGAGTTGTGCAAACTTAATTTGTTCTGGTAGTCTATACATTTCAGTCTTAAATGTGAGCCATGATGCAGGTAATTTAACGATTATTGCTCTAGTAAGAAAAGTATCACACACAGTGATATTTTCTGTTTTTAATTTAGCTACTAAGTTTTCAAAATCAGTTACCTGAGGGAGAATGGCCTTCTTCTCTCTGAATTCAAAACTCATGAACTTGTCAACCAAGTGAGTCTTGAAGACTTTCTCCTCCTTTTTGAATTCATCCAGCAGATTGTCCAAAATTTCCTTAGCTGTTCCGTACTTCATGTACACATCTGCTAACCGATCTGAAATACTGTTTAGCATAAATTCCCTGCACAAGTCCTCATCTCTGATCCAAGTGGCATCATCCACATCTTCAGTACACTCATCATAAGTCGTTTGACAGGTATAAAAGATCTTCATGAATTTCATCCCATACTGTGCTTTCCTCTTCCAACTATTGAATTCAGAACTACTAAACGCCTCCAGTTTAGGAACCTCATATGGTCGATCATATTTTTCCATCTCAAGGAATAAACGATGAGTTCCTAAAGTTCGAGAGTATGTTCTGAATTATTACTACACAAGTAATTTATAGGGAGAAGAGGATTTACCTGTAGATCTGCTAACTAATAACAGAATAAATGAATTAGATAAATTGCACGAATCTTAAAGTTTAGAAATACCAGATCTTGATGAGATAAAAAAATCTCTTCACTGTCTACTTCAATTAGGGTTCCACACACTGACCCAACCTGTCGATGATGAAGAAGAGAGAAGATATCGGAGTCGATGCCTGAGGGGGGAGGCTGCCATCGACTGCAACCGGGAAGAGAAAGGGCGAGTGCGCACGGTCGACTGACGGGGATCAACGGCATCGTCGAGTGCTGCGATTGGTCGACAGGGCGAGGGCCAGATCTCGACTGGGCTGACAAACAGACCCAACCAAGACAGCGCGAAGGAGAAGACGAGATCGCCTACGGATCTGCGATCAGATCTCGAGTCGACCACGATGGCGACGACGGCGCACGGCGACAGCAGCGACGGTGCACGGCGATAGCAGCGGGTTCTGGTGAGTCTATTCTCAAATCTCACAAAATTAATTTGTATATCTCAAGATTGTTAGATTTTGTGAGAAATTAACAATTGGGAATTAGGGTTTATCTCTAGATCTAAGTTGCTTGAGATATTCACCCTAGGTATCAAGATTGGAATACCTAGACTGCTATCACAAGCCAGTATTTATCTCTAAATACTGGTTTGGGTCTCGGGTTATAAGCCACAAACCCGCGTTTCAATATCCAATCAATTGTACGTTCAATACACGTGTTACTCATATGCACGTGCTATATTTATATAGAGAGAATATACCAATATATCCAACAAGAACAAGGTGGAATAGGCTAAAGTAAATAAGGAATCTGTAACACCCCGAATTCCAAATAAGACTGAATTCGAAGTTCCACAGGATCTTTACACTTCTCTTCGTACAATTTTATAAGGAATTTAAAACTTTTATTATATCAGAGTTACATTTAAGCAGTGGAAGCAAATTTACATCAATTACATAAATGAAATAAACAATACTTGAACGATTCTTTAAGTATCAATTCCTCCTTAGTCTTTTTCATTCACTTTGTCTAACATGGAAACTGTGGGATCGTAAGTTCATTCAACTGACGCAAGGATATAAAACATCAATTTTTTCTTACTTAGAAAGCACACACTTGTCACAAACAAAACTACGGGGACTATCCTATTGATGTCGTGTTGTGTTGTGCACTTAGTCCTCATTGCAGTTATTTATTTTACATGACACTAATGCGCACTTGTTCGGATTCTATGCATCCCATACTATATAGATGTTAGGGTTATATACTGAAAGCATCACTTTTGTATTAACTTTATTTCCTTATTTTTTTTTTGAATGAGAATCATATGGGCATATGTTTGCATATTGTGTTTATTATAATATTAATGCAAGTATCTGATATTCTATAAGGTTGATAATATGGTGTGAGGTGACACACAGAAGATCATATTATCAGTTCCCTATGGAATATATAAATAGTTCACAACCTAGACGGACTTGGATAATTCATTGGAAATGTTGTAGTGTAATCTGGTATTAGTCTATCTTGACTATAGGTTTACACTAGTACACTTTGTGTGTATTGAACAGGACCACTTGAGGTTGTTCTCTTTGTACTGACTACAAAAGAGAACAAACACCTCTGTTATTATGGATGCTTATGCTCTTAATCCAGATATAATAACAGACATATATATGCAGTATGCATTACTTTGACTCATAAAAGAGTGAGATTCATTATGGATCAACAACCTCTATGAATTGGGTAATAGCATTGTATGTATGATGGGCTATTGATTGTAAAAGGAATCCATGTCCCGATATGTCGGGTTGATGATGTCCCCTTAAGGAGCTCATAAGGATTGTCATGTAAACCCTGCAGGTGGATTACATCCGAAATGACAAATAAAGTTGAGTGGTACTACTTAAGGATAAAAGATGTTGATCAATATAGTTGTCAGTAACTTAATTTGATCGACAGACATTCGATATCTTAACATGGGGAGCTCAACGAGCATATAATAAAAGGAGCCCATAAATATAATTTGGGATTAGGAAGGTAGTGCAACAATAGCTCCTTAGTGGACCGAGCTATTGTTAATGGGCCTGGGTTGTGTGTTCGGGCTGAACACGGGATACCCAGATTCGTTAGGAGACCTAACCCTAATTTCTCCTCATGGTCCCTGCCGTAGCCTTATATATATCCGTTATTCTCTGGCCGTCATGATCATTTTTTTTATCAGAGATAAGAAGTTTTCTCTAAATTCGTGATTCACGTAAGGAGAGAAAGAGAGGTCAGCCAAGGAGAAGAAAGGTTGATAGACAGTCGCCCACACGACGTCCAACCCGAGGAAGGAATACGTGCAGAAGATCTTGGGGTCGCAGACGGCTCGAGGTTGCTAGAAACTATCGTCTTCTTCTCATTGCAGGTATAATTCGTGAACCCTAGATTCCGCTTGATATGGTCAAAACAAGGGGTTCAATCGAGACCGTCCAAATGGGGCACGAATCCTACAGCTCAGGGACGAGACGGTAATTTCACATGCAAACGGGTCCGAAGCGGGTACTGGGTCTCCTTCTCACAGATCCAATAACCCGCAAACGGATCCACCACAGCTGGGCACGGGTTTCAACCCGCTGCCAACTCGATCCAGCAAGACACAATCAAGGTCCCTGATTAGATCTAAATCAACGGCCATGATTCACGTCAATCTTTACACTGGGATTTAGGGATTAAAATTCCTTATCTGATTACCAGAATATACCTTATCAGATTACTTTCCCAATCTGCTTACAAGGAGATTATTCTATATCAGATTACGCGGATTACATTCCTAAATTGTTCTCTAAGACGCCTATAAATACCCCCCACCCATCTCCATTAAGAGGTAATCAATCTTTTTCTAGTTAAACGCTCTTTCATAATCATTTCTGGTTACTGACTTGAGCGTCGGAGGGTGCGTCGCCGGGATCAACCCCGGTGTATCGCACTTCCTTGCAGGTGAACGGCGGGAGTCAACGGTCAAGATCCGGCGGAACAGGTTAGGTGTTTGCTATTCAGGTTTTTCACGAACTCACAAATTCATCTGTTTGCCCCCACACCGAAATTAGCGGCAACAGATTGGCGCCGTCTGTGGGAAACTAACGAATAGAGACCTCTCCTCTTCCCGGTAAACAGGTTTTCTCCAGCCATGCCGCCTCGCAAAGTCAGATCTAGGGGCTCCAATCGAGCGCCCATCCTTGACCAGCAGGAAGTCCTTCCTGATCCCACTCAGCAACAAGGGCAGCTCCCTCCTACTGTGGAAGAGCCGCTTCAGCGGAACCCTCCACATCCTGATCCGAAGGGGCCTAACCCCCAGAAACAGCCTCTTCATCCAGAGAACATACCCAACCACACTGCCTCCAGTGCCTCCATGGCCTCCCATCATCCCCGAGCCTCTGGTCGCCACGATGCCCATCCCAGACGCCCGGAAGATAAGGACCTTCGTCACCATCTGGACGAAAAGCGGGCTCGGGGAGAAGCCTCCCACCAAGAACGATCCCCCCGACACCGGGGACACAGGGGGTCCCCCGCCCGAAGAGGGAGAAGAGACTCCCCCGATCACTACCGAAGGAGGCACTCACCAGCAGGTCGGCAGCAGCATCGGAACAATGAGGCACCCATCACCCGTGCCGAGTTCCAGCAATTCCAAGCTATGGTACAACAGGCCCTCAATCTCCGTCAAAATCCCAATGAGCCAAAGGCCCCCTCCCCTCGTCCGGTCCGGAGCCCTCGCCAACGTTCCCCTTCTCCTCGACCCGCTCCTACCAATTCCAGACGCACCCCAAGTCCTCGTCGTTCCCGAAGCTACCATCGCCGCAGTCCTCGCTCCCCATCCTACGAAGACGAGTCCCGTGGCTCGGCAGATCACCGCCGGAGAGATAACACCATGAACCGCCGCCTAAACGAGGTGGAAAAACTCTTGGGACGGATAAACCGGGAAGAAGAACTCAGGGGGAGGACCCTCCGTCCTAGCCAACCCCCGTTCTCCCGGACCATAGTGGATACTCCTGTTCCCTTCGGTTTCAAACCTCCCCAGTTCGAGAACTATACGGGAGAGACCGATCCGGTTGACCACATAGAAGGCTTTAAGACTTTGATGCTCCTCCATCAAGCGTCCGACGCCCTCCTCTGCAAAACATTCCCTGCAACTCTGAAGGGCCCAGCTCGAGAATGGTACTCTCGCCTTGCCCCGGCGTCAATATTCTCCTTTGAACAGTTCGAGACCCTGTTCATCACCCACTTCGTCAGCAGCCGAAGGGCCGAGAAGACCAGCATTTCCCTGTTGCACCTCCGTCAGCAGAAGGGGGAGAGATTGAGGGACTACGTGAAGAGGTTTACAGCCGAGGCCAGAACTATCGCATCCCTCGACCAATCCGTTGCTACCGCGGCGTTCCAATCCAACATCCTAAATTCTAACCTCCGCTCCTCCCTCGCCAAAAAACCGCCACATGACTTTTCTGACCTCCTCCTCCGTACTGAAAAGTACATCCGAGCTGAAGAGGCCGAGGAACCGCCCAACTGGGAAGCAACCGCCTCCGGGTCTAAGAGGAAGGGAACGGAAGAAGAGGGACCCAAAAAGTTTCAGAAGGATAATGCTGGCCAGCGCCGGCCTCCCCCTAGATTTGAAAAATTCACTCCCCTCACCACAAACATCTCCGCCATTTTCATGGAAGTCGAAAAAGAAGGGGTCCTGCCTCCAGCTCCAAAGATGAACACCCCAGCCAAAAGGAGGGATAAAGACAAATGGTGCCGTTATCACCGGGACCATGGGCATGACACCAACGACTGCCGGGCTCTGAGAAACGAGATCGAAGCCCTCATCCAGAGGGGGCAGCTGGCGAAGTTTGTAAGAAAGGACGGGGCCGAACTTCCTCCCCAGCCTCGGGGGGCTAACAAACGTCCGGAACGGGAAGAGACGCCAGAATTCGAGGAAGAGCGAGTCCTCCACCTTATCCATGGGGGTCCAATGGGGGGCTCCTCGAACTCTTCTCGGAAAGCTTTTATTAGGGAAGTAAATTCTGTCCGGGCCACCCCTCCCCCCAAAGGACTCGGAGTGCCCGTCACCTTCTCTGACGACGATCTCGAGGGCGTCCGCACCCCTCATTGCGACGCACTCGTCATCAACCTTCACATGGCCAATTTCAAAGTCGAAAGAATCCTAGTGGATAACGGCTCCTCCGTTAACATCCTATTCCTCGATGCTTTTAAGGGGCTGAAGCTCTCCCGAGACAGACTGAAGCCCGCCGGGTATACGCTCCATGGGTTCACGGGAGTGCCGGTGACGATCGAAGGGGTGATCACCCTCGACGTCACAGCAGGCAAAACTCCTACTACCCGCACGGAGTCAATGGATTTCATGGTTGTAGATGTCCCCGCGGCCTACAACGTCATTTTGGGTCGGCCCGGCCTAGCCGCCCTTGAAGCCGTCCCTTCTGCCTATCATCTCAAAATGAAATTCCCCACTCGGGCTGGAGTGGGAGAAGTTAGGGGCAATCAGGAACAGGCCCGCAAGTGTTACATGACCTCCACGCTCGGACCCGTCCTCTCCTTAGAAACACTCGAGATTCCACAAGATGCTGCTCGGCCGACTCCTGAGCCAGTCGATGAGCTGGAGGAAATACTCTTCTCTGAGTAGGAGCCGACCCGTAAGTTCTATGTCAGCAAGGCACTCCCGTCCGCCCTACATTCAAATATTGTGAAATGCATCCGAGCCAACCGGGACCTCTTCGCATGGTCAGCAGCGGACATGCCCGGTATCTCCGAAGAACTCTTGGTCCATCGCCTCAGCGTTGATCCGGGGTCCAAACCGGTCCAGCAGAAGAGGCGCAAGTTCGCCCCCGAGCGCCAGCTCGCCATCAAAGAGGAGGTAGACAAACTGCTGAAAGCCCGATTCATACAGGAAGTGAATTATCCGGAGTGGTTGTCCAACGTAGTCATGGTGAAGAAATCCAATGGGACATGGAGAATCTGTATTGATTTCACTGACCTCAACAAGGCCTGCCCTAAAGATCCCTTCCCTCTGCCGAGCATCGACACTCTGATTGACGCAACCTCGGGACATGAGCTCCTCAGCTTCATGGATGCTTTCTCGGGTTACAATCAGATAAGGATGTTCCCCCCGGATATTCCGAAGACGTCTTTTGTAACGGACCAAGGACTCTATTGTTACCGAGTCATGCCGTTCGGCCTGAAGAACGCAGGGGCAACGTATCAACGTCTCGTCAACAAGGTATTCCAGGCCCAGATCGGTCGGAACATGGAAGTCTACGTGGACGACATGCTTGTGAAAAGCATCCGAGGCGTTGATCATGAGACCGACCTCCAAGAAGCGTTCGATGTTTTGAGAAAGCACAATATGAGACTCAACCCGAACAAGTGTGCGTTCGGCGTCTCATCGGGCAAGTTCCTCGGCTTTATGGTCAGCCAACGAGGAATAGAGGCAAATCCGGAGAAGATCAGGGCCATACTAGACATGGCCCCGCCCAGAAACGTCAAAGAAGTTCAGAAACTGACAGGTCGTTTAGCCGCCATTGGGCGCTTTTTGTCGAAGTCCGGAGAGAAATGCCTCCCGTTCTTCAAAGCCCTGAGGGGGACTAAGGGGTTCGAGTGGGGGCAGCCGCAACAAGATTCCTTCGACCAGCTTAAAGCTTACCTCGTCAACCCGCCTCTGCTCAGCAAACCCATACCGGGCGAGCCCCTCTACCTCTACTTGGCAGCCTCGGAACAGACACTAAGTGCGGTCTTAGTCAGGGAAGAAGAAAGAACTCAAAAGCCCATTTACTACGTCAGCAAAGTGCTCCGGGACGCCGAGCTCCGGTACCCGAAAATTGAGAAAATAGCCTACGCCCTGATAATGGCTGCAAGAAAGCTTCGGCCATACTTCCAGTCTCATTCCGTGGTCGTCCTTACCGACCAGCCGTTGAAACAGATCCTTCACAAGCCAGAGACTTCCGGCCGCCTCATGAAGTGGTCGATCGAGCTGAGCCAACATGATATTACTTATCAGCCTCGGACCGCAATCAAGGCGCAGGCGCTGGCCGAATTCATAGTTGAGACGACTATCCCCGACTCCGAGCAGACGACGAAGGGACCGCCTGTCTGGTCTGTATACGTCGATGGATCCTCTTGCAACGAGGGGAGCGGGGCTGGAGTCATCCTGGCGGGCCCAGACGACTTTGTCCTTCAATATTCCCTCCGGATAAACTTTAAAGCCTCGAATAACGAAGCCGAATACGAGGCGCTCATAGCCGGACTCGGGATGGCCCGAAACGCAGGGGCGCGACGCCTGCAGATCTTCAGCGACTCTCAATTGGTCGTCAACCAGGTCCTCGGCGAATATGAAGCCCGCGATGACAGAATGGTAAAGTACTTGGCCAAAGTGAAGAGCCTCATGGCGCTCTTCGACGAGGCCCTCATCCGAAGAATCCCCAGAGAGGAAAATGCCCAGGCCGACGCCCTGTCCAAACTAGCTTCCTCATCCCTGCAAGGCCTCGAACAAACCGTTCTGATAGAAGTCCTCCTCAAGCCCAGCATAGAGGACGAGGCTTTCAACTCCGTCGAAACACTGCCGCTCCCCCTCGAAGACAATTGGATGAAGCCCCTCGTCGAGTTTTTAAGAGACGGACTCCTACCAAGGGATCCGAAGGAAGCCCGAAAGATAAGGACCCGGGCCGAGCGTTACATAATGGTCGAAGGCGTTCTGTATAAGCGCTCCTTCACCCAGGTGAATGGTCGACCCTACCTAAGATGCCTCTCCCCCGGACAAGCCGATTACGCCCTGCAAGAGCTCCATGAGGGCATCGGCGGAGCCCACTCCGGCTCCAGAGCCTTGGCACGTAAAGTGTTAAACTACGGGTATTACTGGCCCACTCTCCTACGGGACGCCGAACGACACGTTCGACAATGCACCTCCTGTCAGAAGTATTCCGACATCCGACGCCTTCCACAAGCACCACTTTCCTCCTTGTCGAGTCCGATCCCCTTTGCAATGTGGGGGATGGATCTACTCGGGCCATTTCCACCGGCCCCCGGACAGTTGAAATTTCTAGTCGTGGCAGTCGACTATTTCTCGAAATGGGTCGAGGCCGAGCCCCTGGCTACAATTACCGAACATAGAGTCGTCCAATTCTTCTGGAAAAGTGTAATCTGTCGTTTCGGTGTTCCCCGAGTCGTAGTTACGGATAACGGTACGCAGTTCGCTGGGGCTGCCTTCCGAGCCTTATGTCAAGACCTAGCTATACAGCACCGCTTCTCCTCAGTCTCTCATCCCCAGTCAAATGGCCAAGCCGAGAATGCCAACCGACAGATCCTCTCCGGCATCAAGAAGAGACTCGACAAATGCTCCAAGGGATTGTGGGTCGATCAGCTGCCCAATGTGTTGTGGAATTACCGAACCACGAAGCGGATCCCGACGGGCGAGAGTCCGTTCAATCTCACCTATGGGTCCGAGGCCCTCATCCCACTAGAAGTTGGAATACCCTCTCCTCGCCTGATTGCCTTCGAAGAAGAACAGAATGCCAGGGAGCTCAGAACGAGCCTAGATTTGGTAGACGAGATTCGGGAAAGAGCCGCCATACGGCAGCAAGGTTACCGAAGAAGAATCGAACTCGCCTACAACAAACGGGTCCGCCCAACCGACTTGAAAGAGGGGGACCTGGTCCTCCGAAAACTGGCCATTTCGTTCCCCGGACAGAAGAGCAAATTGGCCCCAAATTGGGAGGGACCGTACAAAGTGTCCAAAGTGATCCGCCCCGGTGCGTACAAGCTAGAAGACCTTGAGGGTAGAGAAATTCCCAGGACTTGGAACGCCGACCATCTTTTGAAATACCTTGAGAAGGCAACCCCGCCTATCTAAGTAACTCGAGATGTCGGGCAACCACTCCTGCTACTAGTAATTTTTCCTTTGTTCTTTTTCATTGTAATAAACGGCTAGCAACTTTAGAAGCAGCCGACCATTAGATATTAATAAATAAATAAAGTTTTTCTTTACATTATCGCGTACTCCCGCCTTTAATTCCCTTATCACACAATGGTTCGGAGTCCAGCACTCGGCTCGACTCTTCCTACTCGGCCCGTCCTCAGACGGGCCGGGGGCAGATCGCCGTTCGAAATTGCTCCTGCAGCCGTTGAATGGATCGGAGTCCAACACTTGGCTCGATTTTGCTTCGCAGATCCGCTCCTAAGCGGACTAGAAGTAGCTCGCCATTCGAAACTGCTCCTGCATCTCTCAAACTTATCACACAATGGTTCGGAGTCCAGCACTCGGCTCGACTCTCCCTACTCGGCCCGTCCTCAGACGGGCCGGGGGCAGATCGCCGTTCGAAATTGCTCCTGCAGCCGTTGAATGGATCGGAGTCCAACACTTGGCTCGATTTTGCTTCGCAAATCCGCTCCTAAGCGGACTAGAAGTAGCTCGCCATTCGAAACTGCTCCTGCATCTCTCAAACTTATCACACAATGGTTCGGAGTCCAGCACTCGGCTCGACTCTTCCTACTCGGCCCGTCTTCAGACGGGCCGGGGGCAGACCGCCGTTCGAAATTGCTCCTGCAGCCGTTGAATGGATCGGAGTCCAACACTTGGCTCGATTTGGCTTCGCAAGTCCGCTCCTAAGCGGACTAGAAGTAGCTCGCCATTCGAAACTGCTCCTACATCCCTTAAACTAATCTAACGACCGGATCCTTCCTCCGGCTCGACTCTATCTCTCCGACTCGTCCTTAAACGATCCGGAACCCGTCCCGACCGTAGACTGTGCCGAGCTGACGAGGTACCGACCCTCGTTTTGGGAAAAAATCACCCCGAGGTCAACTCGCCGTTAGATCCTCTCAAATTGTGTGCCAAAGCGTGATGAGTGGATCCAGTAGTGCCACGTGCCCACAAAACGACAAGATAACGTTTTCTTGGTACTCGTGCCTGCCTCTGGATTCGTGCCCCCATCCGACGGTTATGGACACCCCACGTCGATCGGCACCAAGAGCCGAACGGCGGAGTCAGAACAACACATTGTTGGAGAATTCGTTTCGGCCATCAATTGTGCCGAGCTGACGAGGTACCGACCCTCGTTTTGGGAAAAAATCACCCCGAGGTCAACTCGCCGTTAGATCCTCTCAAATTGTGTGCCAAAGCGTGATGAGTGGATCCAGTAGTGCCACGTGCCCACAAAACGACAAGATAACGTTTTCTTGGGACTTGTGCCTGCCTCTGGATTCGCGCCACCATCCAACGGTTGTAGACACCCCACATCGACGGGCGTCAATAGCCGAGCGACAGGATCAGAATTGCGACAAAAGACTCGACGAACAGCCAATAGAAGACACTTCGGATAAATCGACCCCAATTTTATTAATGACTTGGACGAGTTTACAAAAAGATTACAACAGCGAGTTCAACAAAATATTAGAAGGCATGACCCGCTCATTTCCTCCGAGGAAGGGGGACACTCCGGTTCAACGACACTTTGGGTCGGCGCTTCTTAGCCTCCGAGCTCGTCTCCAGGCCGACGAACCGGGACGCCCCTTCGCCGCTGAGCCTCACAGTCGCCCCAACCGAAGCGCCACTTGAAGACACCGCCACACCACTTTGTGCATCGGCGGCTGACGCCCCGATGATAGGAGTCCGGGACGCCGCTTGATAGAACGTGATACCTCGCTCGATCTCTTCGCGGGTACACGAGGTGCTCCGGACGTTGGCCCTCACCGGCTGAGGCTTGAGCCGAGCGACCTCCTCCTCCAATTCGACGATCCGGTCCTTCAGTGCCTCGTCCTTCACGACAATTTTGAACCGAGGAAGCTTCGCCGATCCAGGGTATTCGGCGCTGTCAGATATGACACGACGCAGATGGGTCACCTCGATACTCTTGTCGACTGTCACCCTTTGCAAATGCTCGACCTTCTTCACGAGCTCATCTCGTTCGGCCAAAACAGAAGCCAATTCTTCTTCCTTAGAAAATAGCTCGGCTTCGGCTATCCGCAAGTGGTACACTTCGGCCAACAGATCCCCGTTCTTCATCTCCATATTGTACAGCATCCTCCTCGTCAGGTCGATCTCGCCCTCAAGGCGTTTCACGAGAGATAGATGGAACAGCTCTACTTGTCGCCGAGCCATCGTAGTGACGGGGGCCTACCCTACGACCGAACCAAACACTTAGACAATTTCAAAGACAAAACGTTTTTTTTCATTTATCAAAAAGCGGTGGCCAGTCCGCAAAAGGCGTTACAAAGCTCGGAAGAAAAAGCAGAACAGAAACTACAAAAAGATTTAACGAAAGAATCAAGGGTCCACCTGCGTCTCCGCTCCCACCCCGGACGCATCGACGGGCGGTCCCTCGATCTCTCCCTTAGCCGGGTCATCCTCTCCCCCTCCGTCTTCGCCTTCGACCTCATCCTCGGCATCCCCCTCCTCGTCGTCCGCGGGCGACCCGGGCCACAGTTGATAGCCGACTCGCTCGAAGCCGGGGACACGAGCCTGGACATGGTCCAGGGCCGTCTGGTAGGATCGCTCCATGTTCTCAGCCATATGTTTCTTCGCCTCTGCCTCAATTTCGGCTTCGACCTCCGCCCGGATCCTCGCGGCCTGCGCTTCCCTCTCCGCCTTCTCGTCGGCCAAGGACTTCAATGCCGCGGCAAGATCTTGGGCGGCCTTGGCAGCTTTGGCGGACTCCGCTTCGAGGCCCTCCTTCGCTTTCTTCAGGTCGGCGGTAAGGTCGGCCACCCGAACGTCCAGAGCCT
Organism: Hemerocallis citrina; assembly: GCA_017893485.1. Classification (NCBI taxonomy): domain Eukaryota; kingdom Viridiplantae; phylum Streptophyta; class Magnoliopsida; order Asparagales; family Asphodelaceae; genus Hemerocallis; species Hemerocallis citrina. Next base: position 143,259,610 of record CM030365.1, read on the forward strand.
CAGCCCGCCTCTGCTCGGCCTCGAGATCCTTGACCGCCCGGACCTTCGCCAGCCTGTCTTTCTCGCTGGCGGACTTCAGCTCCTTCTCCTGTGCGGCGAACGCCTCCATGAGATGGCCGAAGTGAACGGTGGCCTACAAAGACAACGATAAGTACGAAGTACGCACCGAGTAACAAACTTGAAGAAATTTGCGAACACTTACCGAAACAAGCCCCCGGGCGACTTCGTAAGTGTCGTCGCCGACCCTCCCCGCATTCAGCGCGGCCTTATCCTTCGGGGTCGCCAAGTGTTTGACGACCTGCATTGACATCTGCGAGTTGCCGAGGAAACCATCATGATTCCTCACCAACCAGTTCGGCACAAACAACTGCTTGTGCTGCTCGGTCAGGATTTCCTCGGCATTCTGAGTCAATGGGGGAGGCTCGAGCGCCAGCGCCGCATTGACATCAAAGACACCCTCGTTCACGGACGGGGCGACAGGGGCCGAGGTCTCCTCCACCACCACCACCTCCGAAGGCACCTCGGTAGCCGGGGGAGGCGGAGCAACGTTAGTGGCGACCGCGGGCTGAACACCCGAAGACGCACCCTCGGCCGCCCTCTTCCTTTTTCTGGTCCCGGTCAGCTTGGACCTATCGGCCATCATAGCTTTAAAGTCAATCTTCATCGACTCTGCATCAACAAAAAAAAAGGAGGGGGAGAAAACCGAATCAAAACAGACGAATTGAAGACTTAGAAAAAAAAATGAATGAGATGTCAAGAGCGTACTCGGGTCGATGGGGCTTAGTCCGGACCCGAACAACACCTCTTCGGTCAACTCCCTCCAACTCAGTACCGGAAGGGCCGTGATCCTCCTCGCTACCTCCTCCTCGGCCTCAGATAGTGCGGGGTCGCCCCGCGCAAATTTCGGCACTTCCACCTTCCACCGGGACGGAATGTGCCAAATCGGTTCGCCCCTTACGATAAAATACTTCTCCCTCCAACCCTTAAGAGAGTCGGGATTCTCTACAATCTTAACACCTCTCCTCGGCCCCAAATAGTACCGGTACTCCGAGCCGTGTTGCTTGTTTATCCGATAGAGGCCCCGGAAAACTGACAGATCCGGCGCTACCTCGGCTCGGTGACACTGAAGCAAGAATGCGTTCACATGACGCCAAGTGTTTGGACTGAACTGAGTAGGGGCGAGACAATACCAGCCGAGGATCTGAAGTATGAAAGGGTGCAGCGGAAAACGCAGTCCCGCGTTCAAGGAGTCGACGTCAAACATGCACATGTCCGACGAAGGCAACTTAGTGTTTGCTCGCACCCCGGGGCCAGCGACCATCAGCTTGTACTCCGACGGGATAGCGAAAGCCTTCCTGATCCGAAGAAGATCCTTCTCGGTCAACGACGAAATGAGCTCGTCAGCTTCGGAGGGATGGAACGGATTAGGCTCCTCGACGATCTTCGACTTTCCGTAGATCGCTTTCTCCAGAAGATCACCCTCGTACTGCCTGACTCCCGAATGCCCGGACAGGACGGAAGGATATTGTCCTATCTCGGGAGCTCGTTTCGGGTTCTCCACAATCACCCCCACCATGGGGGGCGGGGTCTCCCCTGTCCTCTTCTTCTTCCCGACCCTCGACTCGACAGCCAGCGGTTCGGCCATCTGCTTCCCCTTCCTGCGAGCTTCCGCCCTAATCCTCTCCCCGGCGCCATCACCGCCCGAGGACGAGGCACTACTACCCGAGCTTACCCTTGACATCCTTTGAAAAAGCTAAGGCAAAGACAAACTAACCTTTGAAGTGACGTTCACGGTCGGAGAATGCTCGCCGGAAATCGCCTGGCCCACGCGACAGCTAACGACAACACCGTGGAGCAAGAGCGCCGCTAGCAGAAGACTTAGAGAACAAAAGTAAATTCGTAGAGTGAAAAGTGAGAAATGAGCTCAGGGGTGAAGGAATGGTAACTTATAACCTCAACTGATAACGGGCCTCCTTGGGAATCCCAAAGGCCCACTAAGAATCCCAAACGCCCCACAAGAGAGAGGCGGCGGTATGAGAGGGATGGCGGAACTCCCCAAAAAACACAAGTTGCGACCCGGCCACCGGTCTAATGAGCCGAGCTATCGAACGAAACGCTCAGTGACCGAGCCACCGAGTTCGCCCTAAAATACCCAAATCCGCGCCCGGCAAACAGCGCGAGGTACGCGGACCGAGGTGACGAGATACCGACCCTCGTTTTTGGCAAAAAATCCTCCCGAATCAAAATCACCGTCGGATCTCTCCAAAATTCGCGTCAGGATCTGATGAACGGTTCAGATTGCGCCACGCCCACAAAACGACAAGATAGCGTTTTCTCGTGATCTGAACCCCATCCTCGTGATGCGTGCCAAAATGAACGGCCCAGATCCGTCCACGCAGACCTTCCAAACCGCTTGCCATCGGCTTGGTCGGTCGAGCTACCGAACAGCTCAGCCGAGCAACCGAGCCACTTAATACGGAATGGCGGAACCATCGAGAAGACAAGTAAACGACTCGGTCTCCGGCCCACCAAGCCGAGCCACCAAGTTCGCCCAAAAATACCCAACTCCGCGCCCGGCAAACAGCGCGAGGTATGCGGACCGAGGTGACGAGATACCGACCCTCGTTTTTGGCAAAAAATCCTCCCGAATCAAAATCACCGTCGGATCTCTCCAAAATTCGCGTCAGGATCTGATGAACGGTTCAGATTGCGCCACGCCCACAAAACGACAAGATAGCGTTTTCTCGTGATCTGAACCCCATCCTCGTGATGCGTGCCAAAATGAACGGCCCAGATCCGTCCACGCAGACCTTCCAAACCGCTTGCCATCGGCTTGGTCGGTCGAGCTACCGAACAGCTCAGCCGAGCAACCGAGCCACTTAATACGGAATGGCGGAACCATCGAGAAGACAAGTAAACGACTCGGTCTCCGGCCCACCAAGCCGAGCCACCAAGTTCGCCCAAAAATACCCAACTCCGCGCCCGGCAAACAGCGCGAGGTATGCGGACCGAGGTGACGAGATACCGACCCTCGTTTTTGGCAAAAAATCCTCCCGAATCAAAATCACCGTCGGATCTCTCCAAAATTCGCATCAGGATCTGATGAACGGTTCAGATTGCGCCACGCCCACAAAACGACAAGATAGCGTTTTCTCGTGATCTGAACCCCATCCTCGTGATGCGTGCCCAGATAAACGGCCCAGATCTTGCCACGTCGACAAAACGACAAGATAGCGTTTTCTGGGGATCCACGCCAGAGATGGGCGGCCTAGACGATGCCACGTACCTCGGATGATCCGAACCGAGGGACCGACCCTTCCAACCGGGTCGCCGACCCCCCTAGCCGCGGCGCTACGCATCCGGGCCGTGGTGCTGGGGTACCGACCCTTCCAACCGAGTCGCCGACCCCCCTAGCCGCGGTGCTACGCATCCGGGCCGCGGTGCCGAGGTACCGACCCTCGTTTTTGGGAAAAAATCCTTCCGACCCTCAGGAGCCGTTGGATTTCGTAGGAAAGCGCGCTCGTCATGATGGACGTCCCAGATCTTGCCACGTCCACAAAACGACAAGATAGCGTTTTATGGGGATCCACGCCAAAGATGGACGGCCTAGATGATGCCACGTACCTCGGATGCTTTGAACCGAGGCACCGACCCTTCCAACCGAGTCGCCGACCCCCCAAGCCGCGGCACTACGCATCCGGGCCGTGGTGCTGGGGTACCGACCCTTCCAACCGAGTCGCCGACCCCCCTAGCCGCGGCGCTACGCATCCGGGCCGTGCTGCTGGGGTACCGACCCTTCCAACCGGGTCGCCGACCCCCCTAGCCGCGGCGCTACGCATCCGGGCCGTGGTGCTGGGGTACCGACCCTTCCAACCGAGTCGCCGACCCCCCCCAGCCGCGGTGCTACGCATCCGGGCCGCGGTGCCGAGGTACCGACCCTCGTTTTTGGGAAAAAATCCTTCCGACCCTCAGGAGCCGTTGGATCTCGTAGGAAAGCGCGCTCGTCATGGTGGACGTCCCAGATCTTGCCACGTCCACAAAACGACAAGATAGCGTTTTATGGGGATCCACGCCAAAGATGGACGGCCTAGATGATGCCACGTACCTCGGATGCTTTGAACCGAGGCACCGACCCTTCCAACCAGGTCGCCGACCCCCCAAGCCGCGGCACTACGCATCCGGGCCGTGGTGCTGGGTTACCGACCCTTCCAACCGGGTCGCCGACCCCCCTAGCCGCGGCGCTACGCGTCCGGGCCGTGGTGCTGGGGTACCGACCCTTCCAACCGGGTCGCCGACCCCCCTAGCCGCGGCGCTACGCATCCGGGCCGTGGTGCTGGGGTACCGACCCTTCCAACCGCGTCGCCGACCCCCCTAGCCGCGGTGCTACGCATCCGGGCCGCGGTGCCGAGGTACCGACCCTCGTTTTTGGGAAAAAATCCTTCCGACCCTCAGGAGCCGTTGGATCTCGTAGGAAAGCGCGCTCGTCATGATGGACGTCCCAGATCTTGCCACGTCCACAAAACGACAAGATAGCGTTCTATTGGGATCCCCGCTAAAGATGGACGGTCTAGATGGTGCCACGTACCTCGGATGATCCGAACCGAGGTACCGACCATTCGAACCAACTCGCCGACCCTTCGAACCGCGGCGCAAAGCATCCGGGCCGGGGTGACGGAGTGCCGACCCTCGTTTTTGGGAAAAAATCCTTCCGAGGAGCAGGAGGCGTCTGATCATTCCGAAATTCGCGCTCCATCTTGATCGAAGGCCCAGATGATGCCACGCCATAAATAGGTATTAAAAATTGGTTTTTATTTATTTAAATCGGTTTATTTATTTAAAAAATTGCGAAAAATCGCTAAAAATTCGGGAAAATTAGCTAAAAATTCCAGGAAATAATTAAAAATTCGGGGAATATTTCTAAGCCACCGAACGAGCAATTATTACCTAGAATACGCGGTTAAAGCCCCCGAACAATTAGCCAACACATCGCAAAATTAAATAAATCATCCGGAAAAATAGATAAAAACTCGACACAGCTTCGGAGCATCAAAGAAGGAGGAACTAGCCTACCCCCGTGCTCCAGGATTCAAAAATCACCCATTCGGACTGCGATACAGTTCCACCGACCACTGAGTTAGTCAAACTACTCCTCAAAGACTGACCACCCTCAGTCTTTAGGAGTGGGGGGCTCGTGATATGGTCAAAACAAGGGGTTCAATCGAGACCGTCCAAATGGGGCACGAATCCTACAGCTCAGGGACGAGACGGTAATTTCACATGCAAACGGGTCCGAAGCGGGTACTGGGTCTCCTTCTCACAGATCCAATAACCCGCAAACGGATCCACCACAGCTGGGCACGGGTTTCAACCCGCTGCCAACTCGATCCAGCAAGACACAATCAAGGTCCCTGATTAGATCTAAATCAACGGCCATGATTCACGTCAATCTTTACACTGGGATTTAGGGATTAAAATTCCTTATCTGATTACCAGAATATACCTTATCAGATTACTTTCCCAATCTGCTTACAAGGAGATTATTCTATATCAGATTACGCGGATTACATTCCTAAATTGTTCTCTAAGACGCCTATAAATACCCCCCACCCATCTCCATTAAGAGGTAATCAATCTTTTTCTAGTTAAACGCTCTTTCATAATCATTTCTGGTTACTGACTTGAGCGTCGGAGGGTGCGTCGCCGGGATCAACCCCGGTGTATCGCACTTCCTTGCAGGTGAACGGCGGGAGTCAACGGTCAAGATCCGGCGGAACAGGTTAGGTGTTTGCTATTCAGGTTTTTCACGAACTCACAAATTCATCTGTTTGCCCCCACACCGAAATTAGCGGCAACACCGCTATAAAGGGTTAGATCACGTATTAAATCTGTTAAACTTTTATGATCGATACGCATACCAATCCGTGTTCCTGGGACTCATCGCAGTTCCATCAATTGGTATCAGAGCCGGTATTGGATCTGCATATTGATTGTTACATCCATGTTGTCCAATAAAACTTGTGTTTTATGATAGTCGGTAGATGTAGATCTGTTCTAACTCGGTTTTGCAGGCATCTTAGATCCAACTATTATGGTCCAATGCATGTTTTGTTTGTGTTGTTGTTGTTTTGTGGATGTAATTATTGTGTTGTTGTTGTTTTGTGGATGTAATTAATATCACGAGGGTTGATCGTGCTTATAATTTTAATTTTTCAATCTAGATTATGTGTGAACTCCTTCGGGAGGCATAGGATTGATGTAATTTTAATTTTAATTTTATTTTTTTTTGATCGATCGTGATGGCGGTGGTGGCTGTTTCTGACGCCGGAGGAGATGCTGTTTTTAGGCAGTCCGGAGATCGACAGATGGTTTTTGATGAAGAAATCGAGCAACCAAACCTTAAAAAAAAAAAATCTTGGCGCTGCCCCGAACCCCGCGACCTGACCGGGCAGATCGAACCTCGGATAGCTCCGCGCAAGGTCAGATTTGGGATTCGCACAGTCAGGGAAGAATCAGGAAAGATGGCCATAATAGTTGGATATTTATTTTCAAATTTATTGCCATTATTGCTTATTCTGATTATGCATGTTTATTATTTTGTGATTTTTTTTTGAAAAACTAGGATCACATTAATAATGGACAACATGGACATAAATTAACTAGTAGAAAAACCCTCATTGTTAAATAACTAAGTGGGAGAGGGAATTCATTTAACATGAATCCCACGGTCTCCATTGCTGGTTTGTAGGTGATATAATTATACTTGCGTGTTGGCTTTAGTGCTTTCCTCCATATCGGATGAGTATAATTATGGATCACCAGTACAAACTTCCTTAGGGATAATTGTAGAAAGTTACCTAGTATGTGTTCACTTCTCCATCTGAAGGAACTCAATATAAGATAATGGACTTAGTATTAAGCAATGGTATACACTTAGATACAAATAATGGTATCCTCCCCATCGGAGTCACTACTATTATTTGTAGCACCAGAGCAAGACCAACAGATTAATTTTATTTGTCATAAAGTTGTGTTGACATGATAGTAAAATTAATAGGAAAAACCTACTTGAACAAATATTGAATTTGTATACGTCCATATTATCGTGGCATGCTAAATTCATGGTGTTTAAGGTGTTGGTGAATTTTTTTTTATTGTTTTGAGGGAATCAATATTTAATTAATTCAAAAAGTTTTGCCCTACATAATTTTTTTTATGTGATTCTCAGGATTTCAAAAATGGGTTCTTTCAGTCCACTTATGGTGATTCTTAAAGAAAACAAACTTACAGGACCTAATTATATTGACTGGAAACGTAACTTGGATATTGTCTTAACTGCTGAAGAGTACAAATTTGTACTCAATGAAGTATGCCCACCTAAGCCTGATGCTAACTCTGATGAAGAGGTCAAAGAGGCTTATAAGAAGTGGAATAAGGCAGATGAGATGGCGCGGTGTTACATTTTGGCATCTATGTCAAATGTACTGCAGCATCAGCATCAGGCCATGCCCACAGCTTATGATATAATGTACAACCTTAAGGAACTCTTCGGACATCAAAGTAGAGCAGCTAGGCAATTTGCTATGAAGAGTTTGATGAGAGCATCTATGGCTGAGGGGACACCAGTAAGGGATCATGTTGTCAAGATGATGGGTCATCTAAATGAGATGGAGATCCTTGGTGCTGAAATCGATGGGGAAACCCAGGTCGATATCATTCTCGGGACTCTGCCTAAAAGTTTTGACTTGTTTTGCCTTGATTACAACATGAACAAAAGGTTGTATACTTTGGCAGAACTTGCAAAAGAACTACAGGATGCTGAAGCTCTCTTCAAGCAGAATGCCCATGTTTATGTGACTGAAAAGGACTCTACTTCTAAGCCGAAAGATGGTAAGAAGAAGAAAGTTCAGAAACAAGTAAACTCAGCAAAGAAGGGCATGGGACCTCAAGGCACTGTGAAAAAGCCGAAAGGCAAGTGTTTCAAGTGCAAAGGGTCAGGACATTGGAAGACTGACTGTCCACTTCTCAAACAAAAGAACAAAGAAGGTATATCTCATTTACTAGTTGTTGAAACATGTTTAGCGGTGTTATCTACCGGCACCTGGTGTGTAGATACATGAGCCACTAATCATGTCTGCAATACATTGCAGGGGTTCCAGAAAACCAGACGGCTCAGTGATGGAGAGATATGCTTGTTTATGGGTGACGCTACAAGAGTAGCGGCCGTTGCAATAGGAGATGTTATTTTATCTTTTGGTAGAAATAAGTCTTTGACATTGAGAGATTGTCTTTATGCACCTTCACTTAGAAGGAATTTAATTTCTGTTTCCATGCTAGTTAAAGATGGATATTCAGTTTATTTTAATGACAATATTGTTATTAGAAAAAATAAGCATTTTATCTGTTCTGGTGCATTGGTTGATAATCTATATGTCATTAATCCTATTTCGCCCACGATGTAACTTATGGAAATGAATAATATGTCTTCTAACATAAATAAGAGAAAAGAACCTTCTTGTATGAACCAAGCATATCTTTGGCACTTGTGATTGGGGCATGTTAACCTAAGAAGGATTCAAAGACTAGTTAAAGATGGACCTTTGAGTTCATTGGAAGTGGAGGCACTACCAGTCTGTGAATCCTGCTTGGTAGGTAAAATGACCAAAAGGCCTTTCAAGGCAAAGGGGTATAGGGCCAAAGATGTGTTGGAATTGGTTCATTCTGATTTGTGTGGGCCCATGACTGTCCAGGGTAGAGGTGGCTTTGAATATTTTGTCACATTTACTGACGATTATTCAAGGTATGGATATATTTATTTGATGCGCCTTAAGTCTGAGTGCTTTGAGAAATTCAAAGAGTACAAGGCAGAAACGGAGAAACGTCATGGAAAATGTATCAAGTCATTACGTTCAGATCATGGTGGCGAGTATCTCTTCGGGGAGTTTAGGGACTATTTGTCAGAGGCTGGGATTACATCCCAATTATCAGCACCTGGAACACCCCAACAGAATGGTGTAGCAGAAAGAAGGAATAGGACTCTTATAGAGATGGTTAGATCAATGATGAGTTATTCAGATTTACCAGATTCGTTTTGGGGATATGCCTTAGAAACTACAGCTTATATTTTGAACTTGGTTCCTTCTAAGTCGGTACCAATTACTCCCACAGAACTGTGGACTGGGCGTAAGCCTAGTCTGAACATGTTCGGATTTGGGGTAGTCCAGCACACGTGCTGAATGGGAAAGCCGATAAGTTGGAATCTCGTACAGAAGTACGCTTGTTTGTAGGCTATCCAAGAGGAACGAAAGGAGGTTTATTTTATAGTCCTAAGGATCAGAAGGTCATTATTAGCACCAATGCTCGATTCTTAGAGGAAGACTATGTGATGAACCATAAACCCATAAGTAGAGCTGTTCTAGAAGAACTGAGAGGTGAGACGCCAAATACTTCAGTACCAACAGTACAACAGGATGTACCACCAGTAACTGCACAATGTGTCACAAATGTTACACCACAACCGATAGTGCCTCGTCGTAGTGGGAGGGTTGTGATACAACCTGATTGATATATGTTCTTGGGAGAGTCGTCAGACTTTGTCTCTGAGGAACAAGATTATGATCCCTGTACCTACAATGAAGCACTCCAAGATAAAGATGCAGAGTCTTGGCAAAAAGCAATGATATCTGAAATAGAATCTATGGATTCTAATCAAGTCTGGGAGCTTGTAGAACCACCTATTGGTGTAAAAGCCATTGGATGCAAATGGGTCTATAAGAGAAAAAGAGGATCAGACGGTAAGGTTGAAACCTTTAAAGCTCAGCTTGTTACAAAAGGTTTTACTCAAAGAGAGGGTATCGATTATGAGGAAACCTTTTCGCCAGTAGCCATGCTTAAGTCTATCCGGATTCTTTTATCTATTGCAGCTCATCTTGATTATGAGATTTGGCAAATGGATGTCAAGACAGCTTTCCTTAATGGAAGTCTTGAGGAAGATATCTATATGAAGCAACCAGACGGGTTCATTGAAAAGGGCCATGAGCATCTTATTTGTAAGCTCAAGAAGTCCATTTATGGACTTAAGCAAGCTTCCAGATCTTGGAACATATGTTTTGATCAGGTGATAAAATCCTATGGATTTGATCAATGTCAAGATGAATCGTGTGTATACAAAAAGTGTGACGGAAACGTAGTGGTATTCCTAGTACTTTACGTGGATGACATCTTGCTCATTGGAAACAATGTGAAGGTATTATCTAACGTAAGGGTATGGTTATCCAAACAGTTTGATATGAAGGACTTGGGAGAAGTAGGTCACATCCTTGGGATCCAAGTTCTACGAGATCGCAAGAAAAGGATGTTGGGCTTGTCCCAAGCTTCCTATATCGATACTATACTAACTCGTTTTAGCATGCAAAATTCTAAGAAAGGTTTCTTACCTTTTAGGCATGGAATTGCCCTATCAATGGAGCAGTGTCCGAGGACACCTAAAGAGATAGAGAACATGAAAGTAGTTCCTTATGCTTCAGCAGTAGGAAGCTTAATGTATGCAATGCTATGTACGAGACCAGATATCTGCTTTGCCATTGGCATGGTTAGCAGATATCAGTCTAACCCGGGACAAGAGCACTGGACTGCCGTAAAGCATATTTTGAAGTACCTGAAAAGGACTAAAGATTACATGCTAGTTTACCAGGCAGATAGTTTAGTTGCCTTGGGGTATACAGACTCAGATTTTCAGTCAGATAGGGATTCCAGGAAATCAACCTCAGGTTATGTATTTACTTTGGGAGGTGGAGCCACTATATGGAGGAGTATCAAGCAAAAATGTATTGCTGATTCTACCATGGAAGCCGAGTATGTGGCAGCCTCTGAGGCAGCCAAAGAAGCGGTTTGGCTCAGAAACTTCCTGTTGGACTTGGATGTGGTACCTAATTTGCCTAAGACTATTACACTTTATTGTGATAATAGTGGTGCAGTTGCAAATTCGAAGGAACCACGAGCCCATAGGGCAAGTAAACACATTGAGCATAAGTACCACCTGATACGAGATTTCGTAAAGAAAGGAAAAGTTGCTGTGATCAAGATAGCATTAGCAGACAACCTAACTGATCCCTTCACTAAGAGCTTACCAGCTAAGGCTTTTGATAGTCATGTTGAGGGAATGGGAGTCAGATGCGTGCGTAGCAGCATGGCTTTAAGTATAAGTGGGAGATTTGTAACAGTATACTGAAAAGCAATGCTTTGAGTATAAGTGGGAGATTGTTAGGGTTATATACTGAAAGCATCACTTTTGTATTAACTTTATTTCCTTTTTTTTTGGAATGAGAATCATATGGGCATATGTTTGCATATTGTGTTTATTATAATATTAATGCAAATATCTGATATTCTATAAGGTTGATAATATGGTGTGAGGTGACACACAGAAGATCATATTATCAGTTCCCTATGGAATATATAAATAGTTCACAACCTAGACGGACTTGGATAATTCATTGGAAAGGTTGTAGTGTAATCTGGTATTAGTCTATCTTGACTATAGGTTTACATTAGTACACTTTGTGTGTATTGAACAGGACCACTTGAGGTTGTTCTCTTTGTACTGACTACAAAAGAGAACAAACACCTCTGTTATTATGGATGCTTATGCTCTTAATCCAGATATAATAACAGACATGTATATGCAGTGTGCATTACTTTGACTCATAAAAGAGTGAGATTCATTATGGATCAACAACCTCTATGAATTGGGTAATAGCATTGTATGTATGATGGGCTGTTGATTGTAAAAGGAATCCATGTCCCGATACGTCGGGTTGATGATGTCCCCTTAAGGAGCTCATAAGGATTGTCATGTAAACCCTGCAGGTGGATTACATCCGACATGACAAATAAAGTTGAGTGGTACTACTTAAGGATAAAAGATGTTGATCAATATAGTTGTCAGTAACTTAATTTGATCGACGGACATTCGATATCTTAACATGGGGAGCTCAACGAGCATATAATAAAAGGAACCCATAAATATAATTTGGGATTATGAAGGTAGTGCAACAATAGCTCCTTAGTGGACCGAGCTATTGTTAATGGGCCTGGGTTGTGTGTTCGGGCTGAACACGGGATACCCAGATTCGTTAGGAGACCTAACCCTAATTTCTCCTCATGGTCCCTGCCGTAGCCTTATATATATCCTCTATTCTCTGGCCGTCATGATCATTTTTTTTTATCGGAGATAAGAAGTTTTCTCTAAATTCGTGATTCACGTAAGGAGAGAAATAGAGGTCAGCCAAGGAGAAGAAAGGTTGGTAGACAGTCGCCCACACGACGTCCAACCCGAGGAAGGAATACGTGCAGAAGATCTTGGGGTCGCAGACGGCTCGAGGTTGCTAGAAACTATTGTCTTCTTCTCATCGCAGGTATAATTCGTGAACCCTAGATTCCGCTATAAAGGGTTAGATCACGTATTAAATCTGTTAAACTTTTATGATCGATACGCATACCAATCCGTGTTCCTGGGACTCATCGCAGTTCCATCAATAGATCCGAGGGCAAGCCCTTAATCGTAATTCATCTTGTAGGGTTCAATTCCTCGCCACGATTTAAACTACTACGATAACTACGATAAGTATCTTAGATGTTCTATGAGTTACGAGCCCATATCCAGACAGCCTGGAAGGGAAACCCACGTCGTAACATGACGCATCATGTAGAGCCTACGGACAATTCAGCCTCCGTCATGGAACGATGGCACCTCCCGTAGTCACCAAACACCCCACAAGCGTCGCCACCAGGACGATAATTCAAGAGTAGTGTTCACGCCATGACATTATGCATCAAGCAGACAATCTGTGAATCACTCTCACACCGCCAATCCAATGGCTCTCATACTCGTATTTTTCTCTTACTTTCGTCACATCTCCACTATGTATCTAGTCCTTAATTTGTCTGAATCATGAATAAAATCAATTCCCTAGAGTTAGCACTTCTCCTATACCGAACTTAACCATTAATTCAACAACATGACCCAAACTTGGTCTTTTTATCTCAACATTTCATCTCAAAATTTATTCAATTGCCGGTATAAGAACTTAGCTACCATCCAGTTCAAAATCTCATTTCATGCCCACAATTTGAGTATTCACACTCACCAATATTCCTCATAAATTATCATGATTTTCATTTCAATTCATGCATCATTCTCATATATAAAAGAGACAAGACTATTTGATTTTTCACAATTTCCCAACTTACAATTTTATTCTCACTTTAATTTCTTTTCTTTCATATGGTTAAAGACTTCATTTTGTTAAGCCCAAATTATTCACATTTATTTTTCTTGCATTACTCATAATCTCACTTATAAAATATTTACTCAATTTCTCTTAAAAATAAAAATAAAATAACATTTCCTTTATTTGATCAATAGTGTATTCTACTAATTTATAATAAAATCTTTTCTAACATGCCTTTAATTTCTCAACTATAGTAAGTCTAAGGCTATAGAAATTTCCTCATGAGATCTTGGGAATTTTAGAATAATTCTAATAATTTTTCTGGATTTTTAAAAACACTTGAAAACCATTTTAAAATAATCAAAACATAAAAAAAAATCTGATTTTATAAAAAGGTAGCTGAAGCCAGGGCTCGAACCCACGCACAGCACCCCACGCGCGCTATAGTAACGTTACGGTGACGCACCCGAAGACCGAGAAACCCAAAAGCGCTAGCTGTCAAGTAAGGAACTTAAAGTCTATTTAATGTTTGGGTCTCGGTGATGAGTTAAAATCTCATTTAAAAGTCTCCGAAGAGACTCGAACCCGAGACCTCCGAAACCCCTAGCTACAGTGATGTTTTTATTGTGCACCCACTGACCAGTATGGACATGGTGACTAACCCGTAGAGAAAGCAATTACAAATAATTTTGTGCCTGAATGTAGCACTTCTAGTTCATTTAAAAAAAATAAGTCGATTCTTTTCTTTCAAGAATTGTTCTTATAAAAGTCTAAATCTTTTCCTGATTGTAATTTTTTGGAAAATACAGTGACTTATAATTTTATAAAATTTATATACACTCATTTTTACATAGAAAACTATGATCTTAGTTTTAATTACATATAAATTACTTTTTGTCCCTACAAATCATCTTTTTACAAGTGATCTCTTAATTGATAAATTTTTCTTCATTCACAAAGGATTTTAAGCAAGCAATTCTTTTTTTCTTTTCTTATTTTTTTTGTAGAAATCCATTCTTTTAGAAAGATTAGTCCTAATTCACAATTTGGCCATTTCTCATGTTTCCAACTAAATAAAGATAACAATTTAAGGACTATAGCACCACTCTCATATGAAAAAAATTAAAATGTGCATTTTAATCACCATTCAATATATTTTCATGGCATGCAAACTACTTGTATTCCACAATTAATTTATAAGCATATTTCTACATCTTGCATTCTACAAATCATATATGAACAAACTTTCATAAAAATCACAATTACCCATTTCAGCGTGCAAGTAAATTATCAAAGCATCACAACATATTTTCCTTCACATAATCTAATTTATTTCACTGATTTTTTCATGTAGGTCAAAGTGGGGTTCTTTTCTCCTTAATCATGGTAACAATCATAAAGCGATATTTTCTTGTTTATTCTAATGTGATCACAACCATAAACCTAGCATGGTAACTAGTTAAAAGTATGAAAAAATTGCCTACCTTTACGGAGAGAAACAAATAAAAGAACTTTTAGAAACCTCCTAGAATGCACGAATGGATCCTTCTCCTCCGAGATTGTGCCACCAATCGTCGTCTCCTCCTTGCTTGAAGAAAATCCGAGCTCCCTCCTTGGTGTAGGCCGACCTCCTCCAATGGGTGCAAGAACACACTAAAACTCTCAATCTTTTAACTTACAATTACTCTCAATCTTTTCACTCAAAAATTGTCTTTTTCTTTCTTTCTTTACAAATTTTTAATGTGCTACATGAAGAGAACTAAGAGTGGTATTTATACTTATTTTGGGTGAGAATAGATGGCTGGGATTAGATCAACTAGTTAGAGATTAAAGTCTAGGATGAGTTAGGGAGTTGTAGCAACTACTCATGATGGAGAAACACCTCACCACTACTCCCATCTCTCCCTCTCTCTTTGTGAAATCCGACCACTCTCTAAGGTGCCCATCGGTTTGAGGATGAAAAGCAGTGCTGAAATTCGTCTTGGTACCCAGAGCTGTCTGAAGACTCCTCCAGAAATGCGAGTAAACCGCGCATCTCGATCAGACACAATGGTTAACGGAACACCACGAAGCCTGACGATCTCTCCAACATACAGCTCGGCCCACTTGTCCATAGACGAAGTGAGTTTCATAGCCAAGAAGTGAGCGGACTTGGTTAGTCGATCGACTATGACCCAAATTGCATCATTGTCCTTTGAACTCTTGGGCAAACCTGTGATGAAATCCATGCTGATGTTATCCCACTTCCATTTCGAAATAGGTAACGGTTGTAATAGGCCTCCGGGTTTCTGATTCTCGGCTTTGACCTACTGACAAATCTCACACCTCGCCACGAACTCAGCCGCATCCCAATTCAAACCTGACCACCAGAAATGTTGCTTAATGTCCTTATACATCTTGGTACTCCCAGGGTGTACAGACAAAAGAGTAGCATGTGCCTCCCGAATAATACCCTCCTACAATTCTGCTTGATCCGGAACACATAGCCTCTCTCCAAACCACAACACCTCATCCCTGATCTGAAACTCTGACAACCTACTAGCACTAACCTGCTCCTTCATCTTCTGAATCTCTGCTTCTTCCTTCTGACTTGCGATAATCCTTTCATTCAGCATTAGTTGGAGACTCAACTGAGCTAAAGATGATCCCAAGCCTTGCAGAACAACTTCAACACCAGACCGATCCAACTCCTCTGCAAGACGCCTCTAAGTTGTAATCAAACTAGCCAGACTGCTCTTACGGCTAAGTGCATCAGCTACAACATTAGCCTTCTCAGGATGGTACTTAATCTCTGGACGAATATCCTCAAGTACCTCCAGCCATCTCCGTTGCCTCAGATTCAGGTCCTTCTGCTAATAGAAGTACTTCAAACTCTTATGGTCTGTGTACATGTTCAGCTTCTCACCATACACGTAATGTCTCCACTGCTTTAAGGCGAAGATAATCGCGACAAACTATAGATCATGAGTCGGGTAATTCTTCTCATGCGGTCTTAGTTATCTAGACCCATAAGCGATCACTTTCCCTTCTTGCATTAAGACATAACTAAGCCCACGATGTGAATCATTTCTATAGATATCATACTCAACACCTGCTCTAGGCAAAGCTAAAATGGGAACAACAGTCAACTTCTTTTTCAACTCCTAAAAGCTTGTCTCGCACTGTTCGGTCCACTTGAAGTTCACATTCTTCTTGGTCAGACCAGTGATCGGCACGGCTATCTGAGCATAGCCCTGAATAAACCTCCTGTAGTATCCAGTTAGCCCAAGGAAACTTCTGATTTCCTTCACTGTAGTAGGCCTTGCCCAATCCTTCACTGTCTCTATCTTCTGCGGATCAGTTGCCACTCTCTCCTTAGAAAGGATGTGACCCAGGAATGCCACTTCAGATTTCCAGAAATCGCACTTGGACAACTTGGCATACAACTCATGCTCCTGAAGCTTCTTCAAAACTGCAGCCAGATGCTCAGTGTGCTCCTCCTCCGACTTGAAGTACACAAGAATATCGTCGATAAACACCACGACGAAAGAATCAATAAACGGCCTTAGAACTCTGTTCATCATATCCATGAAGATTGCAGGCGCATTCGTCACTCCAAATGGCCTAACTAAGAATTCGTAATGCCCGTGTCGAGTTCTGAACGTAGTCTTATACACATCTTCAGTCTTCACTCGAACCTGATGGTATCCTGATCGAAGGTCTATTTTGGAGAAAATAGCTGCTCCTTGTAGACGATCGAACAGGTCGTCAATTCGGGGAATAGGATACTTGTTCTGAACAGTGACCTTATTTAGCTCTCGGTAATCGATGCACATCCTCATCGAACCATCCTTCTTCTTTACCAACAGCACCGGTGCTCCCCAAGACGATGCACTCGGTTGAATAAAGCCTTTCCCAAATAGCTCCTCAATCTGCCATTTGATCTCATCCTGCTCCACAGGCGCCATCCTCTATGGTACCTTGGAAATGGGTGCACTCCCTGGCTGAATAGTGATGCTGAACTCTACATCACGATGTGGGGGTAACCCTGGCAAATCTTCCAAGAATACAGTCGGGTAATCCCGAACTATTGGAATTTGCTGCACCTCTACAGAAACCTTCTTCTTGCTGATGGCTGCAACCAAACCTGAACACTCTTCTTCCCTTGGAAAGTGACCTCAGGACCACCTGGAGCCTTCACTGTTACTTCCTTGGTCTTACACTCGATGTTTGCACTGTACGCCGACATCCAATCAATGCCAATGATAACATAGACCCCCAAGACATTCAGCTCGATCAGATCAATCCCAAAAATCCTATCCCCAATCACAATCTTGCAGTCCGCATAGTACCGATCAGTGGTTAAAGTCTCCCCTGATGGAGTAGCTACTGCTAAGACTTTGCCTAAAAAAAATTTCGGTTCAACTCCCAAAGCTTTAGCAAATTTAGGTCATACAAAAGTGTGAGAGGATCCAGTATCGAACAAAACAACAACTTTCTTTCCATTCAAATAAAGTTCTCCTGTTACATAACACACACTCGTTACATAACAGTTTACTAAATAAAGCGGGAAAAAGAGAACAACAGAAAAACACTTCTAAACATCCTCCCTCGTATCAGTGATGACGTGATCCACTTCATCAGCGTCAGCTTCAGTCAAGGCAAATACTCGCTCCTGCTGGTACGGCTTCTTCCCGGTCTGCTGAGTTGGGCCCTTACGGACGACATCTTGCAGCTTAGGGCACTGAGATCGGTAATCACCTGTCTCCCCGCAATTGTAACAAGTCACCAGAGGAGGTCTCGCCCAAACATTTCCGGGTCTCCCAGCCACATTGACATCGTTCTCCCCAGTAGGCTTGAACCTTTGAGCCGGCGGATGTGTAGCGCCCCGAATTTCCAATATGATATCTTAGAAATACGTGGCACAATTCCCAACATCAACTTCAATTGCAATAGTACACATAGCCAAAAACACAGATAATTTTTATTTCAACTTTTATTAGAATAATCATTTACAAAACACAGCGAAAATACAAAACACCTTGAATTACAAATTTTCTTTTTACAACACTTCTTTTACAAAATTTACACAAAAGCTCTATTACATCAATTTATCTCAAGCAACCAAACCCCAAGTTCTAAGCAACAACAACTTGTAAAATATAAGGCTAGAGATAACCCTAACCCTCCAAAACTACAGGGTTAGCTATAACGGTGTGAGTGACATAAAAACAAAACGACATAAATAAAACATTAAGCATGGAGTCATCAACAACATGTATTAATTGCAAGGATAAACGAAATGAGAAATACCAATAAGTAACGCATGGAAACATCAAGGAATATAAGATAGTAAGTAGTAATACATGAAAATATCAAGTGAATCTAGACTAAGTGTCAGGTGTAGGAAAAACAGAAAAAACACATGCATGAAACCAAGTCAAGAAACACAATTCTATATGCTGACTCTCTAATGCGTACTTGTCGAATTCTATGCATTCCATAGTACATAGGTCCGGTGCAAGCCCTTAACGATCTCCACTTTATAGGTATAACCCCTCGTTATGCGAGTAATCATACTACGGTGATGGAAAAAAGATCCAGAATACTCCGCAAATAGGCACCACAGCCCTTGACGCGCAAGCATCATGTAAGATAGCTAAAAAACAACTGGAGATTCATCTCCCAAACCGTGTACCCCACGAATAGGCTTGCAAGGCTCTCGACGTGCAGATACACCAGCTACATTTCGTGAATAGGCCTGTCGACCCTCGACACGCGAATGCACCCTGCATACTCTGTGAATAGGCCTGCAGACCCTCGACACGCGAACACACAAATGTCCTCTCAGGACAGAGCAACAAACAGTCCTAGAACGCATCCGTTGGACTAAACAAACCATGAGCCTATACTTATGTTTCCCAAGTTCCATCACATCCCCACTAGTGCCTGTCCTTAAGTTGGTTATTATTATTAAAACATAAAATCTCCATCTCTAGAGTTAGTGTATCATGCCGGACTTAAATACTCAACAACAACCAAACCAAGACCCCCCAGGTCTAACTCAACAAATCTTAACTGCCGGTTCACAAGACTCCCACTCAACTCCTAGAGATATCAACAAGACCAAAATCCATCGTTAGAACGGTCATATGGAGAAACTTCTTCAATCAACAAAAATCAAAGTCTTTATGAAATTCCAGAATCCAAATCTAACAATAAAATATCTTGAAAAACATATGTTCTGTAGAAAGAATAACATTTAGAATAGTAAGTTATAGATCCAAAAATATTTAAAGAATCAATCGTTTAAAGAACATCAGAATAACTCAAGAAAGCATCAGTAACAGTCGATCGTAAAGAGTCATCAGTCGACTGTCCAGAGCGAAAATCCAACATTTTAAAGAAAAATAATTCGAAGTATTGACGGTCGACTGTAAAAGTCACCAGCCGACTGTCCAGAGTAAAAATCCAAATCTTCGGGAAAATTTCAAAACAGAGCAGGGGCAGTCGATTGGAGAAATGGGTCAGTCGACTGTTCTGCATGAGATTTTCAAGAAAACGAGAAAAACACAGCAGCCAGGTAGCGACGGTCGACTGTCGGAACAAACCAGTTGACTGTCACTGATGTGAATATTTGCAAGTGTACAAAATCGCAACAAGTAATATAGTTAAGTGAATAGAGTGTCGAACCCACAGGGACTAGATATTTTATTGAGTACTGATATTACTAGATGAATCACTATTTGGAAGATCGAAATTTATAAATGATAAAAAAACTAAATTAAATTAATCTAATTAAATCTAACTAAATTTGTGAAGAGGGAGAAGGCTGTGAAACTGTGAAGCTCTTGTAATTTGTTAATGGTAAAATTAGTTCTAGGCCTCTTGACTTCACCTAGTTCATCACACACACAGATTATAATTCCTTATGAATAAAAATATTATTTTTCCAAGTTGTAGACCAAAATCCTAAAAATATTAACTACTCTATCCACGCAGTATAAAAATTATTCTCAACTAATTATTTGCCTATTCATCAAATTATTAATTGAAAATTTATGGATTTCTTAACGGTCACGTCATCCAATAACGGTGTTTAATTTTTATTAACCACAAATTACCAGTTCGGTCTCTTCATGATTTAAAACATTATACAAATGTCTATCCACCATTGTACGCATAAATAATAAAAAGCAAAACACAACCAGGAAAAATAGATTAATAATAAGGAATTAAAATTGTGTTCTACAAAACTAGGCAACATCTTAGCCCTAGAAAAATAAATTTAGTTCATATTCAATTTGCAACTAACAAAAATTGTTTGGGATTGCATCGTAAAAATTTAGAGAAGAAGAGATACAAAAAATATAAAAATAATGCAAACCGAACTCCTAGAACCAAGTTCAAGCCTTTATCTCTCTTCTGACTCTGTCTCAAGAGCCGAAGCCAAAAGTTGTCTCGATCTCAGCGCCAGGTCAGGATGTCAGAGGCAGTCCACGTCAGCCGAAGTCAACCGAGTCAGCCCTCTGTCACAGGTGCTGTCGCGTCGAGCTGTCACTATCGAAGCCTGCTGCAGCACTGTCGCCCACGTGAGCGCTGGTGGATTCGTCTCTCTCTCTCCCTTGGTTCGTTCCAAACCGCACGCAAAGAAAGAGAGAGAGAGTTACTTTTCTCTTTTTTTATTTTTTATTTTTTTTTGTTTGTTGCTGATTAGTAGCCGTCACCTCTTCAGAATTGTGCTCCAACCTTGTGCATATTTATAGGCAAACGGGAGAGAGAATTAGGGTTTGCGCTTTTGTAGAAAACTCCCCTCCTTTCATTTATTTCCTTCCTTCTTTAACCAGATATTTATTTCTTTCTCCTTTCTTCTTCTTTTTCCTTTTCTTGCAAGCACGTGCTACTGCATACACAAATTAAGACCAGAATTTAGGATTTAAATAAAATAAAATAAATTAGTTTAAAATTAATTAAATTAACTAAAAATCATATTAGCTCATTAGAATCCTTTTAAAATTATTTATCGCACTTTTACTCAACAAAACAATAAAAAATAATAAATCCATAGTTTTGCTTTGTTTGTTGATTTTTTCCAAAAATCTTCACTTTTTGCTTCAAAAATATTATTTCTTCAAAAATAATTAATTAATTAAAATCTTATAGAAATAAGATGAATTATAAATAATATCAACGAAAACAAGCAATTTTAATGGGTAAATGAGTACAAATATTTGTATGTAAATTAGACACATCAGTCACTCTTACAGACTGCAGTTTGGGTTGTACATATTTCAACCGATACGAAAATTTACTTTACAAAAACGAAATCTATAAAAAGTATATTTCTGATATGATCAAATAAAACTTATAGGATATACAAAGCTCCATAAAAACTAATCAAAACCGCTCGAATTGATAAAATATCATTTTGATGAATTTCTTCAAATAAAACATGAATGTGTGCATATATCAAAACTAGAGTTTTTAAGAATCAATCATATATCAAAATAACTTTGTTTTGTATTCCAAACCTTCTCAGTACCAAAATAAGTTGAGATATAGTCAAATCCTTTGAAAATGCATAAAACTCAATTTCTTCTTAAACAACAAAAATACGATGTATATGAAAAACGTTTGTGCATACTTGTGCACCAAAAGAACTTCACAAATCCATAAACTAAAATAACAAAATATTCAGATTTAAAACTTAGTATTTGAGTAAATCCAAATTTAAGTAAAATCTTTCACAAAATCACAAATCCCCAAATTTAATCAAAAATGTATCCATCCCCAAATTTAGTCATCACAACTCAAATTCTCAAGACACGGTCTTTTAATCCATTGCTCATTCTCAAAAGTCCTCAAACTCAATCTCAACTATTCTCAATAGTTGATTCATAAAAAAATTTATTATTTACATGGCCAAGTTGCTTTCATCCAACTCACCAATAGTCCCAAAAATATCATCTTTAATCAATTAATGCATAACTTTCACCATACTTAATCAAATCAGTTATAACCCAAAAGAAATAGCCTACTCACAATTTATATTAGGTTCTCCAACAATCTAAAATCATCCATATGCAACTCTGCTCACAAATAACTAGGGTTCTTCTCAACAGATCCAATTTTAACTTATCCATTCATTCAATCCACTATATGTATTTATATCAAAAACCTAGCATGCTTTCTAATTGGTAAAATACCGCATACAACATTCCAAGAACAAAACAAAAAAAAACTTACAACATGCACAAAACAAAATAAAATAAAATAAGTCACTCACCTTATTGAAGAGATCAAACGAAGACAAGATAAAAACAAGAAAAAGCCTCTCCTTTGCAAGGAAATCCAAGTCTTTAAATCTCCAAGAAAAATAAAACAATGAATTTTTTGTGTTGTGCAGCGAAAGACGGCTACACTCCACCTTTTAAATAGGCCGGAATAAGAGAATTAGGGTTTTGAACACATTTGCAAAATACTCTTTTTAAAATATAACTTTACATAAATAGATCCCTTTACTTGGAAACTTGATAAAACCAATTTAATTGAGATTTAAAAACAAAATAAACACTTTATTTTTAGCCGGCACTGTTTGAAAGGTCCAGAAAAACGAATTTGCATTTTACCCCTAAAAATGACAATTTTGCAAAAAGATCATTCTTTTCGTAATATTTGCAAATAGGTCAAATAAATATCTAAAAAATTCTAGAAAAATTAAAAATAAATCCCAAATAATAAATAATGATTTTCCACAAAATAATTTTGGCTTTTGAACTTTTCAAGAAAATATTTGCATGTGTTTTGCACGTGTAAAAAGATAAATCTTCAGAAAAATATTTATTAAATCTCCAAAAAATCATTTTAATTTATTTTCAAATCTCAAAAATAGTATTTAAAAATACGGGGTACTACAGGATGTCCTCTAAAATTTTCAGAAACTGCGGGCCTCTTTCCAACTTGCCAATTGTTCCTCCGATTCTGAACAACATGGAACTGCTCCATATCCGCCTCAGTGGCTGCCACGTGCTTGACCAACTTGTCAAACCTCCTGATACCAAGGGGTATCATCCTTGATCTCAGACTTGGCCTCAATCCATACTCGAATTTCCGATCCTTCTTTGCCTCGTCCATCACCAGTTCGGGCGCATATCTCGAGAGTTGAGTAAACCTTGTCTCATATTCTCTGACCGACATACCACCCTGCTGTAGCGCTAGAAATTCCATGGCCTTCTTCTCCTGGACGTCTGATGGAAAATAGTGACTGCGGAACTCCTCCAAGAATTCCTCCCAGCCAAGAACAACATCTCCCATCGTTCGCTTCATCGACTGCCACCACACAGTCGCATCCTTCTTGATCTGCAGTGCAGCCAACTTCACCTTACTGCCCTCCGAAGTCTCCAAGACTTCGAAGATAGTCTCGACCTGCCTGATCCAACTGTCAGCCGCATCTGGGTCTGACTTCCCCTCAAACACGAGTGGTTTCATCCTTTTGAATGATACCACGAGTTTGATTGCTTCAGGTTGTGGATTCGCAGGAATCTTCCCCTGGTTCTGATTCATGGCAACGGCATTGAGAGTCTGATAGACTTTCGCTAACTCCGTTTCCAAGTCCAGCCCTTCTCCACTTCTAGCTCTTCTTCCAGCCATATTCTGATGCAAAAGATCTATTAAATTCGAAGTAGAAAATATGAATTTAAATCAAATCTTCATTTTATTGAATTTTAAACTTTATACATTCGAATTTAAAATATTTTTGACATCAAAAGGAAAGCAGTAAGAAGATACAACATTCTAGTTCCTACGGTTCCTCTTAGCTTCTCGAAGCTCTTCACGTAGTTCTGCCACTTCTTCCTTTATTACATCGTACATATTTTTCCTCTTCTCGAGTTCCCAAACACGATGACTGAGGGTTGCAATGCTCTCCTTGCACTTTGCACACTGTGCTTGCAGTAGCTTTGCTTTCTCCCTCTGAGTCTCCACATGCCTCTGAAGAGACACAATGAGACTGCTCGGAACTGGCTCTTCCTCGTCGGAGGAATCATCAAATGAATCTGGAGGCGGAGTGATCTCTCGGGAATCAGGCCATTCCTCCTAAAAATCTTCAGGATCTTCTTCGTCAGAATCAGCTTGTCCGGAGTAGTAATCCTCCTCGACTATGTGCCAGTCATCACCGCCAGCTGGGTTGAAGTGGTCTGCCATCTTCGAGAAAGGAGGAGAAGAAGAAGCATAAATCATATAGCAACACAAATGTAAGTGACTTACATTTAAAGCTCTATACTCAACACACACTCTAATGTCCACTCTAGTGTGTCGTTCCTTATAAATTTGTACTACTTGGAAGCGTGGCTCTGATACCACTCTGTAATACCCCGAATTCCAAATAAGACCGAATTCGAAGTTCCACAGGATCTTTACACTTCTCTTCATACAATTTTACAAGGAATTTAAAACTTTTATTATATCAGAGTTACATTTAAGCAGCGGAAGCAAATTTACATCAATTACATAAATGAAATAAACAACACTTGAATGATTCTTTAAGCATCAATTCCTCCTTAGTCTTTTTCATTCACTTTGTCCTGCATGGAAACTGTGGGCTCGTAAGTTCATTCAACTGATGCAAGGATATAAAACATTAATTTTCTCTTACTTAGAAAGCACACACTTGTCACAATAACAAAACGACGGGGACTATCCTATTGATGTTGTGTTGTGCTGTGCTGTGCACTTAGTCCTTAATGCAGTTATTTATTTTACATGACACTAATGCGCACTTGTTCGGATTCTATGCATCCTATACTATATAGGTCCGAGGGCAAGCCCTTAATCGTAATTCATCTTGTAGGGTTCAATCCCTCGCCATAATTTAAACTACTATGGTAACTATGATAAGTATCCTAGATGTTCTACGAGTTACGAGCCCATGTCCAGACAGCCTGGAAGGGAATCCCACGTCGTAACATGACTCATCATGTAGAGCCTATGGACAATTCAGAATCCGTCATGGAACGAAGGCACCATCCGTAGTCACCAAACACCCCACAAGCGTTGCCACCAGGATGATAATTCCGGAGTAGTGTTCACGCCATGACATGACGCATCAAGAAGATAGTCTGTGAATCACTCTCATACCGCCAATCCAATGGCCTTCATACTCGTGTTTTTCTCTTACTTTCGTCACATCTCCACTATGTATCTAGTCCTTAATTTGTCTGAATTATGAATACAATCAATCCCCTAGAGTTAGCACTTCTCCTATACCGAACTTAACCATTAATTCAACAACATGATCCAAACTTGGTCTTTTTATCTCAATATTTCATCTCAAAATTTATTCAATTGCCGGTATAAGAACTTAGCTACCATCCAGTTCAAAATCTCATTTCATGCCCACAATTTGAGTATTCACACTCACCAATATTCTTCATAAGTTATCATGATTTTTATTTCAATTCATGCATCATTCTCATATATAAAAGAGACAAGACTATTTGATTTTTCACAATTTCCCAACTTACAATTTTATTCTCACTTTAATTTCTTTTCTTTCATAGGGTTAAAGACCTCATTTTGTTAAGTCCAAATTATTCACATTTATTTTTCTTGCATTACTCACATTCTCACTTATAAAATCTTTACTCAATTTCTCTTAAAAATAAAAATAAAATAATATTTTCTTTATTTGATCAATAGTGTATTCTACTAATTTATAATAAAATCTTTTCTAACATGCCTTTAATTTCTCAACTATAATAAGTCTAAGGCTATAGAAATTTCCTCATGAGATCTAGATAATTTTAGAATAATTCTAATAATTTTTTTGGATTTTTAAAAACACTTGAAAACCATTTAAAAATAATCAAAACATAAAAAAAAATCGGATTTTATAAAAAGAAGGCTGAAGCCAGGGCTCGAACCCACGCACAGCGCCCCACGCGCGCTACAGTAACATTACGGTGATGCACCCGAAGACCAAGAAACCCAATAGCGCTAGCTGTCAAGTAGGGAACTTAAAGTCTATTTAATGTTTGGGTCTCGGTGATGAGTTAAAATCTCATTTAAAAAAATTAAAGTCTCCGAAGAGACTCGAACCCGAGACCTCCGAAACCCCTAGCTACAGTGATGTTTTTATTGTGCACCCGCTGACCAGTATGGACATGGTGACTAACCCGTAGAGAAAGCAATTACAAATAATTTTGTGCCTGACTGTAGCACTTCTAGTTCATTTAAAAAAAATAAGTCGATTCTTTTCTTTCAAGAATTGTTCTTATAAAAGTCTAAATCTTTTCCTGATTGTAATTCTTTGGAAAATACAGTGACTTATAATTTTATAAAATTTATATACACTCATTTTTACATAGAAAACTATGATCTTAGTTTTAATTAAACATAAATTACATTTTGTCCTACAAATCATCATTTTACAAGTGATCTCCTAATTGATAAATTTTTCTTCATTCAGAAAGGGTTTTAAGCAAGCAATTCTCTCTCTCTTTTTTTTTTTCTTTTTTCATTTTTTGTTTTTTTTTGTGTAGAAATCCATTCATTTAGAAAGATTAGTCGTAATTCACAATTTGGCCATTTCTCATGTTTCCAACGAAATAAAGATAACAATTTAAGGACTATAGCACCACTCTCATATGACAAAAATAAAATGTGCATTTTAATCACTATTTAATCTATTTTCATGGCATACATACTACTTGTATTCCACAATTCATTTATAAGCATATTTCTACATCTTGCATTCTACAAATCATATATGAACAAACTTTCATAAAAATCACAATTACCCATTTAGCATCAAAGCATCACAACATATTTTCATTCACATAATCTAATTTATTTCACTAATCTTTTCATGTAGGTCAAAGTGGGGTTCTTTTCTACTTAATCATGGTAACAATCATAAAGCGATATTTTCTTGTTTATTCTAATGTGATCACAAGCATAAACCTAGCATGGTAACTAGTTAGAAGTATGAGAAAATTGCTCACCTTTATGGAGAGAAACAAACAAAAGAACTCCTAGAAACCTCATAGAATGCACGAATGAATCCTTCTCCTCCTAGATTGTGCCACCAATCGTCGTCTCCTCCTTGCTTGAAGAAAATCCGAGCTCCCTCCTAGGTGTAGGCCGGCCTCCTCCAATGGGTGCAAGAACACACTAAAACTCTCAATCTTTTAACTTACAATTATTCTCAATCTTTTAACTCACAAATTGTCTTTTTCTTTCTTTCTTTACAAATTTTTAATGTGCTACATGAAGAGAACTAGGAGGGGTATTCATACTTATTTTGGGTGAGAATAGATGGCTAGGATTAGATCAACTAGTTAGCGATCAAAGGCTAGGATGAGTTAGGGAGTTGTAGCAACTACTCATGATGGAGAAACACCTCACCATTACTCCCATCTCTCCCTCTCTCTTTGTGAAATCCGGCCACTCTCCAAGGTGCTCCATGCATGTGGTAGTGCAATGCACATGCTACACTAGTACCCCCATTATAAGTTTGTCCATGTAATTTAATTAATTTTCTACTAAATTAGTCTACACTACAAGTTAGACTAATTAAAAGGGGAATTAAGTTAATGGGCTCACTAATGGCAATTTAACCATGGGCTCTAGTAAATTAATTAATTATTTAATTATGATGGGCTACAAAGAGACAATTAGGCCTAGGATTTAATTAGGCTTTTAGAAAATAAAGAGAAAGACTTAAAATAATTATTTGTTCATGTTATAAAGAAATGATTTTCTAAAAAAATGCATTTGAATTTGTATGTGCAAAATACGTAAAAATCAACAAACTCTTTATTTAAAAATTCTGGATGTTACCGAATCTACTATAATCTAAAACATCCTAAGGTAAATGAGAAGTCTGCCGCAGGCTACAGCAACCGCAGCGATGAAGACGACATCAGCAAGTAAATCATAGGAAGCAGTAGTAGCTAGAAAAGCAACCACCAGGATCCAAGACAGAGCAGACCGCCACAGTAGCCAGAAGCCAACCACGGGACCTTCACACAAACTGCAATAAAGAAACACTACAAACAGTAACACATTGCCCGGCGTTTTTTTTGATAATGCCCGACGATGGACTACCTGGCGTTTCGCAAAATGCCACCGCAAACGCTGTCCTTGCCCCTTCCGAGGAAACTATGAGATTCCCCGGTGCATTGAAACGCCGGGGAAACCATTGAGCAATCCCCGACGTTTATAAAACACTGGGGTTTTGTTTTTTAATTTTTAATTTTTTTACCGTTACTTCATATACCCCGGCGTTGGTAAACGCCGGGGCATGTTTTATGAATCTTGACTGAAGTGCTGACTGAAGTGCTTTCAAAATATGCATCAACATTGCCTTAACAAGATATGAAACAAAAATACGAACCGGAGTATATAATTAATTAGCCTTTCATGGCTCTTCACAATATTGCCATATGCATCAACATTCCTGAGGCTGACAGAATCCATCAACATTCATATAAAATCAACAGACTTAGGTTGCCATATGCATCTAATCGAAGTAACTTTAAAATCAATTGTTAATATACTGATCGCCAAAACAAGATCTTTCAACTTTCATAATACATCACATAAAGTTCAATATTAGATATTGCCAGAAACTTTCATAAAACAAAGCAATAGAACTATATCAGTTCCTACTTAAGAAGCCATTTGAGAAACTCCACCACGCATAACTCAGCTAAGCTCAAATTGATAATGGCGATAACCTGCAAAATGAACAATGAGTCAATAAAAAGGATATCCAAATTCTAAGTTAAAAGGAAAATGGAGATAAGCTTGTAAATCAATCAACTTTCAGTAGATCATGTCTGCACATTTTCAAAATTACAGTGATATGGGAAAATGCTCAGCTAGTGTTCATGTGTAGGTAAAAAATGAATTCAGAATTACTGTATTTGTGGGTTATTTGGAGAAACAAATATTTTGGAATTCCTGTATTACTGAATGCATTATAAAAATTAAAGATATCTCAGAAATCAGAAACAGTCGGTATCAATGTCCCATGTGCCCTCTGTTTCCTTCATTAAGCAAATACCCGAAAAAAAGGTGAGTCACACTTCTGCAACAATCAAGAAGTCTCGAGTTCATTTTGCTCGGTTGCTCCATTTTCTACTATCAATTTTGAGACACATTACACCTTTTCTTCAAAAAAAAATAATAAAAATTTAGAGACACATTTTTAAATCAACTGTTACAGCCAGCTACTTTGATCAATGCTATATATATGAAAAGCCAAATGATAGGGCAGTTTTTCCGTAACTTAGCCACAGAGTCATACTATATGTCACATGAATTTGGCATCCAACCTTGCAAACCTATCCACATGGAGTTTCCTACGAGGAAATTGTGAACTTGGTAGATCAGATTATGCTAGAGAAATGTTAAAGTTAAAGAACCACCGAAGCTTAGGTTGGCATCAGTTATGGCTTATGAAGGGGGGAATCAGTTGTAATAATAATTGTAATAATTATGGAGGTATACAGGTGAGATACCGCAAAATTTTAATACATGTCTTATATTTAAACACATAATGATAATTTTATAATGCTAAGAAAAGAAAAACAGATTAAACAAACTTCCTGCAACCAATAAAAAGAGAAAAAGTTTTAAAAAATTTTGACAATCAATTTATACTAACATTACTTGTGTCATGACATAGATTGACCAAAAGAAAAGATATTGTTAGATGCCCTTGACTATATAATTTATTTCATAATAATATCACGCCTAATCATACGGCCGTGTCCTAATATTTACGAATTTTGCGAGATTCGTAGTATCCGCACCATTGTTCCTAGCTGATTATCATATCAGCTTTAGATCGTAGAAGATAAATCTATTTCTCATGATAACAACCTACATAACAATCTTTTACATGGAAAAACTTGTTTGCTCAAATTGACGTTCCACAGTGGCGAAAAATGAAGAGAAAACTTGATAAACCTCAGTTTTATTATGCAACAAATATACCCAGACTGCTCTAGAGAAATCATCAACCAATGTCAAAAAATAATACGCACCACACGAAGAAGGTGATTGATTATTTGGCCCCCACAAATCACAATGGATGAGTTCAAGAATACGACTGGCTTTGCTATCACTAACAGGAAAACTATCACGGGTTTGTTTTGCCTGATGACAAATAACACAAGCTTTATTCAATTTCTTCCCAACAGTATTAGTATTAGAACTGATTGAAGGTACTAACTTGACGACTCTATCCGACGGATGACCCATTCTTCTATGCCATAACTCAAATTCAGATAATTCAGGAACTATTACCACGTGCACTGTAGGAATCGTTCGGAAAAAATAGAGTCCATCCTTCCGTTCACCGGCTCCAATGAGGCTCCCCGAACGTTGGTCCTAGATAGCACACAAAGAATTAGTGAATCGAACAAAACAGTTTGCATCATCAATTAATTGCTACACCGATATTAAATTGCATTGTAATGTTGTTACAAATAAGACACGCTCAAGCACTAAACCATCAGCAAGAATTACATGCCCCTCCATTGTGGCGTATTCCTGCTACCCATCAGGTAAACCAACGGGACATGCAAGAATGTCCTGTACTTGAGTCAAAAGTTGTGAGTTGCCAGTCACATGATGAGATGCCCCTGTGTCAAGTATCCAAGAGGAAGGAGAATAGAACTCACCTATCATTTAATCTTGTTGATGATTACTAATCATACTCAACAAAATTTGGACCTGTTCAGGTTTAAGATCTGCCAATATTGAACCACTGGTCCCTATGCTTGCACTTGCGCCATCCGCCATTGATGATCAACGATACACAGCTTCAGGCTGTGGGTAAGTGGCCGGCTGTGGATGAATGGCTAATTGAAAGAAAAAATAGGTTTTGATGATAGGGTTTGCTTAGACGGCTGGCTCTGATACCATGCCAAAGTTTGGGTTAAAAGTTCATACTTTATTCATTCATTCATCAGCCTACTTATACAAACTCGTACACACTCAATCAAATTCAGATCCTATAAATTAGGACTCAATCAAATCCTGATCAGATCTAGATCCTATAAGTTAGGAAACAATATTAACTTTCCTATGGCCTAGCAAATCTTTGCATAACAGGTTTCTTCATTAATACAGGCCAAAAATCTACAATCTTTTACATGGAAAAACTTGTTTGGTTTCTCCATAGTCACTACTACTTTATGCTTTAGGTTTTCGGTACTTGGAAAACTTGGAAATCCTAGCAAAGCTTTGAATATAAATAGAAAGGTCAGGTTTCTCATGTAGATGTCGTAAAAGCTGGTGGTCATATTTCATAATAGCTCCCCAATCAAAAAATAATAATCGCTATTGACACTACAAAATAAAGCGGAATATCTGGCGTAAATTTCCCGATGTTTGGTATATTGCGCCAGGAGATTCCCCGGCGTTTATTAAATTGCGTCGGGGATTTCACAAATCCCTGGCGCTTGAAACGCCGGCCAAAACTCCCCCCACCCGCGCACTAAATCCCCACTTCCCTCTCTCTTTTTTCACTCGCCCTAATTACTCGCGCGCCGAAACCCCCAATCTCCAATCTCCAATCTCCCATGCCGAAACCCCCAACCCCCAATCTCCAATCTCCAGTCTCCAGTCCCCAATCTCTAATATCTAGTCTCCAATCTCCAATCACTCGCGCACCCAATCTCCAATCTCCAATCTCTCCGGAAACTAATCTTCGATTTCGTTCCTCTTCGATTTCGACGAAACCAATCTCCAATTATTTCTTTCTTTCTTTCGACGCCCCAATCTCCAATCTCCAATCTCTAATTCGACGAAAACCCTACCCCTTTGTCGTCACCGTTGGATTTCGTCGCCGTTGGATCTCGTCACCGTTGGATCTCGTCGCCGTTGGATCTCGTCGCTGCCGTTGGGTCTGTTTATAAGGTGACTTTCTTATCGATGAAGATTGTTGTATATTCATGTTTCCAAGCTGTAGTGCTGTGTATTCTATGTGTAAAGACATCTAGTACATCTGTAAAATTTATATACCACATTCTGCTATTATAGACAATGTTGAAGGCTTGTGTAATTACCTTAGTCACTTGTCTGACAGCTAATAGGGCTTATTTTCATTATGGATCCATAAGCTGTAATCAAAGCATTCATCCGCCATGATAGAATATGATTTCTTTGTTTACATTTTGTAGTTGGTTTTAAGTTAATCTAGTTTATTGCGAGTATGAGCAGATTATTTTGCTTGGTTTTCTTAATACAGCTGATAAGATGACTAAATTCAATGTCATTCTGTGTTAGTTTAGATACTTCCATATCAAAATCACATTTTAAAAGTTTCCACAAGTTTAGATGCTTCCATATCAAATTCAATGTCTCTTTCTATTTAGTATCTAAACTGCATGTTAAATATTTTATTGCTAAACTGCATGTTGAAGATTAGCAGGTGTGAATTATGCCGCGACGGAGTACGGTGCCTAGAGGAAGGGGTGAGGAGCCTCTAAACGAGGAGGATACCCACTTAGAGGTGGGTGAGGGGAGCACCCAGCCACCCCCCCAAAAAAAGACCCGGGGAGCAACCAAGTTAACTGATGTATGGAAGCTACCCGCGGGGCAAAAACTATTAGTGGAGATAAATGGGGATCATCAGCCCATAGGCAAAAATGCAGTGATCTTCGATTCTTTTCATTGGGTTGATCGCTTGAAATTCGGAGTATCTTCCACTATCTTACGATAGATGGACAAAGATCCTCATAGCGACAAGGGTTAGAGCTGTGGAAGTTCTTAAGGTACCATTCATTTCTACATTATTTCTTATTTTCTTTTAGTTTCAACATATAAGTTACATCATGTTCATTTAGTAAACACCTTCAAGTTTGCTTTTTTGACTTCCTTTTGTACTCTTTGAATTTAACTCTAAATATTTTTGCAAATTATGTTTTACAATGTGAATTTGTTTATTAAGAAAGTGATCTAGGATAATTTTCAAAATTTTATGTTACCATGTAGTAGTAGTCTGAGTATAGAAAATGAAGCCGCTCATCCAGTGACCATGTAGTAGTAGGCATTAGAGTGTAGACCATGTACTTGCAAACTCATCCAGTGACCATCCAGTGACCATGTAGTAGTAGGCATTAGAGTAGTAGGCATTAGAGTGTAGCAGTAGGCATTAGAGTGTAGACCATGTAGTAGTAGGCATTAGAGTAGTAGGCATCCAATGACCATGTACTTGCAAACTGGAACTCTTGGAAAACACGTAATTTTCGATGTGAACAAATTACATGTTAAAATTACTCTTGGTCTTGGAGATTATAAGCATACCTTTTCCTAGCTGCTGCATAACATCAATCTAGTTTTGGGACAATTAGAACGGCCTCTCATTACCATGAACCTTTACCTTATTTATTCTACCCTACTTCGAGCCTATTACATCCTTATTATCTTTTGAATTCATGCTATGGTAGTGTATTTTATTGTTTTTTGTCTAGCAAACATGCACTGTGTACTTTAATCTTTGGCATATCATGTATCAATAATTCATGTCTGGCATATCATGCAGCACAAATTTGATTACCCGGCGGTTCTTGATGCCGATTGGGTAAATAAATCTATGTCCAAGAAATGGAGAGACTATAAGGTTGAGCTGAAGGCAAAATATTATGACGAGAACCGATCAATGGTTGAGAACATAAGAGTAGTCCCGAGAGGTGTCGCGCGTTCTGATTGGGAATTTCTTTGTCATTTTTGGAGTACACCTGAAGGGAAGGTGATCAAAAAAATGTAGTATATGATTCAATATATTTTGATATGATATTTAGCTTATTAAATCTTATTGTGATAATTGTAATAATTTTATTTATGTGCAGAAGAGAGCTGAAAGAGGTCGTGCAAGTAGGGATGCACAGGACGTGTTGCACACTGCAGGAGGTACAAGCTTTGCACGGTGACGCGCAATAATGGTATATCTAAGTGTTTTGTTCTTCACTATAAACTCTTTAATGAAACTCTTTAATGGGATCTGATATCACTTTTGTTTCGTTATAAAATCTTTAATTCCCTATGTATTCTAATATATGTAGGATGTGGAGCGAGGAGGTGCGGATCAGTACGGCGATTTAGATTTCTTCGACGCAACCCACATGAACTCACAAGGCGTATTTCCATCCTCAAAGGCAGTGACGATATCGGTAATAGTTTTTCTATCTGAAATTTGCTTATTTGATGTGTAATATGCCTTAACAATGAATCACATATGACATGTTTTTGGAATTTTTTTTTTAAAAACAGACAAATGCTCGAATAGGTATGCCGAACTATCATCCGCTCCCACTGCCGGCTTTCTCACAACACCGGTCGATATAGTGCAGCTTCAAAACCAGGCGTTGGTCGAAAACATGGGTCCGGAGCGCCCTGGCCGTGTGCGTGGGAAGGGGTTAGGACCAACACCATCTCGAATTTGTGCTTCTTCATCAACACAGCCGGATCCTAGAGATGAGAAGATAGCTGTTCTAGAGATGCAAGTCGCAGAGCTTAAGGCAACAATTGCACATATAACACAGATAATGAGGGAAACAAATGTTCAAAATCTCTCTAACATACCGAGACAGGTTAGAAATTATATACAGTATTGTTCTTATCTAATTGTGTCTATCAATTGCTTATGCATTTTATTTGCATTAGCATTTTATACCAGTCTGACTAATTGTGTGTACCAATCTGACTCAAAGCATCTTTCATACTTATTTCTTATACAGCAAGGTGATAGAGACCCGACATCATCCAATCGTCCAAATGAAGAGGAAGCCGACGATCGTGATCCCGTCAACGGCATCGCTAGACGTACATTGTAGGCGGTATTTTCACACCTTTAAGGTATTACAACCTTACTAGCTTCACTTCTTTATGTATTACAACATTTTCTCATGACCTTAGCAGATCTACATTTCCATCTTTGGTTTGGAGTACTCTGAAGAAAAAATCATGATGAACTGTTAATTTTTAGTGCTTAGCACTTGAGATACTCATGCCATGGACACTTGGCATATAATGGGACATTTTTGAAATGTTTGTTGTATACACTAGCTTTTCTATGACTTTTGTATATCTATGTATCAGCAATAACTATTGGCATAAGAGTTTGTCATAAATCATCCACATAAAAAAAGAAAAAAATGGAAGCAGGGGAGGTGTGAGAAGATATCAAAATAGAAAATTCTACCTTAATTGGCCATATCCAATCTCATACAAGTTAAGACTTAAGAGAAACCTCCACAATTGACTTAGCCCTTAGAAATAATGCCTAGATGGAGGGGAAGATGCATTCTAGTGATCTATATGACAATCGATTATGCCAAGTCTTTATATTTTAACTATATGATGAAGATTGTGTGTTGGATCAGAGGAACCTCAACAAAAAATCATCTCTAGGAAAATCAAAATGAAAGTTGAATGTGTATATAGAGTTCATAATGACCAAGAAGAGAGAAGGGACCAAATGCAAAGTTAATTGATCAGCTATTCTACATTCAAAAACAGAAAGTTACCATGTATTATAATATAATTCAGCAAGCTAATTTCTTTTTTGTACAAATAATGCTATTCTTTTAGCTCAAAACTGAAAAGTAATGTTTGGAACAGAAACTTTATCTTTCTTCATTAATGTTTGTGGTCCACAAGATATTTAACTTTCGAAATAAGGAAATGTAACTAACGGTGTTGATACATGATACAACATATAATTACTCTGCAGTTTTCAAATACTCACAAATGGAAACAAAATTCAAACAATTCCAGGCATTTTTGAAAGCTTGGAAACTTGCTTGTTCTTCAAGATCAGTATCTATCCTTAGAAGACATATTTGATAAAGTCGATTACATTGAGTGGGCCTTGTAAGTCCAAGCTGACATCCTTGGAATTGATTTGAACGATTTATTAATTCATATTATAACTTCCAACATATAGCTATTGTCTATTGATGAAAATAACTCCAGAGATGGTCTTACACCAGCATAAGCCACAGTTTGATCTGCTGCTACACTGGGTTTAGTCTCGAAATTGTAAAAATGTGGCTTAACCTTGAGGGTAAAATAAAAGTCACATTATTGTGACTTTCAAAATCCTAGGCAGCATTATTGCGCTGTAGCTTGTTATGACTAA
Source organism: Hemerocallis citrina (assembly GCA_017893485.1). Classification (NCBI taxonomy): domain Eukaryota; kingdom Viridiplantae; phylum Streptophyta; class Magnoliopsida; order Asparagales; family Asphodelaceae; genus Hemerocallis; species Hemerocallis citrina. Next base: position 143,295,973 of record CM030365.1, read on the forward strand.
GCCTCATCCGAGCATACTACAATAACTAGTTTTGAAATGTAGGCATAATTCATGAATTAAACCCTTTGGTTACCTTTTTGTAGAAACTCTCCATTCTTTCTGTTATCATAATTTTAAGATATTATTTTTTTCCCTTGTTTTTTTTCTTCTTCCTTTAATTTTTTTTTAATGATCTTTTTGCAGCCATGTCGGCATGCACCTACTGTAAGTACTTACAATTAAAAGGAAGCCTCTTATCTCAGGTAATCTTTATTATGTGTCGGCATGCACCTGCTATTCAATTTTGTGGTCTCCATGCTCGGTGCATATTCTTGTTCCTGATATCAGCCATTAGAGTAGTAGGCATTAGAGTGTAGCCTCAAATATATTATTTACATGGATAGCATCAGCTACAAATAATCAAATAATCCTATCAGACTTCAAAAACATATTTCTCCCGGACAATCCCAGATGCATCCATGATGCTGATTTTCTACGTAATTGAAATTCTTTTATTCCTCTAGTCATCATAGTCTGATAAATTTTAGCTTTTAACTTCAGTTTCAGATTGTCCGCCTCATTTGTTAGTTTATTTTCTAACTATGAGATTTTCTTACTCCTGGTAGTGATCTCTATCTTTGTTTCTCATTAGTGAAACATCTGGGACTTTTCCCTGATTGTAACTGTTTCTGAATTATCATGATATGTATAGAGCATACTCTGATTGTAAAATCTTATGCTCCTTGTCTTCCATGTATCAGTCATAATAATAAAAAATATGTCGTAAATGATACCATGATTGTGCATGACACTTGTGCACCATTAACATTAATTCTAAGCCCTGAACATTTTCTCTCTGATTTGAGTATAGCATGTTTCAGTAACCGGATATTTCGAATGCTGCGTGAGTCATTGAGTCTAAATTATACACACTTTCTTCAATTTCATGCATTCAATTTACTGTATCTCATCAAACTAATCAGGTGTTTCCTGTTTGTTGCAGAGAACACAAACTTAATGTGTCATCAAGAGTTACGACTAGCTAGTTTGCATCAAAAATGGTGTCATGGTTAGTGAAGGATTTCATCATATCTTTCAAAGGAGCTTTAAGGAGACTGCAAATTTTCTCTAACTATAGGATTACCACCCGACTAGAGTTCTCACTATTGTTTATCAACCTTTGTATTGACTAGGAAGCACTGGGATCTTGTTGAATGGTTGGAGAACTTTATGTGATCTATGTTTATGAAAGAACTTTATGTTTAATATGAAAGAACTTTATGTGATCCATCTTTTGAAGTTGAAAAAACTTTATGTGATGTATATATAATACTATGAAATTAATTAGAGACAAGATCCCTTAATGTGTGGATCCAATGATTGCCTTGATTATGTGATCCCTTAATGTGTGGATCCAATGATTGTCTTGATTATGTCAATCATTGAAATTAGTGTAATCACCAATCAATGGCTGTCAGCATTATTTGTTTCCTTATTAGCTTATAGTATCTTAATGCTAGCCTTAATTGTAGGATCATGTATTGCTAGCATTTGCTATAAATGTATATTGTAATCATCAGATCAATACATCACATTCTTCACCTTTCATCACATTTTCTAACTTGGTATCAGAGCTCTTAAGCCCTAAAGGCTCTTGATCCAAAACAAAATCATGGCATCCGCTGCAGATTCAATGTCCAAAAATGATCTCCCATCCACTGTGTCTGTCAAGTTGGACAGAGACAACTACCCACTATGGAAATCCTTGGTGATCTCTATAGTCAAAGGTTGCAGGCTCGATGGGCATATGCTAGGGACAAAGGAGTGTCCTGAAGAATTCATAGCTTCTGCAGATTCAAGCAAGAAGCCAAATCCTGCCTTTGAAGATTGGCAGGCTCATGATTCACAACTCCTTGGATGGTTGATGAACTCAATGACTGTTGAAATGGCAACACAGTTACTGCACTGTGAAACCTCAAAACAACTTTGGGATGAAGCTCAAAGCCTAGCCGGTGCACACACAAGGTCTCGAGTCACTTACCTTAAATCTGAGTTTCACAGCATCAGAAAAGGAGAGATGAAGATGGAAGAGTATCTGATCAAGATGAAGAATCTCGCTGATAGGCTTAAACTTGTAGGCAGCCCCATTTCCAACTCAGATCTGATCATTCAAACCCTGAATGGTTTAGATTCTGAATACAACCCTATGGTGGTCAAGCTATCTGATCAAACTAGCCTCACCTGGGTTGATCTGCAGGCTCAATTGCTGACCTTTGAGAGTAGACTTGATCAACTGAATAGCCTCACCAACCTAACCCTTAATGCATCAGCAAATGTTGCCAACAAAACTGATTACAAAGGCAACAAATTCAACACAAACAACAACTGGAAAGACTCCAGTAGCAACTGGAGAGGCTCTAACTTCAGAGGTTGGAGAGGAGGCAGAGGAAGAGGAAGAATGTCTAAGCCAACATGTCAAGTTTGCAACAAGGTTGGGCACACAGCAGTGAATTGCTACTACAGGTATGATAAATCTTATTCAAACTCAAATTATTCAGCAGGCAGTGACAGACAAGGAGCACACAATGCCTTCCTAGCCTCACAAGGCTCTCTCGAAGATGTTGATTGGTACTTTGACAGTGGTGCAAGCAATCATGTGACACACCAAACTGACAAATTCGAGGATTTGGCAGAACATCATGGTAAGAACTCTTTAATAGTTGGAAGTGGTGAAAAATTGAATATTGTTGCCACAAGTTCCTTGAAACTAAACTCACTCAAGTTAAGTGATGTCTTATATGTGCCCAACATTACCAAAAATCTATTAAGTGTGTCAAAATTAACTGTTGATAATAAAATTCTGGTTGAGTTTGATAAAAATTGTTGCTTTGTGAAGGACAAGTTGACAGGGAAGGCAATTCTAAGAGGGACACTTAAAGATGGCTTGTATCAGCTCTCAAGGACTGAAAGGGACCCGTATGCTTATGTATCTGTCAAGGAGAGTTGGCATGGAAGGCTTGGTCATCCAAATAATAAAGTCCTAGATAAAGTCTTGAAAAGTTGTAATGTCACACTATCACCTAGTGATCATTTTAACTTTTGTGAGGCTTGTCAATATGGCAAAATGCATTTTTTACCCTTTAAAACCTCTTCCTCTCATGCTAAGGAAATTCTTGAATTAGTTCATACTGATGTCTGGGGGCCTGCACCAGTAGCATCTTCTTCTGGTTTCAAATATTATATTCACTTCCTTGATGACTTTAGCAGATTTACCTGGATTTATCCTCTGAAACAGAAATCAGATACTGCACAAGCCTTCATTCAGTTTAAAAACATGGCAGAAAATCTGTTTAATAAGAGAATTAAGACAATCCAATGTGATGGTGGTGGTGAATATAAGGCTGTGCAAAACCATGCAATAGAAGCAGGGATACAATTCAGAATGTCATGCCCTTATACATCACAACAAAATGGTAAGGCCGAGAGAAAACACAGACATATTGCTGAATTTGGCTTGACATTACTAGCACAAGCCAAAATGCCTTTACATTATTGGTGGGAAGCTTTCTCCACTGCAGTTTATCTCATAAACAGACTGCCCTCTCTAGTCACTCAAAATGAAAGCCCTTACTCACTGCTCTTTAGAAAGGAACCTGACTACAACTCCCTAAAACCCTTTGGGTGTGCTTGCTATCCCTGTCTCAAGCCATATAATCAGCACAAACTGCAATTCCACACAACCAGATGTGTGTTCTTGGGCTATAGTAACTCCCACAAAGGATACAAATGCATAAATTCTCATGGAAGAATCTTCACTTCAAGACATGTTGTCTTCAATGAAGAGCATTTTCCATTCCATGATGGCTTTCTCAATACAAGAAGTCCCTTGAAAACACTAACTGAAAGTTCATCTTTCTCTTTTCCTTTGCCTACTGCAGGAAATTCACATACTGGAGAAGCACCACTTCCAGCTGACAACAATCTTGATGTTGAACAAGAACCAGCCAGTCCAACTGAGAGTGCTGCAGTTAATCCTAGCAGAAGTCAGACTACAACTGATTCAACTGATTCAACAAGGAATAGTCCAATTCCTGATGACACTGATCCCACAGAAACAGTTGCTGAAGCTCACCAAGACTCTGTTGACTCAAGCACAGCCATCAACACTCATTGGACTAGAAGCAAGGCTGGAATTCACAAGCCAAAGCAGCCATATGTTGGGTTAGCTGAAACTTGCACAGATGAGAAGAAACCAGAAAATGTCACAGAAGCACTCACAAGACCACAGTGGAAAGAAGCTATGGATAATGAGTATCAGGCACTCATGTCAAATCAGACCTGGTTTTTGGTACCATATCAAGGTCAAGAGAACATCATTGATTCTAAATGGGTCTTCAAAACCAAGTACAAAGTAGATGGGACAATTGAAAGGAGAAAGGCAAGATTAGTTGCAAAAGGATTTCAACAAACAGCTGGATTGGATTATGAAGAGACCTTCAGCCCAGTTGTCAAGGCCAGTACAGTTCGAATCATACTTTCAATTGCAGTGCATCTCAATTGGGAGGTCAAACAGCTGGACATAAACAATGCATTTCTTAATGGCTACCTCAAAGAAACTGTGTTTATGCATCAACCAGAGGGATTTGTAGACTCAACTAAACCTGAACATGTCTGCAAGTTATCTAAGGCAATCTATGGATTGAAACAGGCCCCAAGAGCCTGGTTTGACAGCCTCAAAAATGCCTTACTCAGCTGGGGTTTCAAGAACACAAAAAGTGATTCCTCACTCTTCACTCTAAGAGGTACAGATCACATTACCTTTCAACTTATATATGTGGATGACATAATTGTCACAGGGAACAACACCAAATTTTTAGAGTCCTTTATCAAACAACTCAATGTTGTGTTTTCCCTTAAGGATCTTGGTCCACTGCACTACTTCTTAGGCATAGAAGTTCAAAGAGATGCATCTGGTATATACTTGAAGCAATCGAAATACATAGGAGACATCCTGAGAAAATTCAAAATGGAAAATGCCTCATCTTGTCCAACACCTATGGTAACTGGCAAGCAATTTACAGCTGAAGGGGAGAAGTTACAGGACCCCACCGTGTTCAGACAAGCTATAGGAGCATTGCAATACTTAACAAACACAAGGCCTGACATAGCATTCTCAGTTAACAAGCTCAGTCAATTCATGAGCTCTCCCACTATAGATCACTGGCAAGGCATCAAAAGAATACTGAGATATCTTCAAGGTACCATGCAACACTGCCTGCACATTAAACCATCCACAGACTTGGACTTAACAGGGTTCTCAGATGCAGATTGGGCCACAAGTGTGGACGATAGAAAATCCATGGCAGGTCAATGTGTTTTCCTTGGTGAAACACTAATTTCTTGGTCCTCAAGGAAGCAAAAGGTAGTCTCAAGATCCAGTACAGAGTCAGAATATAGAGCCCTGGCTGACTTAGCTGCTGAAATAGCATGGACCCGATCACTCCTTGATGAGCTGAAACTCCCTCTGCCAAGAAAACCAACTCTGTGGTGTGATAACTTGAGTGCCAAGGCATTAGCTTCAAATCCAGTTATGTATGCTCGATCCAAACACATTGAAATTGATGTGCACTACATCAGAGACCAAGTGCTGCAAAATGAGATTGTTGTGGCCTATGTCCCATCAGCTGATCAAATCGCTGACTGCCTCACTAAAGCATTAACTCACACACGATTCAACCAACTCAGAGACAAACTTGGGGTGACTCTCTCACCTATCAGTTTGAAGAGGGGAATTAGAGACAAGATCCCTTAATGTGTGGATCCAATGATTGCCTTGATTATGTGATCCCTTAATGTGTGGATCTAATGATTGTCTTGATTATGTCAATCATTGAAATTAGTGTAATCACCAATCAATGGCTGTCAGCATTATTTGTTTCCTTATTAGCTTATAGTATCTTAATGCTAGCCTTAATTGTAGGATCATGTATTGCTAGCATTTGCTATAAATGTATATTGTAATCATCAGATCAATACATCACATTCTTCACCTTTCATCACATTTTCTAACTAAATTAAGTTGAAAGATCTTTGTTTTATGAAAGTTTCAAGGAGTATTTGTTTGATTATTTGTGAGTTTCATAATTTGTGGAGTAATGGAGATTGTGATAATTTGTGAAGTAGTGGAGTTCGTGATAATTTGTGAGTTTCAACAATATGGTTATCATTCTATGGGTTTCATAATTTGTGGACGAGCGGGAAGCAGGAATAAAACATTCCCCGGCGTTTACCAACGCCGGGGTATGTTTAGTAACGGTATGAAATTTAAAAATTAAAAAAGGTAAATCCCCGACGTTTCTCAAACGCCGGGGATTCCTCAAAATATGGCCGACATTTCATTTGCGTCGGGGATTCGAATAAGATTCCCTGGCAGCGGCAAGGACGGCGCTTGCGGCGGCGGTTCGCGAAATGCCATTAACCAATCCCCGGCGTTTGAAAACCGCCGGCCATTATGGCAAAAAATGTCGGCCATTTCGTTACTGTTTGTAGTGTGATTCAGTTTTGTCTAGTTGACTTTAGTTGAAATAAGGCCATATATCAGTAAATTATATCCCTATCAAACTAAGAATTTTCCATTCCCATTGTTCAATTACAACTTGGTCCTCTTCCCTCTCACCTAGCGGAAGTGAAGTTTAGTTTAGTTGTTTTTTTGGCAGAGGGTTTAGATTCACATTTAATTTACTCATGAAAGCTGTATATACAATAGAGAGGCATGTGGTAAAAGATTTAGTTAAAGAAGTGAAGCTAATAAGGTTGTGATACCTAAGAGAAGAGAAATTTTTTTCTATAGTATACATCTAGCGATGCCGTTGACAGGATCATGATCGCCGGCTAACTCTTCATTCAAATGACTGGATGATGTAGGGTCTCTATCACCTTGATGTATAAGGCAAAAAAATTTACATTAGGTTTCTAAGTCGAACTCAAAGACATCATTTTTCTAAGAACATTCAGAAACTTTGAGTGAAAACTCTATGGTATGAAGATATAAACTATATATATAGGGGAAGAAATAAAGTTCATAACAAAAAAATCTAAAATGCTTGCAATCGATACTTACAATTAGATAAGAACAATAATGTATATAATTTCTAACCTGTCTCGGTCTGTCATCAGGGTTTTGAACATTTGTTTCCTTCGTTATATGTGCAACTATTGCCTGAAGCTTTGCGAGTTGCGTCTCTAGAAAAGATATCTTCTCATCTCTAGGATCAGGCTGTGTTGATGAAGAAGTACGGGATCGAGAGGGTGTTGGTCTTAACCCCTTCCCACGCACACGACCATGGCGCTCCGGGCCCATATTTTTAACCATCGCCTGATGTTGAAGCTGCACTATATCAACTGGTGCTGTGGGGGAGTCGGCGGTGGAAGCGGATGAGAGTTCGACATACCTATTTCTAGCAGTTCTCTATTAAATAAAACCAAATTCCAAAACATGTTATATGTTATTCATTTTTAAGGCATATTACACATCAAATAAGCACATTTAAGATATGACACTATTACCGATATCGTCGCTGCCTATGAAATACGCCTTATGAGTTCATGTGGGTGGCGTCGAAGAAATCTAAATCTCCGTACTGATCCGCACCTCCTCGCTCCACATCCTACATATATTAGAATACATAGGGAATTATAAAATCAATAACGTATACTATTCAAATGAAAATATAAACACTTAGATATACCATTATTGCACGACGCCTTGCAAAACTTGTACCTCAGGAAGTGTGCAGCACGTCCTGTGCATCCTTACTTGCACGACCTCTTTCAGCTCTCTTCTGCACATAATTAAAATTATTACAATCACAATAAGGTTTAATAAGCCAAATATCATATCAAAATATATTACATTTTTTTGATTACCTTCTCCTCACGTGTACTCCAAAAATGACAAAGGAATTCCCAATCAGAACGCACGACATCTCTCGGGACTACTCTTGTGTTCTCAAACACTGTTCGGTTCTCGTCATAATATCCCGCCTTAAGCTCAGCCTTATAGTCTCTCCATTTCTTGGACATAGATCTATTTACCCAATCGGCATCAAGAACTGCCGGGTAATCAAATTTTTGCTGCATATGAACAAGAGAAGGTACTCATGAGTGTTCTTCAAGTAAAATAAGGTAAAACAACAACGAAGAAACTAAAATGCATACAGTTAAATATTCTTAATAATTTATGATCGATTGAAATTGCTATATTTTCCTGTAAAGGGAAATGCAACTATTTAAACTGATCAAACCATTGAGCATCTTGATTCTTAACACAGGTCTACTGAAACAAAACTACCGTTTGTCTTTTACACAAGACCCTAGAAACAAACTACTATTTAAAATGAACTTCAAAGCGACAGTAAAGGGTGATGTAGATGATGCTGGTAAGAGATATTCAAATCCTACGCAAGAATAATGAATGAACGCACTAATCTAATCAATTCAAAAAAGAAAGAAAAGAATATATATATATATATATATATATATATATATATATATATATATATATATATATATATAAGTTTCTAAGAGCATTTAAATTAAGCTAAATATGATGAAGCTTACTATGTCAAGCCACCAAGTGAATCTGGATGGAAAAGAATACAGAATTTCTCTACCATTTAGTAATTTCCACCCTAGGTGAATCATTCATCTAGCACATATAGATAAAATAATATCTTTGAGATCAAGGTTTCAATGATGGACATCAGAATCACATGAAAGAAAAAAATGTAGTACCAAACATCCATATCTTAGACGTTGCCAACTTAAAGGGTTTTGGAGACACTTCTATCGGATTATCACATAAATTACTTAGCCACCAAAAGACCACATCGATGGGTTGCACAAATTAAATAATACCTTAAGAACTTCGAGGGCACTAGCCTTTGTCGCTAAGGAAATTTTTTTCCATCTATCGTAAGAAAGTAGAAGGTACTCCGAATTCCGCGCAATTAACCCTATGAACGATGCGAATGTTACGCCATTTTTTCCTACGAGCTGATTATCCCCGTTCACCTCCACTTGAATTCTTCGACCCGTGGGTAGCTTCCAAACATCATTTAATTTCGTCGCACCCCGGGTCTTTTTTTTGAGAGGGGGGGGGGGGGCGCGGGGGGCTCCCCTCACCTGCTTCTAAGTAGTTAACCTCCTCGTTTGGAGGCTCCTCACCCTTTTGACCAGGCGCCGTATTCCTTCGCGGCATAATTCACACCTATTGACAAAAGCAATAAAATATAGATTAGTATAAAAATACAATATTTAATTCACATTTTAAAGACAAGGCAAAATAATTGATAAATAAAGTTAATTCACATTTGTATAGAAAACTGTAAGAATCTAAAAAAGTTAGAACACTAGGATCAACTAATGCATGCCAATAACATTGGCAATGATATAATTCCCCTTTACCAAAAAAAAATTGCCTAATCACTGTCATCAATCTAATCAAATTTACCAAGCCCGGACTCATCATTTCCCCTTTGAAAATAATATAAGCACCACAGAAGCATTAGAAAAATGACAACTTATTCAAACCTGATCAGGACCTGCATGGACAATTGCCTTTTGGTGTTGTATTTTTTTTCATCAAGCACGCTAAGTTGTATAAAGACTTGATTTACTGGTTGTTACCATTTATCTATTTAAATCATGTCATTCCTCTCAAATTGTTGTATTTTTAAATGGTGATGGGGAGCACTTGTAAATATTCGTATCCAAGTTGAAAACTAACTGTCATCATCATACGTTCATTTGTCTTTAATATGGTGTGATAATATGTGTATATAGTCATTAAATACTTTGATGTATGCTTTTGCAATTGGTCGGAACCTTGTCGTTTAAGGCTTCCGAGTTTCTGGTGACAAAGCTATTGATTGAGCTGTTTTTCTTTGCTTTGAATTGTTATGTACCATAAGCTACATACTTATTACAAGTGTGAATGTGAGACCTTAAATCTTCTCAAAGATGATAAAACAACCATACATACATCAAACTATCAAGGAAAGAACTAACACAAAAATGGTACTCAATCAGAAAACAAACAACCTCTAAAAATGGACGAATAGTCACTCTTAGCATTGCCTAAATATACTATTTTTTTATGAAGAGATCGGTAAATACAATTATATCCATCTTCTTTCTGAAATACCCAACTAAAACTGAACACCTATAAGCTAAAATATGAGTATCAAGTGCATAATATGAGTATAATACCTAACTAAAATTCTCAGGATAACAGTAGTATTTTAGAAATAACCATAGGAGACAACATCTATAGATTATCAAGTGCATCACTAATTCTTGAATCAAAAAATCAAAAGTCGCAGTTCAACAATAATGGAATCAAAAATCAAAATCAAAATGAAAGAATAGTCACCGAGAGTTTATGAAAGAGAGAGTTTGAGGAGGTTAACAGCGACGAAGGAGAAGTGAAGGAACGGCGGCGAGATCGAACGGTGGAGGCGACGAGATCGAATGGCGGCAGGCGGCAAGATCGAACGGCAGCAGGCGACGAGATCGAGACGGCGGTGTCGAAATCGAAGAAAGAGGAACGAAGTGGAGATCGGGTTTCGGAGAGATAGGGTTTTGTGGAGGAAATGGGTTTCGGAGAGAGAGAGTTTCGCGCGAGTTATTAGGGAAAAGTGAAAAAGAGAGAGGGAAGTGGCAAATTTTGGGCGCGAAAGGGGGGGGGGGGGGTTCCCCGGCATTTGAAGATGCTGGGTATTGTCGAAACCTGCTAACGCTTTTTAACAAACGCCGGGGAATGCCCTGCAAAACACCCTAAACACCGGGGTACTTCCGCCAAGTATTCCTGCATATTTTGTAGTGAAACAGCAAAACATCCAGAGATAGCAGTCGGTAACGCAAAATGCAGTCCAATAGAAGGCAGAGAAGTAGACAGTATAGAATGCGCTAGGCATAAAACTCAACAAGCACAAACAGCCTCTTACATAAATACGAAGCATATCACAGAGAATCCACCCAAAACGCAAGTAGGTTGGCACACACTAAACATAAAGCAAATAAAAAGGAAGCAACAACAACAATAACGCGAAGAGAAAAAAGAAGGAAAATTATATGAACCCTTAGACAAGGGGAAATAGGAACACACGATAAACAGAAACAGAGTACACCATATGAAGCACAGTACCTGAACAAGAAAATGAAAGAAAAGTAGTAAAATATAAGATAGTTAAGAAATAGAATCCAGTACAACAAAATGATTAAGCAGAAATGAGAAGAATGTAAAGTAGAGCAACAGACTTAGGAAGAATAAAACACAACAGACAGCAGGAGGAGGAGAATTCTAGGCATGAGAGCACCAAAATCTGCACAAAAAGAAAGCAGAATCTGCACGAAAACCACTAAAATCATCGCAGTGGCTTAGATCTACAAGGAGAAAACAAACTCATCACACAAGAGACAACATAATAGAGAAAAGGGAAAACAACATACAAAAGAAACTATAGAGGAAAGTTAAACATGATTGATAAAAGGGGCCACAACCTTATCGAGATAGGCTAATTTAAGTTTGGCTTTTTTGCAATGAGTGAGAATATTAGCCCAAAAGCTATTGTAGAATAAAAGATCATCAATTAAGTACTTAATAGGGCGATAATTATTAGAGAAGATTCTATTATTCTTTTCATTCCAAATAACCCAAATCAGAGCCATCATGGATAATTCCCACGATGCTCGGAAAAAATGCTTGACACGTACCGCCCTCCATTTATCCCACCAATACTTGACAGAACTAGGTTTATCGTAAATGTGTCATGCCTTTATGTAAATGGACCATAATCTATATAATAAATTATAAAGAAAGCTATCAAGTGGCTCTCATTCAATCTCCCCTAAAACCAATGGCCTAGATTGATTCTTACAAAACATATTTTTCCGCCCAAAATTTCAAACCCCAAAAATAAATTTCCCCCCCAAAACTAAAAAACTCATTACTTTATTACTATCGCTCTCTTCTCTCTTCAATTTTTCATGTTTTTCTCTTTCTCTTTCTCCCATTCTTTCTTTATTTACTTACAAATTTAGATTTTAGGATTTCAGGTTTGTAAAAATTTTAGAATTTTTATATTTTTTTATTGCACATGTTATATTGAAAATAGCAAATACCTCTTCAACAGTTAAATTTCATCATTTTACATCCTTAAAGTTCTAAGAAGTTGGATTTTATACCCTCATTTATAATTATTTTTCAACATATACTAATAGAAACATGGACTTTTATTTACAACTAATTATTGTCATACTATTGAAACTTGAACTACATAATTGTTGTTTCACTGTTCACAGGGCTTTTCGTGTGTTGTATCGTTCCGAAGACGTGCCGTAGGCACGTGCCCACGGGGCAATTGATGAATAAATGTCTAGCATCCTTGTGAGGAGAAAGGCAAAGTACACATTTTTGACCAATGACAAAAAATTTCTCTTATTGAGGTTATCTTTGATGCCTTTTTCTTGTTATTCTTTAATAGCAAATGTAGACAGACAGAATAGTGTAAAGACTATTCTAATTCACACCATACGATTTCTAATAATTTTCTAAGCTCAACTGGACTATCCGTAATCCATTTCACATCAATCGACAATGCATTGCTATCCAATTTGCTTGTTATAAGTTAGTTAAAATCCACTAATTTAGGACCACCCATCCAATTAAGCCAGCCAGAATAGTGTAAGGACTACAGATAGCTAGGATGTGATGATTTTTTTCTAAAATGACCCACTTTTTAAAAGAAATTATCAAACTGATCCATTTTCGAAACTATTTACCAAACTTGTATCTCAGATAGCGAGTAAGTGAAAATACTCTCGCTGTTCGAGATAGCGAGTTTAGGCTTAGTTGTTTCTCCATCACTTGGAAGAAAAATTCGAAGAAAAATACAAAACCAAGACTCGCTGTCTCAGCGAGCCTGGTTGTACCACACTCGCTGTTTGAGACAGTGAGTGTCGTTTGAGTGTTTTTTTAAAAATCAGACTCGCTGTCTCGCTATCTCTTCACCTCTTCACTTCCCTATTTCCATCATTTCTTCTAATTCCGAAACCCAAAATCCTAGCTCGCAAATTCGACCTCTTACCCACAAAATTCCTTTAAAATCTCTTTTGATCCACTTCATCCCACACAACCCTCTCTCATCCCACTCTCAAAACCCTAAATCCATCATCCAAGATCCCCAATATTGTTGAATTCGGGGAAGTGTAAAGATGAGTGCGGCGGAAACAAGTTCATTCATCTCATCCTCATTCTTTACATCCTAAAGCACTCATCTATCTTACGGTAAGTTTTCATACGTTTGCAATTTGATTTTGGGTTAATTTTGATTGTGCGTTTGTTAGAACTTAATGTTGAGAAAAGGTGATTTATGAGATGATTGGTGTAGTCGGAATTGGTGACTGGTGTTGAGAAATGTTAGAACTTAATGTTGAGAAATGGTGATTGGTATTATCGGAATTAGGTTGTCGAAGTGTGATTTGTGGGATGATATAGAGTGATGAATTGAAGAGGTGAGAGAAAGAGAGTTTGTTTTTTAAAAAAATAAAATTTAAACTCACGCTCGCTATATCAAATAACGAGTGTTGTACAACCATGCTCGCTATTTGATACAGCGAGTCTTACTTTGGTATTTTTCTTTGAATTTTTTTCTCCAAGAGGGGGGAGAAATTCCTAATACTACACTCGCTGTCTCAGACAACGAATATATTTTTACCGAACTCGCTATCTTAGATAGCAATTAGGATAGTCATGATAATAGTTTCGAAAGTGGATCAGTTTGATAGATATTTTCAAAAAGTGTGTCATTTTGGAAAAAAATTCGGATGTGATGTGATATGTTTGTTGTCTACTGGAATTTTAATTCTCGATATGATATAATCCCAGCACTGGATGTCTCTTCAATTAATTTTGTAGCATTCAATTTATTGCCAAGATTGAGTCACTTGCAACCAAAATGGGGTAGACCCTGATTTGATTAATCCAGCTATTTTTATGAGTCGCCTACTTTTGTGGCAAAAATTTCTCCGCATTACTCGTGGAGAATATTCTCTACCTTGTTAATTTTTGTGGCCGCTTCCATGTTTTTTTTTTAAGATAAAACATTGAGATTAAAAATCTTATAGGAATTCATTAATAAATACTAAACAACACAATCCCAAGAAATGAAAACAAACAAATTGATACAATTTTACAAGTTTGACCACTCAGAGCATGATAATAAATCTTTCTCGATTATATGCAAATAATTTTATATACAAATGATCGAATGAGCTGCCCAAGCTTCACAAATATTTTAGCACGATCTATCAGTTTGACCCGACATAATGTTCTAACCCTCTTTGGTTGAACTAATATCCATCAAATTGCCTTATTTTAGTGCCTCATGCATCTTTAGCCTCATGAACATCGGCCTATTTAACCCGATTTAGTGCCCTTGTGTCCTTTCATCAACATCAACCCGACTTGGCGCCCTAGCCTCCTTGCTTGCACCAACAATTGATCAAATAACCTCGACTTAGTGTTCATGTTGTTGGGTTTATATCTTGTAGACTAAGTTTGATACGAAGACGATGAAGCAATGGAGGAATCGAAGGGATCGAAGCGGAGTAGAAGCAAGCAGAGCAAAAACAACAGTAACAACAATAGAGAAGGGAATAGTCGACTGTCACCCCCTTGAGCTTGGCGAAAGGCCATGAACGGTCGACCGCACACAGCTGGATGCAGCTTTCGAGTGCGGGTATAGGTGATTCGTTGGAAGCCCGAACTTGTTCTTCAAGTTAGATTGTACGACTCTTCCCATAGGAATATATAATTTCTATTGTATCAGGATGTGAAATTAGAGTTTCTCTAGATTTCTATATATTATTTTAATTGACCTCCATTAAGAGCGAAGAGAGAGAAAAAGTACTTTATTGATGAGAGTTTGAGAGGTTCTTCAATTGTAAACAACTAGTTTTTTCTAGTGAGGCTGGAGAGATGGTCGAGATGAGAATTATAATATTTTTGTATCTTCTCTAGTTTAATAACATCTCGGTTTCTTCTCCTCCGGATTAAGGTGAAAACTCCAACCGGAAAAAAATTAGGTGTTTTGGTGTGTTTGGTGTGATCTTCTATTTGCTTGGTGGTTTTTATTGATTGTGTTGCTTAATAAAATAAGATCCTAATAGAAGAGGGAATCGAATTCCTTAACAATTGGTATCAGAGCTTCAGGTTCGTGTGTTTGTTTAAGTTCCTTAGAGAAGATGACAGATCATGAAGATCAATGTAATACCCCAGATTTTTAAATAATGCTTTTATGAGTAATAAATGAATTAATATGATTTTGGTGATTTAATAAATATTTTTCTGAAATTTACCTTTTTACACGTGCAAAACACGTGCAAATATTTTCTTGGAAAGTTCAAAGTCAAAAATTATTTTGGGAAAAATAATTATTTTTTATTAGATATTATTTGTGAATATTTTGAATTTTTCTGATAATTATTGGACCTATTTACAAATATTACAAAAAGAGGGACTTTGTGCAAAATTATCACTTGAAGTAAAAACTCCAGATTTTTGGATTTTTAGGCTTGGCATGATGCCTAGTCACCTGAGAAGTAAAGAGTTTACTTTTTGTTTTAATAAATTTGGGTTATTTTGCAAGTTTTGATAAAGAAGAATCTTTTTACAAAATTGCCACTTAGAGGAGCAAAAGTGCAATTCCGTTTTTCTGGAATTTCGAAATAGCTGTAACTTCTATTTTTCATTTTTCATATTTTTGGTATATTTTTCTCTTTCTTGAGTATTTGTACTCTCTAGTATTTTTCTTGGACCGTATATTAGAGTTGTTTTCAATATATATTCATTTTATTTCATTTTGAGCTCTTTTGTGTTTGATTTGTTGTCTTTTGCTTCGTTCTTCATCGATTGTTGTTCTTTTATCTTATTTGGGTCTCGTTCTCTTTATTTTTATTCTTGGGTACTTATGGTGATTTGGTTGCTCATCCTATTTCCAATCCTATTGTTTTATCCCTAATTGATTACCAAAGCCAAATTAAATCAGAATCCTATTTTGAATCCTATACAATTTATCCTAATCAATTCTAATTAAACTAATCCTATTACTACTCCTAAACTATCCACAACCCAATACCCAATTACCCACCTCATATTTCTAAACCCTAAGTACACCCTATATATACTCTCTCCCTAAAACCAAAACCCTAATCCTAACTCCTGTACACCCACCCTCCCTCTCTTCCTTGTTGCGTCAGCCTCCAATACCCCAACCTCACACCCGATGTAACACCCCAGTAATTTTAAATATATATATATATATATATATATATATATATATATATATACACACACACACACACACACACACATATAGAGTCTCCTTCAGTTGCACACTACTTTTGGTGAGCACTCCGTGAACACTCACGAACTAGAGACCCTATGAAAAATCCGAACCGCTCATATTGTTCTATATGCCTAAGATAGCCTAACAATAAAAAATCAAGTAATTTGAAGTTCATTTGCCCATCCATCATGCTATTATAATTTTCAGCCGTACAATTTTGCGATGATGTAAATCATGGGCAAATGAACTCCAAATTACTTGATTTTTTATTGTTAGGCTATCTTAGGCATATAGAACAAAATGAGCGGTTCGGATTTTTCATAGGGTCTCTATTTCGTGAGTGTTCATGGAGTGCTCACCAAAGTAGTGTGCAACCGAAGATTTCTCTCTCTCTCTCTCTCTCTCTCTCTCTATATATATATATATATATATATATATATATGAGTTATGTATGGCTAATATATATGGTAATACATATATGGTGAAATAATTGGTAAGTGGCTGTTGGTAAAATGGATTATAAATGGAATTAAATGTTGAATAAAATGTGAAGTAATAGAATTAGGTGGGGGCCCACACGTGAACTTCAAAGAAGGAAGTGCTGTGTGTGCTTTCAAAGTGGAGTGACATGGCATTTGGTGGAGGGCCCACTCACGGGATTGAGAAGGAGAGAAGGTAAGTGTGTGTTGAAAATGTCCCATATCGGTAGATGAATGGAATATAATATAATATAAATATAGTAGCCTATGATCAAGAGTCATCTAATCGGTTAACCAACTTTTGAGAGGCAACCTATGGTGGGCAGTTGTACTACATAGTATCTAATTTGTCTTATAAATTAAATAAATTGTTTGAGCTAGGGGCAGGGGCGTTACACCCGACGCCCTCCACCTTCGGCTTGTGCACCCAACACCCGACTAAGCCCATCCCGGTCACCCCTACCATTGCCGACCACCCAAGCCGCAACCTCCTACACCGAGCACCACCATCTCTTCCCCTTTCCTTGGCCGCCCGTCGTCATCGGCCAGCAGCAGCGCCGACAATAGCAGCAGCAACAGCTGCAAGGAGCCCGATGATCTCTCGCTCTCTCTCTCTCTTGCTCTTGGGTTTTGCATGTGCACGGAGTTGCACGTGTGATTGTTGGTTCATGGATTGTCGTTCGTGGATTTGTTTTTTACCAGAAATCCGTTCCCATTATTCTTGGTGTTCTTCGTTTTCGTCTTCGGTTAAGGCAAGTAACTTGTACTCCAATTCCATTGTATGATACAAGTTAAAAATACCGCTTATAGTGTAGTTGGGTTCTAGAGACAACTCGTATGTGTGTTATTTTTGATGGGTTTTGTCTCTATTGTGCTATTGACCTTAGTTGCCTCGCAACACAAAATCGACATGAAAACAACTAGGTTTGACCATTCTTGATCTATTCATAGATGTGAGATAATTAGGTGAAATTATGTGTTTGATGAGATCCATGTGATATGATGATTGTGAATATGTTATATACTCTATTTCATGGTGTTTAGACACTTAGTAGACTCTATACCATGTTTAATTGTGATTGGAACAAGTTTCGTATAATTTATGTTGGTTTTGTTGTTAGAGAAAAATCTGTAATTGTCGATGATAAGTTTTGATTTGTATTTTAGACCATATTAAAGTTAGAATTCTTAATTTTTGTATTTGACATGAATTGTAGAGAAATCTGTCTTCTTTCCAAAATCTCTGACTTTGATCGATTTCATTTTCGTATGAGTGAGTTATGGTTATTTTACTACATAGATGTATTCTATTTCCAGATTTTGTTCATGATGATTTTGATGATTAAACTATTTTGATACTAGTCCTAAATATATTATTTTGTTCTGAACCTTTGCACAGTATTTCTATACCTATCTAGGGATTTTTCAGAATTTTGGTGGATTTTATTGATGAGTTTTATATGTCATTTCATGCTTGTTTATAAAAGCTATACTTGCTGTATTTTGCTCGCTGTTCTGTAAATAATCGTATTTTCACCCAATTTTCTTTTACTTGATAAAAAATATTTATCAAATATTAAAGTTACCTTATTTTGTCTATTTTCACCTCCGTTTGGCGGATTTGGATTTTGTTTTACGGTTTGCGAGATATTACAGTTTTCGTACAGTAGTGTTGGGAATTCCAGATTTGCCAAATTATCGTTTCTTGATGTTTTCTGATTTTTGTTGACTGAACTAATTTTACTGGAATATTATGAAACTTTATATTCTGATATTAGACATATAGGGGATTACCCCAAATTTTTTATGGATTTATTTGAGGAGTCTTAATGCTATTTTTCTGACTGAGAATTCGATTTACTGATTTCTGGCTAAACGTATTTTCTGGATTCAAATCAGTTTTGAGTTATGATTTCGTGAAATACTATATGGCTTATATATAATCGCTGGATTTGTGTGGAAGTCTATTTTCCAGATTCTTCGACAAATTCAGATTTAAATTTCTATAGTAACGGGAATCACTGTTTTAGTACTGTACTATCATGCTGTCCTGAATATGAACACACACTGTTTTGTTCGTTTATGTGACCGTATATCACCTATGCATATTTATTTGTTTCCCTGAACCTAATACTGATTGTAACATGTTAGTTTGACACTATTTCATGCACTATCATGTCTGTTGATAATCATAATTAAAGTAATCAAGTTGGGATTTCTCAAGAGAAGATCTAGTAGTGAAAAATATGGAAATGTGTATTTGGAAGGAAACTAGTGTTCCATACTGGAACTGTTACTATTAATGTTACTGTTACTGTTACTTTTACTGCTACTGTTACTATTATTTTTACTGCTACTGCTACTGTTACTGATACCTGAGTACACTGCCCCATTATGGTCTACTATGAAATCTAAAAGCGAAACTATTTGTTGTAGCAACCATGTGTTATATTTTGGGGTGCATGAAGTGTTAACTAGCTAGTAATACATACAAGACTGTAAGAACATAAGACTGATATTGTTAGACAGATATTGTTAGACTGATACTGTTAGACTGATACTGTTGGACTGATACTGTTATACTGTTACACTGATATACTGAGCTTACTGTTACTGGACACTGTTAGTTGCCATATGACATTATATTTGACACATTCATTTGTACTGTTAGTATACCATGCTAGTTGACTTTGTTTTACTTATTCATCCTAGTTATTACCTTCGATGCATTATTCCATGCTATATGTTAGTTTTCCATGTACTTGTATCCTACATTATAAGTGGCTCGTAACTTGCAATTGACGGGTACTTGTTTTCTCTTTCCTTCTCCTGCAATTATTAATTGCAGATCAAGATGGTCAGCTGCCCGACGGCATTGGCGAAATGAGATATTAGTGTTGGTTTCTTGCTTATTAGTATTGCTATTATTGTTGCTTTGAATAATGTATTTTTGAGTACTTGGATGATTCCTTTGTATTTTGGGCGATGTGACCCAGGATTTTGTCTTATCCAGATCTGATTTATTTGAGATTAATACATTTTGTTTGAAGTAAATTCTATTGGTATATTGATTCAATTTTGTATGTGTGTGGTTGACTCTTTGGTTTCCGACTCTGATTATTTTGTGAGATATTGTAAAGATTCCTAAACAACTCATGGATAATGAAAATCATTTGCTGGGTTGAGTCGCGTATCCATATTCTGTATTCTTTTTTAGAAGTGGGGCGTGACAAGGATTTTAATGGTATCAGAGCCCATGTTTGGCTAATGTATTAGTTGCCTAATATATTTGACAAGCTTGGCTCAAAATGGGATCGGCTCAACATTTCACCAACCATGCATGCATAAATGAATTATTATCAACTTTGATTCTGGATGCTAATTGTTTTGATTTTTGGTGCAGCTATGGCTTGTGGGAATTCTTCTTAGCCTGATCCGGTTGAGGCTGTCACTGCTGTGCTTGAGTGGTTGATCAATCAGCAGAAAAACCATAGCGATCTTGTGATGGCTGCTCTTGAAGCTGCCCGAGTTCTGCCTCCCGTTGTGCCTGTACAGGTAAATCTTCTGCCTCGTCCAGGAACAATTACGGATTTTATGAGGCAGCATCCCGACCGTTTTTCCGGCATTGAGACGCCTTTGGAGGCTGAACAGTGGTTGATCCGGACTGAGCCCTTGCTCTTGGCAGCACATGTTGCCGATGCTGATAGGGTGGACGTGGTTTCCATCCAGTTGGTGGATTTGGCTCATATTTGGTGGATGGCCGAGTCCGAGCGACTTGAGAGGCCTATTGCTTGGACTACTTTCACTCGGGGATTCTTGGAGAAGTTCTTCCCCAGTAGTACTCGAGTTGAGATGGAACAGCAATTTCTGGCCCTAAAACAGGTTAAGTCATTATTCTATTTTGGAATTTTGTTACATAATTATCCAAACAATATTGTAACATGGACTTCTTGAAACAGTGCTCCAGGTCAGTGGATGAGTATGCAGCTG
This sequence comes from Hemerocallis citrina, assembly GCA_017893485.1. Classification (NCBI taxonomy): domain Eukaryota; kingdom Viridiplantae; phylum Streptophyta; class Magnoliopsida; order Asparagales; family Asphodelaceae; genus Hemerocallis; species Hemerocallis citrina. The sequence continues at coordinate 143,316,830 of CM030365.1, forward strand.
AGTTTACTAGACTTAGCCGCTTCGCTGCCGTTCTTGTGGCTACCGAAGAGGATATGGCTCGTAGATTCACGAATGGGCTTGAGCAGGATATCAAGAGGCATCTTGTCTCTCTCCGTTTGCGTACTTATGCTGAAGCTCTTTAGGCAACTCGAGCTCAGGAGCAGGCTCGTGGTGGTTTGGTTCTTTTTCCACGGACTATTCTGCATTCTGCTACTAGGCCTTCTGGTGGTCCTGTTCGGAGGCCTGTCCCAACCCATCCGGTCAGGGTAGCTCTGTATCCTTCTACTGGTTTTCAGAAGGGTGGTTTTTGCGACTTCTGTCAGATGTCTGGGCATGAGCGTAAAAATTATTGGCGCGTCAACCGCCGGTGCTTTAGGTGTGGCACTGCTGATCATTCAGCTCGCGATTGTCCATAGCAGCAGTGGGTGGCTCTTCCAGCCAGGGGTCCTGTTCAGTAGGCAGGCCCAGCTCTTGGTCCAGTTAGGCCTCCGCTTCCTCCTCAGTGTCAGATTGTCGGTCAGAGGACCGCTGTTCCGAGGAGAGATCATGCTTTCAACTTGACTGCTGCAGATGCTGAAACAGCTGAAGGAGTTGTGGTAGGTATCTTTTGCTTTTTGTTTTGTTGTTGTTGTTTTGCTTTCTCCTTGTTTCCTTCTTTTGGTCTTGTTTTGCTTTCTTTCCGTTATCTTTCTGCAATGTTGTTTCCCTTACCCTTGATTGTCTGCTTTTTCTTCTCCTTGTCTTTTATTTTCTTAGGTGTCGTCATTGTTTGCTTTTTTCCCGCTCGTGTTCTCTTTGATTCTAGGGCAACCCATTCTTTTGTCTCCCCACGATTTGTTGCTCACCATCAGTTGGAGTGTAGAAACATATCCGAGGCTTGAAATATTTTGACTGATGGTGGTGTTGTCATTTGTTCTCGTGAGTGCAGGCAATGTTCCGTTGTTATCGTGGATGCAGATTTCAAAGCCAACCTGATTATAATTAAAAATTCAGGATTCGACGTTATTCTGGGTATGGATTGGTTGGATGAAGCCCATGGCATTATTGATTGCCGTGCTAAGAAAGTTGTTTTCAAAATTCCAGATCGAGCAGAATTTGAGTTCCATGCCAGGGAGTCTTTCCTTGGCCGAGCAAAGACTGCAGTTGTACAGGTGGATTGTGCGATGGAATTGCACTCAGGCTGTGAGGCTGCGCCTCTAGTAGTTCGGGATTTCCTAGATATTTTTCCAGATGAATTGCCTGGCTTACACCCTAATAGGGAAGTAGAGTTCGGTATTGATATTCAGCCTGGAACGATACCGATATTGAAGAGTCCCTACAGGATGGCACCTGTTGAGCTAGTAGAGCTTAAGGTGCAGATTCAGGAGTTGCTTGATTTGAATTTCATCAGACCAAGTGTTTCGCCTTGGGGTGCTCCGGTCCTTTTTGTCAGCAAGAAGAATGGTAGTCGTCACCTGTTTGTGGATTATCGGGAACTAAACATTGTTACTGTGAAGAACCGATATCCTTTACCTAGGATCGATGATTTGTTCGACCAGTTGAGTGGGCCTGCTATTTTCTCGAAGTTATATCTTCGTTCTGGGTATCACCAAGTCAAGGTGAAGGCTGCTGATATACAGAAGACTGCATTTAGGACTAGATACGAGCACTATGAGTATCTTGTGATGTTATTCTGGATCACTAATGTGCCAGCTATATTCATGAGTCTTATGAATCGAGTTTTCTCTCAGTTCTTGAATAGATTTGTGGTGGTCTTCATTGATGATATTCTGGTATATTCTCGAAATTCGGAAGATCATGCCGAACATCTTAGAGTGGTTTTGCAGACTTTGAGAGAGAATCAGCTCTATGAGAAACTCAGCAAGTGTGAGTTTTGGCTTGACAAGGTTTCTTTTTTGGGGCACATTATTTCTGGCGATGGTATTTCTGTGGATCCAGCCAAGGTTGAAGCTGTGAAAGCGTGGCCTATTCCTAAGTCAGTTTTCGAAGTTCGGAGTTTTCTTGGTCTTGCGGGGTTATTATCAGAAATTCGTTCAAGATTTTTCAAAGATTACAGAGTCGTTAACTAAACTGAAAGGAAAGGATTAGAAGTTTTGTTGGACTGGTGAGTGCAATGAGGCTTTTGTTGAGTTGAAAAGTAGATTGACGTCAGCGCCTGCGTTGACTATTCCAGATGGTTCAGGCGGGTTTGTAATTCATTGTGATGCTTCTGGCAAGGTTCTTGGAGCAGTTCGTATGCAGAAGGGCCGTGTCGTTGCGTATGCATCGAGGCAGTTGAGGCCGCATGAAAAGAACTATCCTACTCATGACTTGGAGTTAGCGGTAGTAATCTATACTTTGAAGCTGTGGAGACATTATTTACTTGAAGGAATTAAACATGAGGCAAAGGTGATGGTTAGAGCTTATGGCCGATTATGACATCAGTTTGCAATACCATCCTAGTAAAGTAAACTTGGTGCCAGATGCTTTAAGCAGGAGACCGGCAGTTATGTTCCTTACTCAGCAGAGTGATCTCATTGAGTAGATGAGGTGGTTGGATTTGGAGGTTTTGTTGCCGAGTTCTGGTCGGAGTTGTCTTACGCTCCAGCTTCAGGCTTCTCTTGTTGATCAGATCAAGGAGGCTCAGGCTGGTGATGCGCAGTTGCAGGGTTTTGAAGCTGAGGTTGAGTTTGGGTCCAGAACGAACATGGATATTCATGCCGATGGTTCGCTTCGTTTTGGTTTCCATTGTATCCCTAAGAGTGAAGTTCGTCAGAGGTTGCTTGAGGAAGCTCATCAGTCCTTGTATTCTATTCATCCTAGCGGTACTAATATATATCGAGATTTAAAGCTTCATTTCTGGTGGCATGGTATGAAAAGGGCTGTAGCTCGGTTTGTTGCTCAGTGTTTGATCTGTCAGCAGGTTAAGGCAGAGCATCAGAGAATCACTGGACTTCTTCAACCGCTTCCTATTCCGGAGTGGAAGTGGGAACATATCACCATGAATTTTGTGACCACTTTGCCGAGGAGTCCTAAGGGTCACAATGCTATTTGGGTGATTGTCGACCGTTTGACGAAGAGTGCTCACTTCATTCCTTTTCTTGTCGGTCAGTCTGCTGAGAGCCTAGCAGAGAAGTACATTCAAGAGATTGTCAGAATTCATGGGGTTCTAGTTAGTATTGTATCCGACAGGGATATGAGATTCAGATCTTAGTTTTGGGAGAGTCTTCAGGCTAGTTTGGAGAGTAAGTTGAAGTACAGTATAACTTTTCATCCCCAGACTGATGGACAGTCAGAGCGAACTATTCAGATTCTTGAGAACATGTTGAGATCCTGTATGTTGCAGTTCGGTGGATCTTGGGAGGACCATTTGCATCTCGTGGAGTTCTTATACAATAATAGCTTTCAGACCAGTCTTAAAGCTGCACCGTTCGAGGCACTTAATGGATGTAAATGCAGATCACCAGTATGCTGGATGACATTGGTGAGAGGCAGTTTTTGGGTCCGGAGTTGATCACCAGGACAGTTGATGCTATGACTCAGATCAGAAAGCACCTTCAGGTAGCTCAGGATAGGCAGAGGTGATGGGCTAATGTCCATCGGAGGGCTTTGGAGTTCGATTTGGTAGTTTTCCTTAAGGTATCGCCGTGGCACGGTGTCATTCGATTCGGTAGTGGGGGCAAGCTTAACCCTTAGTTTATTTGACCGTTTGAGATTTTGGAGCGAGTAGGCATGGTGGCCTATCGTCTTGCTTTACTGCCAGCATTATCAGAAGTGCACAATGTTTTCCATGTGTCACAACTCAGAAGATATATCCGTGATGAGAGTCACGTGATCGACTACTCTGAGTTGACCGTGCGGCCGGATTTAACTTGTGAGATTCTGCTAGTTGCTATTGTGGAAAGGCGGGAGAAAGTGTTTAAGAACAAGGTCATCAAGTTGGTTCGTGTTGTATGGAATCCTCACTTGCCTAGTGAGTCGACTTGGGAGCTAGAGGAGGAGATTCAGTAGAAGTTTTCTCATTTGTTTAAGTAGTGGTTGTTTTGTTTTTCCTTGTTTTCTTTTCTTTTGGGGTTACCCTATGTATCTTCTTTTTGAATTTCGAGGACGAAATTATTTTTGTTAGGTGGGTAGGATTGTAACTCATGTTTTTCGTTTTTCGTATTTTTGGTGTATTCGTCTCTTTCTTGAGTATTTGTACACTCTTGTATTTTTCTTAGACAGTATATTGGAGTTGTTTTCAATATATATTCATTTTATTTTATTTTGATCTCTTTTGTGTTTGATTTGTTGTCTTTTGCTTCGTTCTTCATCGATTGTTGTTCTTTTATCTTATTTGGGTCTCGTTCTCTTTATTTTTGTTCTTGGGTGCTCATGGTGATTTGGTTGCTCATTCTATTTTCAATCCTATTGTTTTATCCCTAATTGATTACCAAAGCCAAATTAAACCACAATCCTATTTTGAATCCTATACAATTTATCCTAATCAATCCTAATTAAACTAATCCTATTACTACTCCTAAACTATCCACAACCCAATACCCAATTACCCACCTCATATTTCTAAACCCTAAATACAACCTATATATACTCTCTCCCTAAAATCTAAACCCTAATCCTATCTCCTGTACACCTGGCCTCCTTCTCTTCCTTGTTGCGTCAGCCGCCAACACCCCAACCCCACACCCGATGCCCTCCACCTTCGGCCTGTGCACCCAACACCCGACCAAGCCCATCCCGGTCACCCCTACCATTGCCGACCACCCAAGTCGCAACCTCCTACACCGAGCACCACCATCTCTTCCCCTTGCCATTTCCTTGGCCGTCCGTTGCTGTCGGCCAGTATCAGCAGCAACAGCCGCAGGGAGCCCGATGCTCTCTCGCTCTCTCTCTCATGCTCTTGGGTTTTGCATGTGCACGGAGTTGCACGTGTGATCGTTGGTTCGTGGATTGTCGTTCGTGATTTTTTGTTCGTGGATTGTTTCGTTGCCGGGAATTCGTTCCCGTTATTCTTGGTGTTCTTCGTTTTCGTCTTCAGTTAAGGCAAGTAATTTGTACTCCAATTCTTTTGTATGATACAAGTCAAAAATATCGCTTATAGTGTAGTTGGGTTCTAGTGACAACTCATGTGTGTGTTATTTTTGATAGGTTTTGTCTCTATTTTTCTATTGACCTTAGTTGCCTCACGGCATAAAATCGACATGAAAACAACTAGGTTTAACCGTTCTTGATCTATTCATATATGTGAGATAATTAGGTAAAATTATGTGTTTGATGAGATCCATGTTATATGATGATTGTGAATATGTTATATACTCTATTTCATGGTGTTTGGACACTTATTAGACTCTATACCATATTTGATTGTGATTGGAACAAGTTTCGTATGATTTATGTTGGTTTTGTTGTTAGAGAAAAATCTGTAATTGTTGATGATCAGTTTTGATTTGTATTTTAGACCACATTAAGGTCAGAATTCTTAATTTTTGTATTTGACATGAATTGTAGAGAAATCTGTCTTGTTTCCAAACTCTCTGATTTTGATCAATTTCGTTTTCGTATTAGTGAGTTATGGCTATTTTACTACAGAGGTATATTCTATTTCCAGATTTCGTTCTTGATGATTTTGATGATTAAACTATTTTGATACTAGTCCTAAATATATTATTTTGATCTGAACCTTTGCACAGTATTTCTATACCCATCTAGGGGTTACCCAGAATTTTGGTGAATTTTATTGATGAGTTTTATTCGCCGTTTCATGCTTGTTTATAAAAGCTATACTTGCTGTATTTTGCTCGCTGTTCTGTAAAGAATCGTATTTTCACCATATTTTCTTTTAATGTATGAAAAATATTTATGAAATATGAAAGTTAACTTAATTTTCTATTTTCATCTCCCTTTGGCGGATTTGGATTTCGTTTCACGGTTTGCGAGATATTACAGTTTTTATAAAGCAGTGTTGGGAATTCCAGATTTGCCAAACTATCGTTTCTTGGTATTTTCTACTTTTTTTGACTGAACTAATTTTACTAGAATATTTTGAAACTTTATATTCTAATACTACACATATAGGGCATTACCCCAGATTTTTTCTGGATTTATTTGAGGAGTTTTAATGCTGTTTTTCTGACTGAGAATTCGATTTACTGATTTCTGGCTGAACGTATTTTCTGGATTCAAATCAGTTTTGAGTTATGATTTCGTGAAATACTATATGGCTTATATATAATCTCTGGATTCGTGTGGAAGTCTATTTTCCAGATTCTTCGACGGATTCAGATTTGAGTTTCTGTAGTAACGGGAATCACTGTTTTAGTACTGTACTGTCATACTGTCCTGAATATAAACATACACTGTTTTGCTCGTTTATGTGACCGTATATCACCTATGCCTGTTTATTTGTTTCCCTGACCCTAATACTGATTGTAACATGTTAGTTTGACACTATTTCATGCACTATCCTGTCTGTTGATATCCATAATAAAAGTAATCAAGCCGGAGTTTCTG
>CM030365.1:143928318-144126073 GCA_017893485.1 Hemerocallis citrina
CCAGTTAACATCTCCAGCTGGGTCGAAGTGGTCCGCCATCTTAGAGAAAGGAGAAGAAAAGCATAAATCATAGAGCAACACAAATGTAAGTGACTTACATTTAAATCTCTAGACTCAACACATGCCCTAATATCCACTTCTAGGGTGTCGTTCCTTATAAATTTGTACTACTTGGAAGCATGCTCTGATACCACTCTGTAACACCCCGAATTCCAAAATACAACTGAATTTGAAGTTCCACAGGATCTTTACACTACTTTCGGATAATTTTACAAGCTAATAAAGAACTTTTGTTACATCAGAGTTTACAATTACATTACATATTTACAGTGGAAGCAAAATTACAACAATTTACATAAATTGAGATGTATAACACTTGAATCATTCTTCAATCAGCATGAATTCTTTAGTCTTGTTAACCACTTTATCCTGCATAGAAACTGTGGGTACGTCTGTTGCTTACAACCGACGAAATATTATACATGGCTATTCTCTCTATGCTGAAAACAGTATAACGATTCTCAAATACTTAAACAATAACAAACAATCACAAACTTGATCACAAACAGAACTACAAGGGGCTATCCTATAGATGTCGTGTAGTGTGGTGCACTTAGTTCTTAATGCAGTTATGTATATTATATGACATTAATGAGCACTTGTTTAGATTCTATGCATCCCATACTAAATAGGTCTGAGGGAAAGCCCTTAACCATTCTTCATCTTGTAGGGTTCAATCCCTCGTCTTGACTTAAACTACTACTGTAACTATGATATGTATCCTAGATGTTCTATGAGTTACGAGTTCATGTCCAGACAGCCTGGAGAGGAATTCCACGTCATGTCATGACGCATCGTGAAGAACCTATGGACAATTCAGCCTCCGTCATGGGACATGACACCACCCGCGGTCACCAAATACCCCACGAGCATCGCATGTGGTACGGACTCCTGGAGACATACCCACGTCAGGTCACGACGCATCATGAAGATAGCCTGTGAATACTCTCACACCGTAGCTCCGAGGCCCTCATACTCGTGTTTTTCTCTTATTTTCATCACTTCTTCACTATGTATCTAGTCCTTAGTTATTTGAATCATGAACAAAATCAATTCTCTAGAGTTAGCCCTTCCACTATACCGGTCTCAACCATTTATATCACATGACCCAAATCTTGGTCGTTTCATTTCAAATTTCATTTCAATATATTTCTTTTCGATGCCGGTATGAGGCTTAACCACACTCTAGTTCTCAATTTCAATTCATAATCACAATATTTGAGTTCTCATACTCATATAGTCTTTTTCACAATTAACATGATTTCCATTCTTTCCAATAATTCAATGTTCCAATTCAATTCATAACATTCTCATTCAACGACAATAAGTCTTAGTTTCCATACTATTATTTCTTTTTTCTCCAAATATTAAAATCATATTTCTCATTTAATTTCCAAAGCATATATTACCCAAAATAATAACAAAATCCATAATGAACACACTTCAAGTTCTTTTTACACAAAATTCCCTTTTATAAATCTAGCATAACTCAAAAAGTCACTTTTATACTTGTACTTGTGCAAAATATCGATTTTTATAAGGTTCTACTCAATTTTTCCTCTCACGCTATTTAAATCAAGTCGAAATAGTGTACAATTATTTTTCATGAAGTCTACATATTTTTATAACAATTATAGGATTTTTCCCGAGTATGAGGGCCTCGGAGGCCCTCATAAAATCACCCAAACACCCAAAAAAAACAAAAGTTTTCAATTTGCTGAGTTTGGGATTCGAACCAGTGACCACAGACAAAGCCAACGCACACACTAACCAAAGGGACAGAGCACAACCACGTCACAAAGACGGTTCGGAATTATATGAGTCCAATCTCGAGTTCGGATTTTTCCAAAAGAAAATAAAATGAAAAAGTCTCTTGTTCAGTTTCGAACCTGAGACCAAGGACAGACCCCGTGCTACAGTAAGCGCGCCCAACACATTCACTAACCAATTAGGCTAAGTGGCCAACTGATAAGAATTGGGTTTTTAGGGGGTTTGATCTTAGTTTCGGTTCATTGAACTTTTATAAAAAAAATAACTAATTTTAATTTTGTTTCTTCTCCATTTTCTTTCAAAAATTCCAGAACATAACTTTTATACATTTCTAACATATTAGTAAATTTGTAACCCCTCTTTTTCATTTTTCGTATTTTTGGTGTATTTTTCCTTTCTTGAATATTTGTACTCTCTCTTGTATTTTTTTCTGAACCGTATATTGAGTTGTTTCAATATCTTTTTATTTTCTGTTCTCATTCTTGATTTTTGCGAGTTATTTCTGATTTCTTGGTTGTTCTTGATCATGGTTGTTGTTTTCGCTCTTTATTGTTGTCTCGTTCTCTTTATTTGTGTTTTGGGTGCTCTTAGTGATTTGGTGGTCTACCCCATGCCTAATCCTATTATTTTTTATCCCTAATTGATTACCAAAGCCAAATTACCCAATCCTAGTTTGAATCCTATTCAATTTGAACCCCATTTGTCTTATTGGATTATCCTATTACTACTCCTAATAACCCATTAACCATATTCACCTCCTTATATATATACCCTACATCCCCTCACACAAACCCTAACCCTAACACCTAAAACCCTAGCCCCGGTCTACCTCTCTCCCTCTCTCTCTCCTTCCCGGCTGCACACTCCAACCCGAGCTCCCGAACCCAACCTGCACCTTGGTCGAGACCCCCTCCTCTTTCCGGCTACACCTCCAACCCGCACACTCCGAGCCCTTTCTCGACCATCTCCGGCCACCCTACACCCCCTCATCCCGATCATCTACCCCTCTTGCTGATCAATACCCTCCAAACCATAATCACCGCAAGCACATCATCTTCCTTGTTGTGGGTTTTCTCTTCTCTTGCTTTGAGAAGCGTGTCGTGTGTTCGTGCGAGTTGTTCGTAGGTTCGTTGCTTGGATTCGTTGATTCATGGATATTCGTTCGTGGGTTTTGCTCGTTACTCTTGGTTCTCGTTGTTCTTCATCCCGATTTAAGGCAAGTAACTTGTACTCCAATTCATTTGTTTGATACAAGTCAAAAATACCATCTATAGTGTAGTTGGGTCTAGAGACGACTCTTGTTTGTGTTTTTCTTTATGAGTTTTGTCTCTATTGTGAAAATTTGACCAAAGATGACTCACGACACAAATCTTGACATAAATTAACTTAGGTTTTACCCGTTCTTGATTTTGATCATGTATGTGAGACTTTTGTGATAATTCGTGTTTTGGTGGAGATCCATGTGATATATTCGGTGTGAACATGCTAGATACCCCAATTTATGATGTTTGAACACTTGGTAGACTCGATTTCATGTTTGGGTGTGTTTGGACCAGTTTTCTTGAATCTATGCCGATTTTGTTTTTAAGGAAAAAATATGTAGTTTGACGCTGATCTGTTTTGGTTTGCTGTTTTGGACTGTTTTAAAGTCAGTATCTTAATTTTGGTATAAAATATGAGTTTTAGAGAATTTCTTCTATTTTTAAACCCCTCTAACCTTGCTTGATTTTGTTTTCGTATGAGTGAGTTATGGCTGTTTTACTACAGAGGTGTCGATCTTTTCCAGATTCTGTTTTTCGGTAATTTTGATGAGGAATCATTTCAAAGAACTATGCTACATATATTATTTTGATCCAAAACTTTGGTTAGTATTTCCTTACCTGGTTAGGCATTACCATGAATTTTGGTAAATTTTATTGATGAGTTTCGTGTGTTGTTTCATGCTCGCTTATGAAATCTATATTTGCTGTATTTTGCTCGCTGATCTGTAAAGAACCTTATTTTCACTATGATTCCTTTTACTGTATAAAAAATGTTCGTGAAATATGAAAGTTAATATATTTTGTCTATTTTCATCTTCCTTTGGAGGATTTGGATTTTGTTTCATGGCTTGCGAGATATTTCAGTTTTCGTACAGAAGTGTTGGAAATTCCAGATTTGCCAAAGTGTCGTTTCTTGATGTGTTCTTATTTTTGATGACTGGTCTAATTTACTGGAATATTATGAAACTTTATATTTTGATTCTAGACATATAGGGAAATACCCCAGATTTTTCCTGAATTTGTTTGAGAGGTTTTGATGCAGTTTTCCTGACCTAGAATTCGTTGTCCTGATTTCTGACTGAACGTGTTTTCTGTTTTCAAATATGTTTTGAGTTATGATGTTGTAAATTACTATATGACTTATTTATACTCTCTGGATTCGTGTAGAAGTCTATTTTCCAGATCCTTCGACGGATCCAAATTTGAATGTTTGTAGTAGCAGGAATCACTGTTTTAGTACAACACTGTCTTGCTGTCCTGAATTAGAAAACTAGTTGTTTTACCCTGTTATGTGTTATCTTGTACCTGTACTTATTTATCTTGCACCCCAAACCTGATACATGTTTATATCCTGTTATCTTTGCTTTTTTTGCAACACATACATGCATGCCTGATTATAATAATAAATGACCAAGCCAGGGTTAAGGGAAAGATCTAGTAGTGGAAAATATAGAAACGTGTACTTAGAAGAGGACCTGTGTCCTGCCTGCCTGTTACATGTTCATGACTACATGATTCACGATCCTATTACCTGTACCTGGCTGCATGCTTCCCTATAGGAAGATGTACTCGGAAGATAACCACTAGGTTATGTCTGTTTCCTGTACCTGACTGCATACTTCCCTTAGGAAGGTGTACTCGGAAGAGAACCACTAGGTTCTACCTGTCCTGTTATACCTGTTTCCTGTACCTGAGTACACTGTCCTATGGACTTCACTATGAAATCTAAAGCAAAATTGTTGGTTGTAGCAACCATGTAGTAAAAGCTGGGATGCATGAGGCGATACCTAGATAGTAATATAACACGACTTGACATGACATAATCCGATTTTCTGTATACTTGATAATCCTGTTACATGATTACCTATTTACCTGTATACCTGTTACCTGATACATGTTACCTGTTTACCTATTACCTGCATACCTGTTACCTGATACCTGTTACATATTTACCTGTTACCTGTTCACTTGACACTGGATACATGTTATCTGTACCTGTTTGTATACCATGTTGCTTGTTTCTATTTTCCTGATTCATATTAGATATTATATTCCTGTTGACACACTTATATCATGCTAGGCATGTTACTTAGAGTTTCCTATCCCCTGTACTTGTATCCTACATTAAAAGTGAACCGTAACTTGCAATTGATGGGTACTTGTTTTCTTTTTCCTTCTCCTGCAAATTTACTAATTGGAGATCAGGATGGTCGGCTACCAGATGGTATTGGCGAGATGATGTATTAGTACTGGAATTTCTGCTTTATTATTATTATTATTGTTGCTTGAACTTGAATAAAATGTACTTGGTGACTTGGATAATTATTTTGTATTTGGGCGATGTGACCAGAATATTTGACTTGTTCAGAATTTGATTATTTGAGATTATTATATTTGGTTTCAAATAATTTCTGTTGGTATCTTGTTTCAATTATGCATGTCTGTTTGTATCTCTTGCTTCCGACTCTGATTATTCTTATGGTATGTTGTAAAGATTCCAGAACAACTTATGGATGATGAAAATCATTCACTGGGCTTTTGTTACGTATCCGTATTCCGTATTCTTTTTGGAAAGCGGGGCGTGACAAAATTAAATCTTGATCTTTGACATAAAAACATCACTTTTTCTATTTGACTACAAATTTGTCTATAATTTCAAAAATGTACAACCAAAGTCGTTTCTTTTGTAATTTGGCATTCAAACTTCTTGCATTACCTTCTTATTATGACTGTTAATATTACTTAATTATTTCAGCAACAAAAATCCCTTTTTTCTCATTTTTAACCATTGAGATAGCAAATTCACCACTAAGCATGATTAACATTTCAATCCAATTCCCTCAAAAAAAAAACATTTCAATCCAATTAAGCATACAATCATGTCTCCTTGGTATAGCACAAATCATCAATTAAAGCATGGTAGAAATGTCAAAATTAAACTAACTATCAAAATTTGTAGCTAATTATCATTCTTTTCACACACAATCAAGCATTCTAATTTGTCTTATTCTTATAACATATGGCTAGAATAACTATGTCTCTTTTCAAATGCATCAACCATACTCTAGCATGAACCTAGTTAGAAGTGTAAGAGAATCACCCACATTTGATGGAGAGAAAAACAAACAAACTCTTAATGATCTCCTACAACGATCGAGCGAATCCGTCTCCTCCTAAATCAAGCCACCAAAAAGCTTCTCTTCCTAATGATGCCGCAACCCGAGCCTTGCCCCCTAGTGTAGTCCGGCCTCCTCCTTGGATGAAGAACAAAATAGTACACAATCACACTCCTCAATCTTTTGTCTCACTCAAATTACTTCTCTTTCTTTTCTTTCTATTCTTTACTTTCAAAAATTCTAAGTGTGAGAATGAAGAGTATAGAGAGGGGTATTTATACAATTTTTTGGGGTGAATGTAGGGCTAGTATGTGATCAAATGGTTAAAGATCAATGGTCTAGATGAACTAGGGAGTTATAAAAACTATCCATGATACACAACCACCTCTCCACCACTTCCATCTCTCCCACATCCCTCCATCACAATCCGGCCTAGGTAAAGGTGTGTAATGCACACCCTAGTGCTTGCACGTGCCAACTAGTACCACATCCTTACATGTGTACATGTGCATGAAAATTTATTTGTTTATGACAAGAGTCTACAATACAAGTTAAATTGTTTTAAAAGAGAAATAAGTTAAATGGGCTCACTAATGGGCCAATTTAACCATGGGTTTAATTAATTAAAATAATTAATTAATAAAGTGGGCTTAAAAGACAATTTGGGCTTTAGATTTTAATTAGGCTTTAAAAGAAAATAATTTTGGAAAAAAATAAGGGAGAACAAGTACTATAAAAATATTTTATACGAAAAATTATACAAATGAAATCATACGTGCAAAACACGTAAAATCATAAAAATCTCATAAATCAAATCTAGGGTGTTACATCATATCAACAACACACATGTATACAACAAGAAGTGGTCAGCCCTAGGTTATTTCATGTCATGTATGTCGTGAGTCAACTATGGTCAAATCAACACAATAGAGACAAGATCAACAAGGGGTTTCACACACAAATTTTCTCTAGAACCCAACTAAACTACAGGCGTTATTTAGTACTTGTATTACACAAAGAAAAGAATACAAGTTACTTGCCTGAGAGACGACAACGGGAACAACACAAGAGCAAGAATAATGGGAACGGATTCACGGTACAACACAACGAACGGATCATGAACCAATCACGAACACAAACCAATGAACGAGATGATCACGAACAAGATCGCGAACAACCGATCGCGAACAAGATCGGACGGATCGGCATGGATCTTGATGATGATCAAGATCAAGAAGATCGAACGGCTAGATCCAAAAGCTGACGATGATCACGATCAGATCAAACAGTCCAGATCTCCCTGATGATGAAGATAATGATGAATATCTAGATTGATTGATCGAACGGCTGCAATCAAAGGAAGTTGATGATCATCATGATCGTGATGATCAAAAGGAGATCGGTCATCAAGGTGATCATCAAGATGGTGATGATGATAAAAATCAGATCAACGGATGGCCAGGATTCAAACCATTAAGATCAAGATCAAGATATCAAGATCTGATCAAACAGACGACCCACATTCAAAGAGATCAAAACCTCTTTGATCAACAGCAACTTACAGTGGGTTCTGGCGACGACCGACGGCGGCCAAGGGGCAATGGCAGAACAGCAGGAGGCTGGCGGATGGCAGGGGCATCGCGAATGGGCTCCTCAGCGGCTATGCTGCTACAAGCCGCGACATTAAAGAGGGAGCAACGAGTGGCCTGCAGTCGTGCGGTGCTCGAGAGGAGTACAGCACACCGAGATGATGAGCAGAAGGTGAGGAGGAGCACCGGGAGACGGGGTAAAGAGGGGTGGTCGCTCTGGCGCTATAGTCGGGAGAAGGGAGAGGAGAGGAGGCTAGTGTCGCGGGGCACCGCACAGGGGGAGGAAGACTATGGAAGGAGGACGGGGACACAGGGAGGCGGCTGAGGTTGGGTTTCACGGTTGAAGAGGGAGAGAGGATACGGGAGTAGGGGAGAGCGGCTAAGGTAGATGAACCGGCTGAAGGGGTTTGGGGAGTAAACAGGGTAAATGAAGGGGATGCATATACATAATAGGGAGATTGGGGTTAGGTGCAGATGGGTTTCGAGTAGGGGATATATATATAATGGGTTATAGGGTTAAACGGGTCTCGGGTTGAAATGGGTAACGGGTTAGAAAAACAATGGGTTATTGGGTTTAGGGATTTTAAAACAGGGTATTGGGTTTTATATAATGGGTGATGGGTTTTAAATAGAAATCCAATAAGGAAAATAGGGTATTAAATCCAATAGAAACTAAAATAATCAATAAAATGTAGGTTTATATAACAAAATATAATTGTACATCAATATGGAAATTATTTGAAATCAATAGAACTAGATTTTTAAATAAACAATCCAAGGTAATAATAATAATAACACTAATAACAATAATCATAATAATTATAATAAATAGAAATAACAGTAATAATAATAATACCGAACAATCTATATAATAAAACACAAAGAAAGCTATCAAGTGGCTCACATTCAATCTATCCCAAAATCAATGGACCAGATCTACTCTCACAAAACATATTTTTCCGCCCAAATTTCAAACTCCCAAATTCAAACACACACACTCTCTCTCTCTTTTTTCCCAAAATAAACCCCCTTCTCTTCTTGTTCACTGTCTCTATCTCTCTCCCCCCGTCTCCCTCTCTCTCATCTCTCCCCCTACTCTGGTTCCCGACCTTCTCCCCTGCCATGTCCCCGTCTCCGATGCCAGTCACGAAAGCGCGACCCTTTCCTCCTCTTCTCCTTCCATTGACAGCAGCAACCACAGCCACATCGCCACCCCCTCTCGGCATGTGTCCCCTCCCGATGTCGTGCAGCCCATCGCCGTTGCTCCCGCCGTCCGCCGTCTCTGACGCCTGCTCGCAACCCCCCGTCGTCCTGCCTCCACGACGCCAGCCACGACAGCACGCCCCTCTCCTCCCCTTCTCCTTCCGTCAACAGCAGCAACCATAGCCACAGCGCCACCGCCGGCAACAGGGGTGATGGGTGGGCCCCACTTGGTGGTGGGGATGCCGGAGAGGCGGCAGGCACCACAAGATGGAGTGTGGTTCCTTTTCAAAGCACCAGAGAATCAGTGAGTTCATCAATTTCTGGAAATCTTCACAATCGAAAGGCAATTATCTTTTTTCGATTGTTTGAAATGTTTAGCTTAGACTTATTGATTTAGGTATAGGCAGAAGCATAGGAGAGTTCATATTAAAGCAGTGAAGCATTGGTGTAGGCAAATCTTGATGGGTCTTCTTTATCTTCATAGTCATGACACCCTCCTGTTATTCATATAGATCTCAAGTGTGACAACATCTTTGTTAATGGCAACCATGGGGAGGTTAAGATTGGTCTTGCTGCTATTCTTTGTAAATCGCATGTTGTTCATTGTGTAGGTAAATATCAGGCAAATGTCTGAGTAGTGCAATTGATGAGTCTCTTTCATTTTTTACAAATAGTTTGATTTTGGTCTTGGATAGGAACCCCATAGTTTATGGCTCCTAAGGTTTATGAGGAAGAATACAATGAATTGGTAGACATTTATTCTTTAGGTATGTGCGTGTTGGAGATGGTTACTTTTGAATACCCATATAGCGAATGCACCCATCCTGCCCAAATCTACAGAAAAGTTATCTCTGTATGAATGGTTTTTCCTTTATGTAAGTAAGATCAATAAATGACTCAATACAATTCATTATTTTGTTTTATGAAGGATGCATATTTGGCCCAGGTTTCATGTTGTTGTGAGTGCGGATCTTGAAAAGGATCTGCCGGAGGTGGTGGATGTGAGAGTGCCGGTGACAAAGGAAATGAAGGGGATTCAGGCGGCATTGCTAGAGGCAATGGGAGTGTGTTTGAGGGAGTTGAGGAAGACGAATAAGGTTGACGTTTGATGAGATTGTGAGGAGGCAGCTAGATCCATTATGGCATACTGTGGGAAAGAAGACGAAGCAGTTGGTGAGCGATTTGAGGACGTTTCGGAAGTTGCTGGAGTATATTGTGAGGTAATGTTTGTGTGTTCGTTTGATTTGTTGATTGGGTTCTGAAATGTTTGTTTCGGTGGGGGTTAGGTATGATGCTGTGACTTATTTGAGGTATTTGGATACGTTAGGGTTTCGGAAGGAGTTAGGTCGATGTGGATGTTTGCAACGTCGAGCCACAAGATATTTGAGCTCGCGAAGATGCACGTTTATCGTGTGGTACGAGCGGATGGCATGAGAGTTACTACGGCAGTTAGTAAAAACAATAAAAAGAGAGAGACGAATGTTGGGAGTGAGAAAGAGAAAACAAAAGGTGGGTTTGGATTGTTTGTTTGACTTTATTCGCTGTGCTTAGTAATTTGATGAATATTGTTTGCATTGGTTGTGAAAGTGTGGTTGTAGTATAGTTATTTTTATCTGTGAGAATTGTTTTAATGTGTTATTCTTTGCAGAAAATGAAGCTTCCACTTCGAATGTGCTAAATTCTACTGTTGGTGTAGTTTTGGAGGAAGTTCTGGAAGAGGCACCCAAGTGGAAGGTGTTACGTGTGATTAAGTGAGTTCCATGCATTATCATTATCATTGTAAACAACAATTTATCGTTTTTGCCGTTTAAAAATAAGGCCGTCTGTGAAATGCAACGCTCCATGAAAGATATAAATAAGGTTGTGTGTGAAATGCAACGCTCCATGAAAGATATAACAAAACATTATATTTGACGTAAATTCTACGAATCTATCTTATTTGTACTTATTTTGATCTCTGCTATTGATACTGTTTTGCATCTAATTTTGCATCTAATCCCGAAATTGATATTGTTTAGAAATTGATGAATATTATTAATCGATGAAAAGTTGCATTTCGTCGAGATCAGTAGTGCCAGCACACTCTGCACTAATTCGGGTTAGTTAAAAAGCAGCTTTTTTTAGCCATTGTTAATAATGCAAAACTGCAACTTGATTAGTAAGAGTAAGTATAATGATTTGATTGTAGTTTCCATTTTCAGAAAGTATAATTATTTTCTTACTATGCAAAACTGCAAATTGATTAGAATATATATTTGGTTTTGATTAACTGAAGCGGCAAAATATCGAGCGGATCGATATAGGAAGGGTGCATGTGAAAAGCAAGGTTTTTCCACCTATCTCCTCTTCTAACTTTTGTAATATATGCCTTGATACGTACATCTCATTGTTGTGATTTTTGGATGAAAGTTGGGGTGGGGATATTGGAAGGCGTTCTACAAGGTATATACCTTTGTTATAATGGTTAATGTGTTTGATCATGCATGTTCTCTCACTATTTAGCATTCTTGACAAGGATGGGTCTTCAGAGAAAGTATTGTTTAGTTTAAGTTTAGGTGTGCCAGGCAATTAGGGAAAAGGATAAAAGTAGTAGTTTGGAAAAAGTTATTTTGGCTAAACACACATTTAATTAAGTTTTCGAACACCTATTTTGAGTTTGAGTTTAGAAGTGCTTTTAGATCCAAAAATGCTCTCCAATGTACTGCTAAGCATAGCATTATTCATGCTCTAAATTCATTATGTTCATTATGTCTTGATTGTTTTTGTAACAGGTGGAGTTGGCAGGAGTGGTGGGGACGGAGCCCATGGGGAGGATTGTGGTGAAGGATGTGGAGGCAGCTGCAGAGGTAGCAGTGGGAGGGAGTGGTGGGGTGGTGAAGGTGGGGGTGACTTTGCCGGTGGGGGTCGAGTTGGGGAGTGTGGTGCCGTTTACGACAATGCATAGAGCGGTGAGTAGGAATATGGTGGATAGTTTGTCGGTGCTGACATTTAGAGTTGGGTATACAATTACAACGGATGCGCTTGATGAGCTTTATGAGAAGGTGAGTTTTTTTGTTTTTGTTTTGTGTAGTTTGTTTGAATGAGATAATGTGGAGGTAGGAGGGGTAGGCTTTTAGAGTTGTAGATCGACATTAGCATGTAGTTGCATAGACATGTATCCCAACACGATAGGTCACAAACTTTTATATTGTCAGTACGTGAGTTCGATACAATCATACAAGCAACTTTCAATTACAAATGTCTGTGCTGCATTTGTAATTGAAAGTTACAAATGGAAACTTTAGATAACAAAAAATTCAAAGATAACAAAGATAAAATTAAATAGAATCTTTTGAGGAAGTATTACAAAAAATTTTTAAATAGCTAATAACTTAGAGTTAATATTGAAAATTTATGAGTTCACTAAATAAAAAAAACTTTATCGAAGAGTATAATAATTTAAAATTTTTAGAGCATGGCTAAAGCTCTAGAGAGGTATGACGTAGGCTTTTAGAATTGTACTGGGGATTTAGTGGCATTCCAAGAATGCATACCCGTACACATAGAGTACTTGAAGCATTACAAGCTTCACCTGAGAAAATTAGTTGGTCGAACAGAAAATCATCAACAACTCCATGGTTGTAATCAGTGCTGGTGCCTGGTACTAATGATTTTGTCCAAAATTACTTTTTTCACTCGAACAGATCGAAGCAATTCACAGAGCCGCAGTACGAGGACTACTTGGTCTCATTAATGTCTGGATACATCAAGGTTTCAATATCTAACCCCTTCATACAATCTGGCATTTTTGACGTAATGTGATTGATTGACTACTAAAACATTTTGTTTGAAGTCTTTAAGTTCAATTCGAAATGCAAAGATTAGATCAGAAGAGAGAGGAATCACACCGTCAGTGGATGTAAGTACAGATATCTTCATCTGCGACTTTTCCTTTATCATAATGGTTCATAGAGATTTTATGCTGTTTCCCCTCAAAAGAAAGATTTTAAGCAATTTTATATGTCCAATTTGTTCTCTTTCTTCAAGTTAAATATTTGTTCCTTAAATGACTTCTAGATAAATGACTTTGTTTCTTTCTGTACCTATAGAATCTCGCAGTATATCTGAAAATATCTGAAAAGAAAGTGAGAAATGCTACAGAGGTACTAAATCCGCAACAAATGTTTTGTGCAATGTAATTATTCCTCTCCTTTTATTAAGTATTCTATTGTTGAAAAGCAGGTTGTGAGTAAAGTATTTTCTTTAGATAAGGAAGTCTTTTCCCTCTCCCAATGGCCTACAGGGTGAGACTCTTCCCAGTGTAAGTTTAGGAACTTGATGTATTTAGAAATAAAGTAAATCTCTGTGCAAATGTATATTAACTGGAATCTATTTTCCTTCTACTGGTGTAGTGCATCGCAGATAACAACCTTGAAAATATCCCTTGGCATGAATTTGAAGAATAGTCCCTGAAGGTAATCAAAGCAAGTTTTAATATATATTGCATTTGTTGAAGAGATTGAACTTTCATCATGAACTTATGAGGCAATTTTCAGTAAATTTAAATTTGTCTTCCGAAAATGAACTGTAGATTATTCTAAAACCTCATTAATATTCTAAAAAGTTGGACCAAAATAAATCATTAATACATTGGTAACAAAGTAATTCATATAAAGTGTACACCTCATAATTATTCTCGCTGTAGAACATATTAACTTTCCTTGAATCTGTATCCACACATATTCTTAACAAATTGGTATTCCGTTCAGTTAGATATGTCCTTGCACTCAGAAGAATAATTTAGAAAAAAACGGTATACTCACCGAGATTTCTGTAATTGCTCATTTCAGGATGAAGTTAACAAGCTTCTATGCGCAACAATTAGTGAGCGAGAGCGAGACATTATAAGGCTCTATTTCGGTATTGACAATGAATGTCATACATGGGAAGATATAAGTAGGCAGTAAGTACTTCTCATCCAGCTTTAAAATGTATTAAAAGTGGTTGATAAAGCTATAGTTGGTTCTTATTCTAATCATTTTGTATTAAATGTATTAAATGTATTGAAAGTAATTCTACTCATAATTTATTTTGACATACATTTAATTTGATATATAGTTTTGACAGTTGACATACATTTAGTTTGACATATAATTATTCAGTATGAAACTAACACACCAAGAAAGGATGATGAGATTAGGGAGGTTACAAATTAACTGACAGTTGAAACCTCGGCAGCTTGCTTTCTAATCCCTATATGAGAAAGTACTAGCTAAAGGTACAAAAATAATTTCCAACAATTTTTAATAGGCTAAAGCAAGTATGAAATTGAAGAAGGATTAATATATCTATTAAAACTAGGACTAAGGTAATGTTTTTTGTTCATATTTTGATACCTGCTGCGATGTGACTGGAACCTGATGTTCAAATCTATATGAGCAGAGTAAGAAATTTGCAAATGACAAATAACATGTTTTGGGAGCATGTTTTGGGAGCAGAGTAAGATAAACATCCAATCGATGTCTTTAAATGATACAAAATCAACTCTGTAAGTGCTAAATAGCAAATGTTAAGTGAAGGGCGCTACTTTGGAATGCTCCTTCCATCTAAGGCATTTTTTGCCTCCGCTGCAGTCTGTAAGTTCGTGAACTGGATTAATGCCTATACATAAAAATAGATCTCAAATAGGTTAGAGTTCTTCAACTGCGTTCAGAAGGTTTTTATAAAATAATCAAATGCAATTAACCTAAAATCTTGCAGCCTTTTCAAAGGTAGCAACTTTGTAAACGAATTCAAAGGCAGAGAACACCTGAAACAAAGTTGTAGATAGATAAGTATTAAGCAAAGCAGTAGCCATACTAGGGACAATATAATTCAGTCCCTGAAGACATCAACTCATCACTCTAGAAGCGCAGGATGGCACCTGCAGTTAGAACATGACATTTCTCAAAACTCCAATGGCATCACACATGCTATATATACTTAAAAAGAAGAATATGATTCACGTGACCATATCTATTCACTGCCTTCAACAGAGTAAATTTCAATGAGGAAATTAGCCCAAAAATAGGATCATATGCAATTGTTGTCATAAATACAGACTAGATTAAGACATTGTCTTCTTAGGTCCTGTAAGTAAACTAAAATTCAACAAAACAATGATTTTTGTTATATGAAAAAATTGAAAATAAATGTATTTTGAAGCATGAACAAATAGATATTCTATAGTCGCTAATAGCTAAAGAGGGACTTCAAAAAGATCAAATAAGACAAGATAAGATATCAAGAGAATTCCTGATAAATTAAGGATGTAGAATTTCAACCTTAAACAGCTTCCTCCTTTGTGGTTTAGGCTTCATGTGAAGTACCATATTCTTATTATTTTAGATTCCCTTTCTGCTAGCATGCCTAAAATCATGTATCTTTAGTTCAGAGTTTTTGGCACTCAAGTAAAATATAGTGGTCAAATACTCGGGATTGCAATTCAAAAAAGTGAATTATGTTTTAAAAAGAGATGCAATTTCTTCAGCGGGTAATGGTTTATCACATATTCTTCCATGGGTAATGGTTCATCACATAAAAAAAGTGAATTTCGTTTTAAAAATAAAAAGGCAATTAAATGTATGTCAAAATAAATTTGGACTTTACTGTAATCCTCATAGTTTATGGTGTGATACTGAGCCATAATTAGTGTGATACTGTAATCCTCATAGTTCTAAGTTAGATAGTGAAGAGAATTAGGAAAAACATGTGTTCTGATCCATTTCAATGGTTAAATTTACATGTTTTATTTGTTTGATATTATCTAAATTTGAATTAGTTCCCTAATAACCTCTTTTAATTGTGTAAGTCTTTGAGAGTATTTCGAGTTTCACCTTTTTTGAGTGAAGCTTGGGATCAGAGATGTGGTGGAGCAACTGAGAACAAGCAAACCATGAGCACACATGAAGCTTGGGATGAGGCCTAGGTGTTGCATCTAATAACAAGCAGAGCTTCAACATCAGGATTATGTTTTGATACTTGAGCAAACAAAGCAACATGTAGTTAGAAGCACAATAATGCAGCTACAGGCTCAATGTGGTATAATTATTGTATTTGGTTCAAGATGGACGGATATAGTCTTTTTTTTTTCATTTAGTTGGTTGGTGTTTAGTATGGTGGAGGATGTAATAGTTGTAATAATTGTAATATTTAGCATTTTGGGAGATGATGTAAGTAATGTATATAATGATGATATAATATAGTTATGTTAATACCCGTACCCGCAATTTTGTGGAGTATTGGGTTCTGTGTTTGGTTTTTTAAAGGTTTTTCGAAGGTTTTTCAAATAATTTATTACATTTTTGAAACGAATTTTTGGTTTTTATTTTGTATCTTGCATTATATTCTGATTTTTTCTCCCAGAGCCTTATATATATGTTGCCTGTGTGATGTTGCTCGGTTGAGCCTGGGGAGGATTGATATTTATTGCCTGTGATGTCATATATTTAATTGTTAGCAGAATTCCGTAAGGAATTTCTGTAAAAGGGCTAATATTTTAGGGGAGGTTTTGTCAAAAATTTTACTAAATTTTCTAAAATCTATTATGTTTTCAAACGATATCTTGGTTTTCATTTTGTATCTTAGTCATATGAAGATTTTTTCTTCCCAGAGCCCTATATATATAATGTCTATGTGATGTTGCTTGGATTGGCAAGGAGAAGAATTATATTTCTTGACTGTGATGATAAATTTTTAATTGTGAGCAGAATTCCGTAAGGAATTGTTGTAAAATGGCTAATATTTTAAGGGAGGTTCTGTCGAAATTTTCGGAAAATTTTCTAAAATCTATTATGATTCTAAACTATATCTTGGTAATTTGGCTAGCGACATGTAAAATGGCTAATATTTTTTTTACAAATGAAGTGTCAAACAGAGACAGAGCATGAAGTGTCAAAGTTTGTATGCTCAGAACTAACACAAACAGATCATGAAGTATCAAATTTTGTAAGCTCAGAACAAACACAAACAGAGCATGTAGTGTCAAATTTTGTTAGCTCAGAATAAACAGAAACAGAGCATGAAGTGTGTAATTTTGTAAGCTCATAAATAACACAAACAGAGTCTGATGTATCAAATTTTGTAAGCTCATAACAAACACAAATAGAGCATGTAGTATCAAATTTGGTAAACCCAGAACAAACAGAAACACATCATGAAGTATCAAATTTTGTTAACTCGGAACAAACAGAAAATGAACAGCAGAAACTGAACATGAAGTATCAAATTGTGTACGCTCAAGACAAATAGAAGCTGAACATGAAGTTTCAAATTTTGTAAGCTCAGAACAACAGACCAAAGGAGAGAATCAACCACCAAAAGTCTTAAATGAGAATCAACAATATAATTTCAAAGGAGGCCTGTATATAGTAGATGATTGTATTAGAAAGGTGGTTGTATTTGTTTACAATCAGTTTTTTTTTTCATGTCATGGTGCATATTTTAAATTAATGTTCTCACATTTCTTTAAAAAAATCTAGCTTTTTGAAGAATTGGATAAGTCAATATTTAGATATTTAAGGGCAATAAAGATAAATTCCTAAAAAACTGAAACAATTTAACGAATAATTGTTAAATATGTATAAAGAGGTATAGTGAATGACTTTTGATATTAGCATGTATAATGCATAAATTTATATGCAGTTTATCCAACCAAATAACTCCAAATAAATTTATATGCAGTTCCGAATACGTGCCATAGGCACGTGCCACGGGCATACCTAGTAATAATAACATCATTAATAGGGTTGGTATAATTTAAAAATTGTTTGAAAATAACAATAAATACAATTAATGCAAAGAAATGGATTTTAACGGGAGATACAAAAATAAATTTGAAATAAAAATGAATTTAAGAAAACAAAAATTTTTATAAAGTACCCAACCCAGATAATACACAGAAAAAGAAAATACACCAAAAATACAGAAAACAGAAAACAGGGGTTACATTATACCTCCTACCATTAACAATGATGCAATTCCAGAAGAAGTAATAGTTATAACAATGAAACCATCACTACGGCATTTCGTTGCTATTGTATTGTAATAAAAGGTTTTTCCCGTACCGACCCCTCCATTCAAGAAGAAAGTAATTCCCCTATCGCCCATAACTAAAGTGATTATTGCAGAGTACGAAGTACGTTGTGCATCGTTAAGTGAATCTATCATAGCTTGTATATTAGCTTGTCGGGCTTCATCTTGCAGTACTCTATGTTCCCAAATAAACTTGTTGCCAACAACCGTACTCCAATTTTTCATAGGATGGGGCATGGGTGGGAAGTCATCGAAGCTCTTTCCTGATTCTTGAAGGATTAGGTTTAACAGACATAGACCATAATCTTGAACTTGAGTTTGGGTAGGATTGGGAATGAAAAATAATGTACGCAGCTTGTGCTCAAGATCATCACATATACGCATTGAGAATTGGTTCCATAAGGTACGTGGTTCCAACGGAGAGCATTGCGTAAGAATGACACTAAATAATCTTCTAAGTTGGTACCCGGGGCTCATAATTGCAGCTTCCTCGAGACATTGTTGTAACACCCCGAATTCCAAATAAAACTGAATTCGAAGTTCTACAGGATCTTTACACTTCACTCAGTACAATTTTACAAGGAATTAAAAATTTTATTTACAACAATGATTACATTAACGCAGCGGAATTATAAATTACAACATGATACATGAATTAAACAACAACTTGAACATTTCTTTAAGAAGCATTTAATCTTTAGTCTTGTCAATCACTTTATCCTGCATAGAAACTGTGGGCACGTCAGTTGCATACAACTGACGCTAGGATATAATACATCAATTTCTCATACTTAGAAAGCTCACACTTGTCACAAACAAAGCTAAGGGGGACTACCCTATTGATGTTGTGTGTGAATATGCACTTAGTCCTTAATGCAGTTATTTATATTTAATGACACTAATGCGCACTTGTTCGGATTCTATGTATCCCATACTACATAGGTCCGTGGGCAAGCCCTTAATCGTTCTTCATCTTGTAGGGTTGATTCCCTCGCCATGATTTAAACTAGTACGGTAACTAAGGTAAGTATCCTAGATGTTCTATGAGTTACGAGCCTATGCCCAGACAGCCTGGAGGGGAATCCCACGTCATGACATGACGCATCATACAGAGCCTATGGACAATTTGCCTCTGTCATGGAACGATGGCACTACGTAGTCACCGAACACCCCACAAGCGTCGCCACGGTCCCGATAATTACGGAGATGTATCCACGCCATGACATGACGCATCAAGCAGGCAACCTATGAATACTCTCACACCGTAGATCCGAGGCCCTCATTGTAATGCCCTGATTTTTCATTTTATGAAAAATTATTTATTTTTGCACGTAGTGTGCACGTGCAATATTTTTGGTTGAATTAAATGTTATAATTTTTTTCATCATGATGAGTATAGATATTTAAATATGTGCTTTTAATTATTTTTATACAAAGCTTTCTTTCAATTAGACAAAAAGTCTTTTTCTTAAAGCCCAAAATGTAATTCATTTATTTTATTTTAAAATAATTATTTTTGGCCCATAAACTAAAGCCCATTAGTTAATTTATTTTTAAATATGACTTGTAATGTAGAATACAAAATTAAAGTTTATTTTTTTATATAAAATAAAATGTACAAATTTTTGGAGGCAAATGCATGCACGTGCATTGCACGTACACGTGCAAAGTGCACTCCCCATGCTTGGCCGGATTGCTTCTTTGGAGGGAAACCCAAAAATTTGAGTGGGATCATGGTGTGGTGGTTACTTGATTATGGGTGGTTAATATAACTCCCCCTTAAATCTCAACCATTTAATCCTAACTCCTACTTCAATCTTAGCCATCCATTCTCCTTGATTTTTAGTATAAATACCCCCCTCCATGGCTAGTTATTCTTGTGCTAAATAATTCCTCCAAATCTATAGTCTAAAATACCTTATCTAGTAGTGATTGTGTGAGTTAAAAGATTGAGAGTGTGTGGGATTGTGCTTGCAACATCAAGGAGAAGAGGGGCCGGCTTTGGAGTGCTCGGTTGGCTTTGGAGTGCTCGGTTTTGGTGTTCTTGGAGGCTCGAGTGCGTGCTTCTAGGAGGAGGACCGTTCGTGTGCAAGGACTTTTGTTTAGGAAGTTGCTAATTGTGTTTGTCTCTCCAAATTATGGTGGGTAAATTTTCCGTATTTCTAATTAGGAATACATGCTAGATGTGAATTGAAAGAATGATGCGTGAAAATAAAGAGTACACTTAAATTAGAAAATGGCTTGTTGATTGATTGAAATATTGGTATGTGATTCTACCGTTAAATTCAAGTTGTGTGCGAATTGATATAATCATGGATTATGTGAAGAAAACTTCACTATTAACACCAAGAATTATATGCAAGAGTTAGTAGATTGACAATATTACTTTATGTGCTTAAATGGACTTTTGTGATAATGTTGTGATGGATGAATTAAGATATCGATTGTGTTTGGTAAAAGATTAAGAACAGAGAATTAATATGAAGACCGCTAATAAAGAGATTAGTAATGTTAATTGGTTAAGAAATGTCGAGAAAGAAGAAACGTGGTAGTAATAGAATAATTGCTAAATTGATATTTTCCATGCTGTATATAGTGTAGAAAATATGAACGAATGAAAGAGGATTTTAATGATTAGAGAATTGGAAATGACCTGTACAGTCGACCAGTCGGATGAGCAGTCGACTGGTATATTAAAATAAAATATGTACAGTTCAGATTTCCATGGAACGATGTATTTTAATGTGAACTATTAAACTGATGTTCTAGCGTGCTACATTGGGATCAATATTCATCTCCGTAAGTAAATGACGAGTAAAAGAAAATGTATGTTTAGCATTCCTTTGAGAAAAGAAAATACTAGTTATGCGAAAGTTACTTTTATTCGAAAATTATGTTGTGATGTTAATAAACAAATAAGAATTACATGTTTAGGTTGGCATGAGCATATTGTAGTGTGACAAGAAAGATGTGTGAATAGAATGAAGGAATGATTCCTTAATTTGAGATTTTGACCTGTTCAGTCGACCGAATGTGTATAACAGTCGACTGTATTGAACTTGAAGAATTACACAATTAAACTCTGCAGAACAGCCGACTGGGTTGAATGATAGTCGACTGCCCTGTAAATGATATTTTAATATTGAACGGTGCAGAACAGCCGACTGGCCATGTGCAGCAGTCGACTCTTCCGAGCAGTTTATTGAAGGACTTTGTTCGGTTGAACAAGTCGACTGGATAAGCTCTAAGTCGACTGTTCAGATTACTTTTTGGCATATCAGGAATTCTATGATTGTATTTTATGATAAAGATTGCGAATCTTATGTTGAATGATTCTTGGATGTGACAGTTAAGTAAACTCTGTTTGCCTTTGCATGAATTTTTATACAAGAAATGAAGTGAATCATTTATTTGAATTTATGAGAGTTATATAATTGTGGAACTATGGACATGAAAAAGAAATCTATGGTGATTATGAAAAATGAACTCATGAGCTGGAAGTGCTCAGATTATTTTAGGATTGTGAATTGGAATTGAAATGAAAGAGTAGCTAAGTCTCCCCCGGCAATTGGA
Organism: Hemerocallis citrina; assembly: GCA_017893485.1. Classification (NCBI taxonomy): domain Eukaryota; kingdom Viridiplantae; phylum Streptophyta; class Magnoliopsida; order Asparagales; family Asphodelaceae; genus Hemerocallis; species Hemerocallis citrina. The sequence goes on from CM030365.1 coordinate 143,949,943, forward strand.
AAGAAATTGAAATGAATTATTGAAATGAAAGACCAAGGTTGGTCATGTTGAACGAATGATTAAGTCAGGTTTAGTGGAGAGGCTAACTCTAGAGCTTTGATTTTTTTCATGATTCTAATAAAACTAAGGACTAGTACATAGTGAAGATGTGATGAAAGTAAGAGAAAAACATTGAGTATGAGGACCATTGGATAGCGGCGAGAGTGTATCCCAGGATGTCCCATGATGAGTCTGGGTGAGGATACTACTCCAGAGTACCGTCCCGGTGGCGACGCTCGTGGGATGTTTGAAGACTACGGGTGGTGTCATGTCTATGGTAGGAGCTGAATTACCACAGGATGCCTGCATGATGAGTCATGTGTCAGTGCGTTGGGATTCCCTCCAGGGCGCCTAGGCATGAGTTCGTAGGTCAGAGAACATCTAGGATACTTACCGTAGTTACAGTAGTAGATTAAGTCATGACGAGGGATTGAACCCTACAAAGATGAATAACGATTAAGGGCTTGCCCTCGGACCTATGTAGTATGGGATGCATAGAATCCGAACAAGTGCGGATTAGTGTCATGTAACACAAATAATTGCATTAAGGACTAAGTGCACAATTACAACACGACATCAATAGGGTAGTCCCTTTAGTTTGATATGTGACAAGTTTGTATTTGCTAAATATGAAAAATAAGTTATACTATTTCCGGCATAGAGAGGATGGCCGTGTATAATGATCGTCGGTTGAATAAACTGACGTACCCACAGTCTTTTATGCAGGTAAATGGCATGATAAAGATTAAAGAAAAACAGATGCTTAAAGATTATTCAATGTTGTTGTACATTTGTTTCATTGTTGTAATGTTTACTTCCGCTGTGCAATGTAAAGTGTAATGTATTCATGTAAACTCTGATGTAAAGTGAAAAGTTCAAATTTCCTTGTAAAATTGTACTAAAGGAAGCGAAAAGATCCTGTAGAACATCTCGAATTCAGTGTATTTGGGATTCGGGGCATTACACTCATACTTGTATTTTTGTCTTACTTTCATCACATCTCCACTATGTGTCTAATCCTTAGATAATAGAATCATGAATAAAATTAATACTCTAGAATTAGCATTACCTCTACATCGGTCTTAAACATCAGTCATTAGCCATGACCCAAACTTGGTCTCTTATCATCACATTTCTCTTTCAAATATTTCATTTATGCCGATGTAGGGACTTAGCTAACTCTAGTGTCAAACTCGTTTCATTTTCATCAAAATGAGAGTATTCATATTCGTAAATTTCATATTTCTTCAATGATCTCTTATATTTCATTTTCCATGCACATTGCATAATTTTAAACAACAATCTCATAGTTAAACTAACTCAACTTTCCCATATCAAAATCTCATTTTAGAACTCTATACAAAAATTCTCTATACTCAAAAAATATTTGTTGTCTTTAATTACAACAAAAATCATAATTTAAGAAACTTTATTACTAATTTTCTTCTCAAAATTGCTTCCAAATCCCATTTTAATAAATCAATTATTGTAGAAATACTCCTCATGATGTCTGGATATTTTTCAAAGAATTCTAACAATTTATCTCAGTTTTTTTATACAATTTAAAACTACAAAAAAATATTAAAATATGAAAAAAAAAAACCAAAATTCCAAAAAAATGTGGCGAAGGGCCAATTTCGAACCACTCAAACCCCCCAATGCCTGTGAACAGTAACATTCCCAAGTCTCACCCGAGAACCAAAAAGTCTAAGAGCGACTACTGTTATATTGGGAACTTAATTTATACTTAAGTTTTGGGTTTCGTGTTTGAGTAAAAATCGAATTTCAGAAAAACAGAGTCTTTGGAGAGACTCGAACCCAAGACCTAATGCTCCGCTGTACTGCAGTAATGCCCCCAAATCGCACCCACTGACCAGTAGGTCTGAGTGACTAACCCGGTACATGAATTGATAAAAATATTTTTGTATAAATTGCACCAAACTAGTTCTTCTTTTAGTAAACTCGATTTTTTTTCTCAATTTATTAGCACTTATAAAATCTAGATCTTTTCCAGAATAATATTTCTTTGAAAAACAGTAACTCATTTTTTATTAGATTATCAAAAATCTCATTTTTACACATAGTAGACTATTTTTCTTTAGTTATTTGAAAAGTGAATCATGAATACATTTTCGACATAGATAAATTTTCTTTTTAAATGCATATCTTATCAACATGTTCCCTTTTCATTCCTAATGTGTTCCTACAATTATTCTTTTACATTCTTTAACAAATCAAGCTCTTCAATTTAGTCTTATTTTACAAACTAATCATTTTCTTATGTTTCAAGAGGCAGCATGAATGATAATTCTAGTGACTACAATATTACTCACATAGGGCAATTAAAAACACACTTTTTACTACAAACCAATCTATTTCATAATCCATGAATACTAGTTTGCATTCTATAAATTATCCATAGGCACAATTTTCACATATTGCATTCTACCAATCATTCATAAGCAAATTTTTCATAAAATCATACTTCATCAATTCTAGCATGCAAATGCACTAACAAAACATCATAACACATTTTAATTAATACATTCCAATTCATTTTACTAACTTTTCATGTGGGTCAATTTGAGTTTCTTTTCTCATTGGTCTCTTCAAACAATTGTATAGCAATTCTTCATACTTATTTCTAACATGTTCACAGATCAAATCCTAGCATGGTATCTAAGTTAGAAGCTTGAGAAATTGCCCACCTTATTGAAGAAACAATTTGAAAACTCCTAAGAAGCTCCTTGAACGCACGAATGGTCCCCTTCTCCTCCTAGTTTGTGCCACGAAAATGAGCCTTCTCCTCCTTTCTATGTGAACCTGAGCTCCTTCCTTCTCCTCTTGGTGTAGGCCGGCCTCCAATAGTGCAAGAGCACACACACACACTACTCTCAATTTTGTTACTCACAATTTGTTTATTTTCTTTTCTTTTCTCTTGTAAATTTCTAGTTGCAATTCATGAAGAAGATAAGGGGGGTGGGGGGGGGGTATTTATACAAAACTCAATCTCAAATGGAGGGTTGAGGTGAGTTTAGGTGAGAGGCTAGGATGTATTAGGGAGTTAGAACAACTATCCATGATCAAATAACCACTCTCCCACTCCCCCATCCACAATCCGGCCAAGTCTTCTCATCCATATGGCACGTGCATGTTCAATGCACGTGTCACACAATGCACACTACAAATTTGTTTGTACAATAAATAGTTAATTTAATTACTACTTGATCAAGTCTGCACTACAAGTTGGATTAATTCTTATTAGAAATAACTAATGGGCTATTTAGGTGGGATAAAAGACCATGAGCTCTGTAATTAAATTAATTAATTAATTAAGTGGGCTAGAATTAGGATATTACGCCTAGATATTAAAATAGGCTTTAAATTAATAAGAGAAGAATATTTATTCATGATATAAGAAATATTTTTAAAACAAAAATACACATATTAAATTTGCATGTGCAAAACATGTGAAAAATTTTAAAAAAAACTTTACATTGATTAACTGAAAAATTCAGGAAGTTACAATTGTACCCACTCGCCATCATCTTCCAATAGTCCTCTGGCAACACATGCTAATTTGAAAGAAGCATACTCAACATTGGCGACTGTACGTAAGCACTAAAATGATTGTGATCTGTTGACAACTATTAGTAGCAAACGCAAATAAAACTGCTCACCTAAATTTGGACTTGCAAAGTACATTCTACCGATTGCGTACCCCTTCTTTCTCCGGGTTCACATCTTCGAAGATTTATTCCAAACAAACTGTTTCGGGAACTCTTGGTAGGTGAATGCACGTGCAACTAAATTGGATGAGCAACATGCAAAAAAAAACCCGTAAGAGTTGTCATTTCTAGGCTCTAAATACGACGGCGTCCATCCTATCAGCCAAATTATAAACAAGACGATGCATTCCAGGCACATGCAGTGCCAAGCGTACAACCATTGGCACCTCTTCATGTAAAGGGTGTCCAAAAATTTGCCGCGCAGCTTCTGGACGGCCAATATACGGTGCATCAAGATATTTCTTGATCTCATCTACTCCTCCAAACACAATTGTTGTGCGGTCATTTCCTTTGAAAATATATTTTTGGATATATTTAACACATCTCACCCCAGCACAAACTTCAACATCAATATGAAAATTAAATATTTTTGAAAGGTAAGCATTATAAGGTACAATATCTCTATACATGCTGTCCCCTCACAGTATAAAAATGTTTAGTATTATGCCAATGGTACATTGGATAGCTATCTTGATCCATAGTTGTTGCCTTAGAGAACTCTAGGATACCGCTTTCGAAATTTTCCATTTTTCATGCATGATGCTTGACGATTTCGTCCACCACACGGGCCATGCACCATACAATTCTTGACAGTTTCAAAGAGTAGTGGATCATTTATTGGATCTGGATATTCTGCACAAACTACTTCATCTACTTGTTGGCATGTTCGAATTTTTTCTGAATTTGCAAGAAAGAAAAGAGTCTGCATATGAGGTAGCCCGCGTTTCTGAAACTCAATGGTAAAGACATGCACACTTTTTGATCGAATACTTTTGCTTTCTCTATCCCCTTCATCAAAGCATTTTTCTTCATCTAAAAAATGTAAGACACTGAATCAGGGCGATCAGTGGCATTCTGATGTAGCAATAGAGCTGCAGTTATTTCTGGCCATTTTGGATTTGCGGTCATGATAAGGAAAATATCTGGGTTTTGGTAGTGGCATGCAATAGCCATTGAATCTTGAATGATTTCAAACATATGTCTTGAATTGCCAATAAATGAAGATGGCAAAATAATTCGTTATCCGACTTGATCAAGTCCTAACCCATCTGTAGCGATGTCGGTAAGACCTTTGTAAAGTTCAGCTCACAGTTTTCCCTGATTAAGCTTATGATATGTCAGTCGATTCTGCTCAGTGGCTGCGCAAGCATCTACTAGAAATTCTTGCAAAAGTTTTCCTGCTCTCAGACTAGTTGAATACTCTGTATTGCATTGAAATAAACGAAACCTATAGAATTGCATTTTAGTTAGTCTAGCAGTCGAAGGTCTTCCATTGATGACATCCCATTGTTGCAAATTTGGTTCCCATCCCAACTCACCATAAGGGAATAGAAAGACATATGCAAGGGACAACTCACCATCCCTGATACGAAACTCTGAAAACCTATAAGAACCAACCCGCTCCTTCATCTTCTAAATCTCTGCATCTTCCTTCTGACTCGCTATAATCCTTTTGTTCAGCATGGGCTGAAGCCTCAACTGAACCAAAGATGCTCCCAAGCCTTGCACAACAACCTCAGTACTAGCCTGATCCAACTCCTCTGCAAGATGCCTCTGAGTCGTAATCAAACTGGCCAGATTGCTTTTACGGATAAGTGCATCAGCAACAACATTATCCTTCCCCGGATGGTACTTAATCTCAGGAAGAATGTCCTCAAGTACTTCCAGCGATCTCCGTTTCCTCAGATTCAGGTCCTTCTCTTGATAGATGTACTTCAAGCTTTTTTGGTCCGTATACATGTTTAATTTCTTACTGCACACGTAATGTCTCTATTGCTTCAAGGCAAAGATAATCGCAGCCAACTCCAGATCATGAGTCGGATAATTCTTCTCATACAGTCTTAGTTGTCTAGACCCATAAGCGATTACTTTTCCCTCTTGCATTAAGACACAACCAAGTCCACGATGTGAAGCATCACTGTAAACATCATACTCAACACCTACTCTAGGCAAAGCCAAAATGGGGGCAGTAGTCAACTTCTCTTTCAACTCCTGAAAGCTTACCTCGCATTGCTCGGTCCACTTGAAATTCACATTCTTCTTGGTCAGACCAGTGAGCGGCACAGCTATCTGAGTATAGCCATGAATAAACCTTCTGTAGTATCCGGTTAACCCAAGAAAACTTCTGATTTCCTTCACTGTGGTAGGCCTTGCCAAATCCTTCACCGCCTCTATCTTCTGAGGATCAGTTGCCACTCCCTCCATAGAAAGTATGTGACCCAAGAATGCCAGTTTAGATTTCCAAAAATTGCACTTGGATAACATGGCATATAACTCATTCTCTTGAAGCTTCTTCAGAACCTCAGCCAGATGCTGAGTGTGCTCCTCCTCCGACTTGGAGTACACAAGAATATCGTCGATAAATACCACGATGAAAGAATCAATAAACTGCCTTAGAACTCTTTTCATGATGTCCATAAAGATTGCAGGTGCATTCGTCACTCCAAATGGCATAACTAAGAATTTGTAATGCCCATGTCGAGTTCTTAATGCATTCTTATGCACATCTTCCACTTTTACTCGAACCTAATGGTATCCCGATCGAAGGTCTATTCTGGAGAAAATAGCTGCTCCTTGTAGACGATCGAACAGGTCATCAATTCGTAGAATAGGATATTTATTCTGAACAGTGACCTTATTCAGCTCCATTTAATCGTTGCACATCCTCATCGACCCATCTTTCTTTTTCACCAACAGTTCTGATGCTCTCCAAGGCAATGCACACGGCTGAAAAAAGCCTTTCCCCAAAAGTTCTTCAATCTGCCATTTAATTTCATCCTGCTCCACCGACGCCATCCTATACGGTGCCTTGGAAATGGGTGCACTCCCTGGCTGAATAGTGATGATGAGCTCTACATCACGATGCGGGGTAACCCGGGCAAATCTTCGAAGAACACAGTCGGGTAATCCCGAACCACAGGAATATGCTGCACCTCTACAGGAACCTTCTTCTTGCTGATAGCTGCCACCAAATCTGAATATCTCTTCTTCCCTTGGAAAGTGACTTCAGGACCCCCTTGAGCCTTCACTGTTACTTCCCTGATCTTGCACTCGATGTTCGCACTGTACACCGACATCTAATCAATGCCATTGATAACATCGATACCCAGGATATTCAGTTTGATTAGATCAATACCAAAAATCCTTCCTCCAATTTCGATCTCGCAGTCTGCATAGTACCGATCAGTGGTAAAAGTCTCCCCTGATGGAGTAGCTACTGCTAAGACCTTGTTCGGAACAATCTTCGGTTCGGCTCCCAAGACATTAGCAAATTTAGGAGATACAAAAGTATGAGAGGATCCGGTATCAAACAGAACAACAACTTTCTTTCCATTTAATAAAATTTCTCCTGTTACATAACACACTCTCGTTACATAACAGTTCTTACTAAATAAAACAGGGAAAAGAGAACAACAGAAACTTCTAAACATCCACCCCCGTACCAGTAATGATGTGATCCACTTCATCAGCGTCAGCTTCAGTCAAGGCAAATACTCGCCCCTGCTGGTACGGCTTCTTCCTAACTTGCTGCGTTGGTACCTTCTGGATGACATCTCGCAGCTTGGGATAGTGAGATCTGTAATGACATGTCTCTCCACAGTTAAAATAAGTCACCACAGGAGGTCTCACCCAACCATTTCTGGGTCTTCCAGCCACACTGACAGCATTCGTTTCTGTAGGTTTGAACCTTTGAGCTGGTGGTTGCCCTCTGACATTCCCAGAAATTGCGGGCCTCTTCCCAACATGCCAATTGTTCCTCCGGTTCTGGGCGGCAAGAAACTGCTCCATAACCTCCGCTGTAGCTGCAACTCGCTTGACTAACTTGTAAAACCTCTTGATACCGAGGGGTATCATCCTTGATCTTAGACTCGGCCTCAATTTGTGCTCAAACTTCCGAGCTTTCTTTGCCTCGTCCATCACAAGTTGAGGTGCATACCTCGAGAGTTGAGTAAACCTTTCTCATACTCCCTGACAGACATGCCTCCCTGCTGCAGTGCCAGGAACTCCATTGCTTTCTTCTCTTGAACATCAGATGGAAAATAGTGACCGCGGAACTCCTCCAAGAATTCCTCCCAGTCGACAACACCATTTCCCATAGTTTGCTTCATTGACTGCCACCATACAGCTGCATCCTTCTCAAGCTGAAATGTATCCAGCTTCCCCCGATACTATACGTTCAAATGCGGACAGTTACCAACACTTCAAAGATATTCTCGACATGCCGAATCTAATTATCAGCTGCATCTAGGTCTGACTTCCCTTCAAACACTGGTGGCTTCATCCTCTTGAATGACTCCACGAGTTTGATCGCCTCAAGAACTGGATTCGCAGGCATCCCCCTATGGTTTTGATTCATGGCTACGGCGTTGAGGGTCTGATAGACTCTAGCCAACTCTATTTCCAAGTCGAGTCCGCAGCTGGGTCCTTCTCCATTCCTTGATCTTCTTCCAGCCATACTTTGATTCAAAAGATCCATACTTTAATTCGAAGTAGAAAACATGAATTTAAACCAACTTCTTTCATTTCATTGAATTCAGACTTTGTACATTTAAATTTAAAACATCGTCTGACACCAAGCAAAAGCATCGAGAAGATACAACATTCTAATCCCTACGGTTCCTCTTGGATTGCCTAAGCTCTTTCCGTAGTTCTGCCACTTCTTCCTTCAGTACATCATACATGTTCTTTCTCTACTCGAGTTCCCAAACATGATGACTGAGGGTTGCAATATTCTCCTTGCACTTTGCATACTGCGCCTGCAATAGCTCCGCTCTCTCCCTCTGAGTCTCCACTTGACTCTGAAGAGACTTGATGAGATCTCCCAGAACTGGCTCTTCCTCATCGGATGAAATGTCTGATGAGTCCGGAGGCAGAGTGATCTATCGGGACTCGGGCCATTCTCCTTCATACTCATCAGGATCTTCTTCGTCGGAATCTCCTTGTCCAGGGTCATAGACCTCTTCGAATATGTGCCAATCATCATCGCCTGCTGGGTCGTGGTGGTTCACCATCTTGGGGAAGGGAGAAGAAAAAGCATCAATCATAGAGCAACACAAATGTAAGTAGCTTACATTTAAATCTCTATACCCAACTCACACTCTAATGTCCACTCTAGGGTGTCGTTCCTTATAAATTTGTACTAATTGGAAGCGTGGCTCGGATACCACTTTATAACTCTCCGAATTACAAATAAGACCGAATTCAAAGTTCCATAGGATCTTTACACTTCACTTCGTACAATTTTACAAGGAATTAAAAACTTTTATTACATCAATGCAGCAGAATTATAAATTACAACATGTTACATGAATTAAACAATAACTTGAACATTTCTTTAAGTGTTATAAATTACAACATGTTACATGAATTAAACAATAACTTGAACATTTCTTTTGTCTTGTCAATCACTTTGTCCTGCATAGAAACAGTGGGCACGTCAGTTGCATAGAACTGACGCTAGGATATAATACATCAATTTCTCTTACTTAGAAAGCACACACTTGTCACAAAACAAAGCTAAGGGGGAATATCCTATTGATCTCATATGTGATTGTGCACTTAGTCCTTAATGCAATTGTTAATATTAGATGACACTAATGCGCACTTGTTCAGATTCTATGCATCCCATAGTACAGGTCCGAGGGCAAGCCCTTAATCGTTCTTCATCTTGTAGGGTTTATTCACTCGCCATGAGTTAAACTACTATGATAACTACGGTAAGTATCCTAGGTGTTCTATGAGTTACGAGCCCATACCCAGACATCCTCGAGAGAATCCCATGCACTGACATGATGCATCATGCAGGCATCCTATGGACAATTCGCCTCTGCCAGGGAACAATGGCACTATGTAGTCACCGAGCACCCCACAAGCGTCACCGACGGTACGATATCCTGGAGAAGTATCCACGCCCTGACATGACGCATCATGTGCACATCCTGTGAACACTCTCACACCATAGATCCGAGGCCCTTATACTTATGTTTTTCTCTTATTTTCATCACATCTTTACTATGTATCTAATCCTTAGATAATTGAATCATTAATACAAATCAATACTCTAGAATTAGCATTACCTCTACATCGGTCTTAAACATCAATCATGACCCAATCTTGGTCTTTATTTATCACATTTCTCTTTCAAAATTTCATTCATGCCGATGTGAGGACTTAGCTAAAACTCTAGTCTCAATTCTCTTTTCATGTACATTAAAATGAGAGTATTCATATTCACAAATTCCACATTTCATCATGTTTCTTTTACTTTATTTTCCATGCACATTTTGCATAATTTGAAACAATTTCATATTTAATCTTGGTCAATTTTCACAAGTCAAAATCTCATTTTTAAACTCTACACAAAATTTATTTATGTTCAAAAGAATATTTGTATCTTTAATTACCAAGAAAATCACATTCTAAAAACTTATTAATTATTCTTCTCAAGAATTTTACTTCTAATTCTCATTATAATAGGTCAAATATTATGGAAATAATTTTCTTGAAGTCTAGGTATTTTTAGAATAATTCTAATATTCTTTTTTCTCAATCTTTTAAACACTTAAAAACACTAGAAATATCAAAAATATAAAAATAAAAAAAAACCTAAAAAATTTTAAATGGCCAGAGGCTGGATCGAACCCAGAACCAATCCCCCCGCCAAATGAATAATAACCGACTTCAGGCGCACCCGAAGACCATAATGACCACAGTGACTAGTTGTCACATGAAGGACTTAATTGATACTTAAGTTTGGTTCTCGGGTTTTGAGTTAAAATCAAATTTTAGAAAAACAAAGTCTCTTGTGAGACTCGAACCCAAGACTAATGCTCCGCTGAGCTACAGTAACGCTCTTAAAATGCACTCATTGACCAGTAGGTCTGAGTGACTAACCCGTATAGAAAATTGATCAAATTATTTTTGTGTCAGACTGTACTGTTTCTAGTTCTTTTTAGAAACTCGATTTTTCTCAGTCAATTTGTTCTTATAAAAAAATAGATCTTTTCCAGACTATTATTTTTTTGTAAAACAGTAACTCATACTTTTCTTAGATTGTCAAAATCTCATTTTACACATAGAAGACTATTTTTCCTTTAGTTCATTTAAAAATGATTCATGAATACATTTCGACATAAAAATATTTCTTTTTAGAAAAAATTATTTATTAACATATTCCCCCTCATTCATAATGAGTTCATACAATTATTATTTTCATTCTTTAACACGATCAAGACCTTAAATTAATCCTATTTTCACAAATTACTCTTTTTCTTATGTTTTGAAAGGCAACATCGGTGATAATCTAGTGACTACAACATTACTCATACATGGCAACTATAAACACACTTTTTGCCAAAATTAACTTATTTCATAATCCATGCTTTACTAGTTTGCATTCTATAAATTATCCATAAGCACAATTTTCCACATACTTCATTCTACCATTCATTCATAAGCAAATTTTCACAAAATCATAATTCGTCAATTCTAGCATGCAAATATACTAACAAACCATCATAACACATTTTAATTAATACATTCTAATCCATTTTACTAACTTTTCATGTAGATCAATTAGAGTTCTTTCCTTATTCGTCTCTTTAACAAGCACAGAGCAATCTTTCCTACTTATTTCTAACATAATCACAATTTCACATCCTAGCATGATATCGATGTTAGAAGTTTGAGAAATTGCCCACCTTATTGAAGAAACAAAGAGAAAACTCCGAAGAAGCTCCTTGAACGCACGAACGGTTCCCTTCCCCTCCTAGATTGTGCCACCAAAATAAGCCTTCTCCATCTTGATGCTAGATGAACCCGAGCTCCTTCCTCTCCTTGATGTATGGTCGGCCTCCAATAGTGCAAGAACACACAACTCACAACTGCTCTCAATCTTTTACTCACAACTTGTTTCTTTTCTTTCTTCTCTTATGAAATTTCTAGTGCAATTCATGAAGAAGATGGGGGGAGGGTTTATACACTTTTTATGCACAAATGGAGGGCTAAGATTAGTTTAGATGAGTTTAGATGAAAGGCTAGGATGCATTAGGGAGTTAGAAGAACTACCCATGAACACATAACTACTCTCCCACTCACTCCATCTCTCCCACCTCAATGAAATGGCCGGCCACCCCTCTCTTCATGCATATGGCACGTGCATGTGCAATGCACGTGTCACACTATGCATACTACAATATAATTTACACATTAAATTGTTAAATCAATTACTACTTGGTCAAGTCTACACTACAAGTTGTATTATTTATTATTAAAAATAACTAATGGGCCAATTAGGTGGGCTAGAATCCAAAGGCTCTCTAATTAAATTAATTAAGTGGGCTAGAATTAGACTATTAGGCCTAGAGATTAAAATAGACTTTAAATTAAAAAGAGAAGAATGTAAAATACTTGTCCATGAAATAAAATAAATAACCTTTTAAGGGTAAATGTACAAAAATTTGCACGTGCAAAACACGTGAAATCAAACAAAACTCATATTTAATTATAATTGAAAATTCAGAATGTTACAGTTCCCAAACACGATGACTGAGGGTTGCAATGTTCTCCTTGTGCTTCGCACACTGGGCCTGCAATTGATCTTCTCTCTCCTTTTGAGTCTCCACTTGATTCTGAAGAGATACGATGGGACCTTCCGGAACTGGCTCTTCCTCATCGGATGAAATGTCTGATGAGTCCGGAGGCAGAGTGATCTATCGGGACTCGGGCCATTCTCCTTCATACTCATCAGGATCTTCTTCGTCGGAATCTCCTTGTCCAGGGTCATAGACCTCTTCGAATATGTGCCAATCATCATCGCCTGCTGGGTCGTGGTGGTTCACCATCTTGGGGAAGGGAGAAGAAAAAGCATCAATCATAGAGCAACACAAATGTAAGTAGCTTACATTTAAATCTCTATACCCAACTCACACTCTAATGTCCACTCTAGGGTGTCGTTCCTTATAAACTTGTACTACTTGGAAGCGTGGCTCTAATACCACTCTGTAACAGCCCGAATTCCAAATAAGACCAAATTCGAAGTTCCACAGGTTCTTTACACTTCACTTCGTACAATTTTACAAGGAATTAAAAACCTTATTTACAACAATGATTACATTAACGCAGTGGAATTATAAATTACAATATGATACATGAATTAAACAACAACTTGAACATTTCTTTAAGCAACATTCACTCTTTAATCTTGTCAATAACTTTATCCTGTATAGAAACTGTAGGCACGTCAGTTGCATACAACTAACGCTAGGATATAATAGATCAATTTCTCTTACTTAGAAAGCACACACTTGTCACAAACAAAGCTAAGGGGACTACCCTATTGAAGTCATGCATGAATGTGCACTTAGTCCTTAATGTAGTTATTTATATTTAATGACACTAATGCACACTTGTTCGGATTCTATGCATCCCATACTATATAGGTCTGAGGGCAAGCCTTTAATCGTTCTTCATCTTGTAGGGTTGATTCCCTCGACATGATTTAAACTAGTACTGTAACTACGGTAAGTATCCTAGATGTTCTTTGAGTTACAAGTCCATCCCCAGACAGCCTGGAGGGGAATCCCACATCGTGACATGACGCATCACGCAGAGCCGATGGACAATACGCCTCCGTCATGGAACGATGGCACTACGTAGTCACCAAACATCCCATAAGCGTCGCCAAGGTTCTGATAATTCCAGGGATGTATCCACGCCATGACATGACGCATCAAGCAGGCAACCTATGAATACTCTCACACCGTAGATCCGAGGCCCTCATACTTGTATTTGTCTCTTACATTCATTAGATCTCCACTATGTGTACTCCTTAGATAATAGATTCATGAATCAAAATCAATACTCTAGAATTAGCATTACCTCCACATCGGTTTTAAACATCAATCATTAGCCATGACCCAAACTTGGTCTCTTATCATCACATTTCTCTTTCAAATATTTCATTTATGCCGATGTGGGGACTTAACTAACTCTAGTATCAAACTTGTTTCATGTTCATCAAAATGAGAGTATTCATATTCCTAAATTTCATATTTCATCAATGATCTCTTGTATTTCAATTTTCATGCACATTGCATAATTTCAACCAACAATCTCATAGTTAAACTTACTCAACCTTCCCATATCAAAATCTCATTTTAGAACTCTATACAAAATTTCTCTATAGTCAAAAAAATATTTGTTGTCCTTAATTACAACAAAAATCATAATTTAAGAAACTTTATTAATTTTTTTCTTCTAAAAAATGCTTCCAAATCCCATTTTAATAAATCAATTATTGTAGAAATACTCCTCATGAAGTCCGGATATTTTTTAAAGAATTTTAATAATTTATCTCAAATTTTTTTTATACAATTTAAAACTACAAAAAATATTAAAATATGAAAAAAATCCAAATTCCAAAAAAATGTGGCCAAGGGACGGTTTCGAACCAGTCAAACCCTCCTCCGCCTGTGAACAGTAACATTCCCAAGTCGCACTCGAGAACCAAAAAAACCAAGAGCGACACAAGAGCGACTATTGTTATATTGGGAACTTAAATTATACTTAAGTTTTGGGTTTCGGGTTTGAGTAAAAATCGAATTTCAGAAAAACAGAGTCTCTGGAGAGACTCGAACCCAAGACCTAATGCTCCGCTGTGCTACAGTAACGCCCCCAAATCGCACTCACTGACTAGTAGGTCTGAGTGACTAACCCGGTATAAGAATTGATAAAAATATTTTTGTATAAACTGCACTGAACTAGTTCTTCTTTCAGTAAACTCGATTTTATTAGCACTTATAAAATCTAGATCTTTTCCAGGATAATATTTCTTTGAAAAACAGTAACTCATATTTTATTAGATTATCAAAAATATCAATTTTATACATAGTAGACTATTTTTCTTTAGTTCTTTGAAAAGTTAAATACATTTTTGACATAGATAAATTTTCTTTTTAGTTGCATCTCTTATCAACATTTTCCCTTTTCATTCCTAATGTGTTCCTACAATTATTCTTTTACATTCTTTAACAAATCAAGCTCTTTAATTTATTTTACAAACTAATCATTTTCTTATGTTTCAAGAGGCAACATGAAATGATAATTCTATTGACTACAATATTACTCACATAGGGCAATTAAAAAAACACTTTTTACTACAAACCAATCAATTTCATAATCCATGAATAATAGTTTGCATTCTATAAATTATCCATAGGCACAATTTTCACATATTGCATTCTAACAATCATTCATAAGCAAATTTTTCATAAAATCGTACTTCATTAATTCTAGCATGCAAATACAATAACAAAACATCATAACACATTTTAATTAATACATTCCAATTCATTTTACTAACTTTTCGTGTGGGTCAATTTGAGTTTCGTTTCTCTTTAGTCTCTTGAAACAATTGTATAGCAATTCTTCACACTTATTTCTAACAAGTTCACCAATCAAATCCTAGCATGGTATCTAAGTTAGAAGTTTGAGAAATTTCCTACCTTATTGAAGAAACAATTTGAAAACTCCTAAGAACCTCCTTGAACGCACGAACGAATGGTCCCCTTCTCCTCCTAGTTTGTGCCACGAAAATGAGCCTTCTCCTCCTTGCTATGTGAACCCGAGCTCCTTCCTTCTCTTCTTGGTGTAGGCCGGCCTCCAATAGTGCAAGAGCACACACACACTACTCTCAATCTTTTTACTCACCCACAATTTGTTTCTTTTCTTTTCTTTTCTCTTGTACATTTCTAGTGTAATTCATGAAGAATATGGGGGGGGGGGGGGTATTTATACAAAACTCAAGCTCAAATGTAGGGTTGAGATGAGTTTAGATGAGAGGCTAGGATGTATTAGGGAGTTAAAACAACTACCCTTGATTAAATAACCACTCTCCCACTCCCCCATGCACAATTCGGCCAAGTCTTCTCATCCATATGGCACGTGCATGTGCAATGCATGTGTCACACAATGAACACTACAAATTTGTTTGTACAATAAATTGTTAATTTAATTACTACTTGATCAAGTCTACACTACGAGTTGTATTAGTACTTATTAGAAATAACTAATGGGCTATTTAGGTGGGCTAAAGACCATGGGCTCTATAATTAAATAATTAATTAATTAAATGGGCTAGAATTAGAATATTAGGCCTAGATATTAAAATAGGCTTTAAATTAAAAAGAGAAGATTGTTTATTCATGATATAAGAAATATTTTTAAAAGTAAAATACACATATATAAATTTGCACGTGCAAAATACGTGAAAAATAAAAGAAAAACTTTACATTGATTAATTGAAAAATTCAGGATGTTACAATTGTACCCACTCGCCATCATCTTCTAATAGTCCTCTGACAACACATGCTAATTTGAAAGAAGCATACTGAACATTGGCGACTGTACGTAAGTAATAAAACAATTGTGATCCATTGACAACTGTTAGTAGCAAAGCAAATAAAACCGCTCACCTGAATTTTGACTTACAAAGTACATTCTACCGATTGCTTACCCCTTCTTTCTCTGGGTTCACATGTTCGAAGATTTATTCCAAACAAAATGTTGCAGGAAATCTTGGTAGGTGAATACGTGTGCAACTAAATTGGACGAGCAACATGCAAAAAAAACCCGTAAGAGTTGTCATTTCTAGGCTCTAGATATGACGGCGTCCATCCTATCAGCCGAATTATAAACAACACGATGCATTCCAGGCAAATGCAGTTCCAAGCGTACAACCGTTGGCACCTTTTCATGTAAAGAATGTCCAAAAATTTACCGCGCAGCTTCAGAAATTTTTCATTTTTCATGCATGATGTTTGAGGATTTCGTCCACCACACGGGCCATGCACCATACAATTCTTGACAGTTTCAAAGAGTAGTGGATCATTTATTGGATCTGGATATTAAACTACTTCATCTACTTGTTGGCATGTTCGAAATTTTTCTAAATTTGCAAGAAAAAAAAGTGCGTGCATATGAGGTAGCCCGCGTTTCTGAAACTTAATGGTAAAGTAAAGACATGCACACTTTTTTTACCGAATACTTTTGCTTTCTCTGTCCCCTTCATCAAAGCATTTTTCTTCATCTAAAAAATGCAAGAAACTAAATTAGGGCGATCAGTGGCATTCTGATGTGGCAATAGAGCTGTAGTTATTTCTAGCCATTTTGGATTTGCGGTCATGGTAAGGAAATTATCTGGGTTTTGGTAGTGGCACGCAATAGCCATTAAATCTTGAAAGATTTCAAACATATGTATAGAATTGCCAATGAATGAAGATGGCAAAATAATTCGTTGTCCGACTTGATCAAGTCCTAACCCATCTGAAGCGATGTCGGTAAGACCTTGGTAAAGTTCAACTCGTAGTTTTCTCTGATTAAGCTTATATATGTCAGTCAATTCTGCTCAGTGACTGCCCAAGCATCTACCAGAAATTCTTGCAAAAGTTTTCCTGCTCTCAGAATAGTTGAAAACTCTGTATTGCGTTGAAATAAACGATAACTATAGAATTTCATTTGAGTTAGTCTAGCAGTCGAAGGTCTTCCATTGATGACATCTCTTTGTTACAAATTTGGTTCTCATCCCGACTCACCATAAGGGAATAGCAAGACATATGCAAGGGAAAATATGCTGGGTGGCACTCGTTAATTTGCATTAACTCGTTGTTTCCTCTCAAATGCACTATGATATCTCTCATACCACTAATTGCGGTTCCATCATCAGGTATAATCACTGCAATCTCATCAGTAGTTGGAAGATTATACCTACATCGATTATTTGCTGAATTGTATTGTACAATTCCCGATAAGGTGTGATCTGGGGAACTTGCCTGGTTTAAAATTGCATAAGCATGATGGAACTTATATGCAAATACATTTAACTCCAAATAATCCTGAATAATATTGAGAACACCAGCTCTCAAATGAGTATTTCGAGAGGTACGAAAACCTAAAGCAGAATTTGGATCGTAAATGTTGAGTTGTACATAAACAGCAGCTTGGCCTGGCTGAGGTATGAATGATCCCGTTCGGCGCAGCTCTCCATGTATGGTGAATGAGGTAGGTCCCCGATCATGGAGGACCTTTCATCCATTTTGACACCCAAACTCGTAAAAGCATTTGCTGCAATGTACTCTCGAGTAGAAGTCCGAAATGAAGTCGATTGTACACTATCACCATCGTATAGTTCTTGAAGTGGTGGGAGTGGAGTAATAAGTAAAGGTAGCTTCACTTTTCCTTGTAAATAACATTTTCCGAAATAATTATTTCTGGCATATGTGACCGATAATTTTTCATCATTCCAATGCAATGCTGAACAATAACAACAAGTTACATTCATCATGCCGAGAAAGTGTCATTCTGGATCTAAGTGAGCACATGAGTTCACACTTGATCTACAAAAAAAGGGATTGTATATATTTGTATTTAACTTTATGTTATGGATAATATGCTTATTACAACAATATACACGAGTTAAAGGTTAAGATTTTTTTACCTATTCATTTCAGATAGTAGAAATGTTATGCTGTTCGAATTCATCAATTGATTATTTACTGTAGATTTTGACATAGCAGCTCGGTCTTGTCTCCTACGCTATGCCAATTGACGTGGAGTGCACCCTTCCTATGTCCCTACTTGTGAATCAACCATTTGGCTGAACATGGAGAGAAACTAACTAAAGACACTCTTAAAAAGTTAAAATTTCAAATGCAATATAAACAATATTTACCTAACAGCGTCAGAAGCGTGAGAGGTGCTTTGCAGGCCAATATTTGGCAGTAGTGAAGATGTTTCTCCATTAAATGTATTATTTCGATGAGAAAAAACAGTAAATGAAGCCGAATGTGTAGTTATCTGCAGTACATTAGAAGGAATTTTGAATAACGGAAGACTTGTTCGAGCTAACAATTCTTCAAATTCGTCAAATACTCGTGTGGAGCACATTTCAGGTTTCTCTCGTTCTCGTCGTCTATGTTGGGCCAACGTAGTTGTCGATATAACATTAAAATTATGAGTCTAAAGATAGAAAATGAATTGTTATAAATGTCTTTTTCAAAAGAGAATTGCTTACTTTTTCGGAAAGTATTAATTTTGATTACATCGATAAGAAAAATTCAAGGAAATGAGTAGAGGCACTAAGAGAAGCAGTGTGAGGATAAAAAGAACACGCAAAATAAATAAGCAAGATAAACATATACCGCACTACACATTTCATTTTCCTTTCCCTTTCCTTTGCCAGAACAACTCGGTGTTTCCTTTCTCTACAATGGTTAGTTTAAAAGAAGTAGGGATTAAAAAAAATACCAATAATGATCATCTAATACACATAAGGGGTAGCTTACCTTGCGAAGGAATATTAGATTAAGCTCGCATTTATCACGAATGGTAACCTCTATATTTTTTTTGTCGAAGAAATTGCACCTGTAATGGAAAAAAAAATTGAAAGTGAACAATTAATTTGATAAAAACATAATGAAAACCTTAACTTACTGTTTTTTCCAAGTCAACATCAACCTACAAGGTATGAAAGTAAACATTATAATGTCAAAACCATAAAAGAAAGAATTTTTTCATCTAATATGAAAGAGTTGTAGATGTCATGCAAAAAAGAGAAACTTACATGGCCATATATAGTGATGTTATCCATTGCAGGAAGCAGCGAGAAGCCAGACAGATGTTGTTGTTTGATTCTGATGAAGATTTTGCTCTGTATATAAAGAGGGGAAATATTCGATGATTAACTTTGACGTTCTCACTGTATTATACTATCAGATATTAATATACTATCAGATATTAATAATACTTACTGATATGAATAGTTGATTTTGAAAGCTACTAGTATACTCCTCTTGACACAGTTAAACTCCATTGATCCAATATAATAGGTTTTTCTCCAATTTTGGTTCCCAACCAAATTGTTTCATCGCATTAAAGTCTGAATTACAGGCTTATATAACCAGATAAATATAAATGATCGCAGGGTTAACATATAAACAATAAAAGCACTTAGTTTAGATTGGACCATTCACTGGATCTCCAAAGTCCATACACAATATGACAGACCCACCATATAGAAACAACTGCATGTTTGCTAAATATAGGTTTGCTCGTGGACACGTGCCTACAATACGTTTTCGTGAACGATGCAGCATATAAAAAGGCCTGTATTTAACTATTTAAAAGGTTTGGTTGGCATTAATAGACACATTGTTTAAAAGCTACAAATCCGTAAGTGCAAAATGAAGTATCCAAGTGTAAAATGAAAGTATGCTATTCATGGAAACATGATCATCCGACTGCAAGCAGATGTAAAAATGACTTGAAACAACATAAACATAACTTAGATTCATGCTCAGAAACAACATAAACAGAGCACAATAACCCTGGAAACAACATAAATAGAGCTCAGAATGCTCATAAACAACATAAATAGAGCTCAGTACGCCTGGAAACAACATAAACAGAGCTAAAAATGCGAATAGACCTTGTATTTTTACATTGAAGAAAGGGTTATTACCTGGGTCGAACGAGATTGGGTTTTCTAAGGAGATTGAGACACAAATTAGAAAGGCACCTCCTCCTCAGCGAAATCAACGGACGATACACCTACAAAAATTAAACATAGCTCAATACACCTGGAAACAACATAAACATAGCTCAAAATGCTCATAGACAACATAAACAGAGCTCAATACACCTGGAAACAACAGAAACAGAGCTCAAAAGGTTCATAAACAACATTCGTACTTCTTTATGCTTCACTGAATAAAATCTGTTGATCTATGAACCGCTTTACAGAGTAGCTAATCTTTGGATTAGATGTTGGCTAGGATTAGAATTTTCAGATTTTTCAGATTTTGATTAGATTTTCATCTCCGGATTAGATTTTATAGAGTAGCTAGATTTTTCGATTTTGATCTGTGAACTTCTTTATGCTTCACTGAGTAAATTAAGCAAGTAGCTAGTTTGTGAACTGCTTTACATGAATTTTGATTATTGCCACTGAGTTAATTTAGATTTAGAACCGTAACTCAATAGCATTAAGTGACATTTAATTTCTTTTGAACCGGATAATGGTTTTGACTTACCTTCATCCAACTTTACATGTAGTTCAATACCCACTGAGTTAATTCAGATTTTGATTATTTTGATATGCAGATTTTGCTAATCTGTGAACTGCTTAGCTTAGCCTTACGTCCAACTTTTCATTTAAAATTTAGATTCAACTGCTTGCTTATTTTTATACAGCTAAAAGTCTCATAAGTACGTATGATGAGTATTTGTGGATGATGGATGTTAGTAATATGCAAATGGAGGTCACTGTTCTAGCAAATAACTACATTTTACTCTAAAACATGCCTCAAACTTTCATTATAAAAGTTAGCCAGACATAAGTAGTTAAATTTTCCCAACACACGGTCCTACAGTAATGGATTAAAGCCAATTTGTAGCTATAAAACTAAGCCTCGAAAAAAAAATCCCGGCTATGCAAGCATGCATTAAAAGAAATACAGACTACACAAATTTCTTTTGTTGTGTTCTATAGATTAAGGGACTTCTTCATTTGGTTTACCATTATGCTATATATCCCTGTATCCTGTTGATTTTTTTAAACTCATGCAGTAACAATTAATTTGCATGTACCCTATCCTATAGGCAAAGATTCAAGAGTTAGCAGAACATGTACCAAAAGGCCATATTCCGTGTTCTTTGACTGTTCATCTTTGAGGAGAGCCTACCATGATGGTAAATATATATCCCCTTTGTATTTTTGTTGTTGTTTTGCTTCATATCTTTCATTTTACTTCTTTTCTATTTTTTTATTCATATTAACTATGCTTTGTTTGATTAGTCAACACCCGGTGATGTTGTTGAATTCTCAGGAATTTTTCTCCCCATTCCTTACACTGGTTTCAGAGCAATGCGAGCAAGTTTGGTTGCAGATACATATCTGGAGGCCATGTCCATCATGCATTTCAAGAAAAAATATGAAGAGTGCGTATATTATGCTAAATCATTAGCTTAATGTAATCATAGATACAAAAATTTACCAAAGTTTGTGGTAATGCTTATACCAAGATATACCACAATTTCGGATTGAGATGTTGGTCATCGATACTTTTGATTAAGGACAGGCATTCTGAAATTGAGAAGTTAATCCTAGCCTTTTTTTTTCTTCTTTTTTTTTTGGCATTTTAGCCTTTAATTACAGTCTTGAACAATGTTGACTATCTGCTATATTGATCTCCAAATAAAAAAATCATAACTTTTTAATCAAAAGTTGATCGGAAAATTGAAACTACAATAAAATTTTACTGTTGTACAACCTACTAACTTGATCTCCAAATCTAACTCATCAACATTCAACTAATCAATTTCAAAATCAAGAATCAACATACCTCAGAATCCTGCGACTTCGCGAAACCATGAATCCTTTCTCATCGAAATCAATGGCGGAAACACCTACAAATTTTTAAATGATCAAAACTTTATCATCCAAGATCAAATATTTTTGGCTCTTAGCTATTTAATTAACTAAATCTATGTGGGTTGTAATTATAGGCTGTAAATCTTAGCTAGTAGACTGTATCTATAGTCTAAAATGCCAAAAATAGAGAACGATCTCAAAATTGAAAAGCACTGTAAACAGATACTGAACATAAAATTGTAGTTAGAGTTTCTAATTTGGGGATAATAGAGACGGAACTTACATGAGAGATCAGTCTCAAAATTGAAGCTTTGATGGTTTCGGGAAGAGAGAGAGAGCTTTGGTTTGGGAAAGAGAGAGAGAGAGTTGCGGGGTGTGTGTGTGGGTGGGGGGGGAGCTGTGGTATGGGAAAAAGAGAGCTTCAATTTGGGGAAGAGAAGATACGGTGAGGTTTCGGGAAGAGAGAAGGGTGAGGTTTGATCAGGTGGATGGAGAGAGGGGGGGGATTTCGGGAAGACAGAAGGGGGGGGGGGGATTTCGGGAAGAGAGAGAGAGAGAGAGAGAGAGAGAGAGAGAGAGAGAGAGAGAGAGAGGATTATTCGGAAAGAGAGAGAGGGGGGAGGAAGGGGGTATTTGAGTTAATTTGTGGGGAAATAAAATTAGTTTTGAATGGAAAACTAGTTTTTTTTTCTTGGGGGGGGGATGTCTTTTGTGAGCTTCAATCTGGACCGTTGATTTTCTTCCAATTGAAGGAGAGCCACTTGATAGCTTTTTTTTTAATTGCCTTGTGTTCTATTATATAGATAACGATTCATAGTTCATAAGTACAATCTGGTTTGAACAAAATGGGTGCAACAATGTGCCATGAGTTTAGGCTATGCACAACTTTATATTATAATGAAATAATATCTTGTTAGACAATGATAAAATTGTACTTATATAGTGCATACCTTCAGTCTTTCTCCGATTGCAAGACCTGCATTGAACTTGAACGAATCCCTCCAGTATTCAGATGGGCATACTTCATCATTAATGTCATGAATAAATGCAGGATGATAGACAACTTCATTAGCTGTAAGAGGGGGAAATAGTTAGTCTTTAATGTGCATAATACTAACATACAGAGTAAACTTATTAAGAAGCCTAGCGTACCTGTTACTCACTTGTTTGGATAAAAACAAGCATCTTGTCTAGCAGATCAACTCCAGGATATATGTAAGTCTCCCTTAAATTTTTTTGCTTCAAGTATTGAGGAAGTTGTCTCACATTCTTCCTGCATCGTCTTTAAGGAAAAACCAAGGCTTGAGTGATCAGCAGATCGTTTTAGTGTTTTTTTTTTGGAAGAAAAAGAAAGAACATGTTATGCAAATACCTGCAGAGGGATCTCTTTTCCAGCTTTCCTAATGAATAGTGCCTCCTCAAATGATAAAATCCAAGTAACCTACCAAACAAACACATTCAGACATAAGATCAAACAGTTGGTAGGAAAAACTTCAAAACCCTTAATTAAAAATTAAATTTATATAAACCACTCTGAAGTTTTCAACATGTAAAACAAAGAATTATGTAATGATCAAGATTTTGGGGAAAGGTCAGCTGAGAAGAGATTGCAGCGGTTAGGGTTTAGGTTTTGATCGAGATTTCGGGGGAGAGATCAGGAGAGAAGAGATTGGAGGGGATGGGTGTTAGTGATTTTAATTACAGAAAATATAATATATGAGGATTTTGGATGGCAGAGATTTAATCTAGAAATATCGGATCTACGGTCCAGATCTGCTTTGGACAGATTTATTGTGGCTTTTATAATAGAAAGAGATTATTTTATAATAACAAAATTTGAAAATTTGAATTATAATTGAATGTGTATCTCAATTTTAGCTTAGTTCATTCCTTCTTCACCTAGTTTAATGAGATAAAGTTTTTTACATGTCCACAACTAAGCAAAACAAGCTAGGGATTAATACAAGTCTTATGAATTATATTTTCTTTATTTGTATTAATAAATGACTAAAGTCTTCATGGTATGTTAGTATACTAGATTTGCCCGTGGCCATGTGCCTACGGCACGTCTTCAGAATGATACAGCATATTAAAAGCCTTGTAAACAGTAAATCAACAATTATATAGCTGAAGTTTGAATAGTATGATAATAATTAGTTGTAAATAAAAGTCCATGTTTCCATTAGTATATGGTGAAAAATAATTATAAATTGAGGTATAAAAGTCCATGTTTCCATATATATATATATATATATATATATATATATATATATAGAGAGAGAGAGAGAGAGAGAGAGAGAGAGAGAAAGAAAGAAATAATAAAATAAATAAATGAGTTGTTCTGGGGGGGGATTTGAATTTTGGGTTTTGGGGGGAAACTTTTGGCGCGGGGGGGGGGGGGGGGGGAATGTGTTTTGTGAGGTTAAATCTGAGCCTTTGATTTTGGGGGGATTGCAGAAGAGCCACTTTATAGCTTTCTTTGTGTTTTATTATATAGATAGTATTTCTTACATTTACAAAGTGTATGTGTGTTTATACATGACTTTATAATATATATAAACAAGTAACTATATTCTCATACCATTACCCACACTACCCTATTTTTTTAAATAGGTAAAAAAACTCTATCCTTACCATACTCACTGTTAACCCTAGAATGTCTTACCCATACACGCTACCCTCATGGTTAAGAAAGTCTTACCTATACCATTACCCTAGAAAGTTCTACCCATACACTTTAAATGGATACAAAATCTCTACCCTTATCCTACTCACGATTAAGAAAGTCTTATTCATACCGTTGCCATAGAAAGTCTGTCATGCCCCACTTCCCAAAAAGAGAATATGGAATACGGATACATGACTAAGTCCAGCGAATGATTTTCATCATCCATAAGCTGTCAGGATCTTTACAACATTTCACAAGAATAATCAAGAGATAACAAGGAGAAACCAATCATGCATGCATAAATGAATCAATATACCAACAGAATTTACTTGAAATAAAGCTTAATGAATCTCAAATAAACCATATATGAACAAGTCAATAATTTTGGGTCACATTGCCCAATACAAAATTCATGTAGAAATTACATTTATTCAAGAATAGCAATATAAAATAATAGTAGAAAAAACTCCAGCATCTAAAATCTCAGATCACCTAGTCCATCGGCAGCTGATCTCCATGATCTGCATTTTAGCAAATTGCAGGAGGAGGAAAAAGAAAATAAAAAGCCCGTCAATGCAAGTTATGGGCTGCTCGTAGTGCAGGCACAAGTACAGGAAAAGAATAACAACATAGAGTAAAAGCGGAAGCAAACATAGAATGGAGTAGACATGGCAACAAAATAGAACAACTAGTATGAATCATGAACAGAATCAAGTAATGTGGTGAGATAACAGGTGTACATACATGTGACAGGTAGCAGGAATCTTGCAAGCAGGTAAACATGTAACAGGTGTTAGGTAGCATGTAACAGGTATTATGTCATGACAAGTCTTGTGTTTTCGTTCTATCTAGGTAGCACTTCATGCGTCCCAAACTTTTACCACATGGTTGCTATTTACATGCAATTACGTTGAGGCCTAGTGGTAGATTTCTATAAAGCCGTATACTCAGGCGTAATGTAAGAGGTATTAGGAATTGGTTCATGAATCAACGGGTAACAGGTATACGAACCAACAGGTTCATGCATCAAAGCATAAAGTACAACAGGTTCACGAATCCACAGATTCATGAATCAAACATAAAGTGCAATAGGTTCATGTATCAACATGAGTCAAACATAAAATGGAAAACACGGGCCCCCTTCTGAGTACACATACCTATATTGTCCATTACTAAGGTCTTTCCCTTAACCCCGGCTTGATTACTTGCTATTATTAAATAGGCATCTACGTGCACAAAACAGAGCAAGAGTAACATGGCTTGAATAAGTAACAGGTTCAGGTCGAAGATAAACATGCACAGGTGATAGACAGCACATAAAATGGTAGGACAACGAAAATTCTAGTTCAGGACAGCGAGACAGTACTACACCAAATATGAAATTCCCATTGCTACAAACATGCAAACCTGGATCCATCAGAAAATCTGGAAAATAGACTCTCGGCAGAAACCAACGAATATATATAAGTCATATGGTATTTCAAAAAAACAGGACTCAAAAAAAAATTGTATCCAGAAAACGTGTTCAGCCAGAAATCCGAAGTTTGTATTCATAATCAGAAAATCGACATAAAACTTACTGATTAAATCCAAGAAAAATCTGGGGTATTTCCTAGTATGTCTAGTATAAGCAAATAAGTTTTCTTAATTTTCCAACATAGATAGTTTAGGTAAATAAAATCAGAAGACATTTTGTATATCTGAAATCATGAACACAGCAGTACTAAAACAACAATAGATTTCAAAATACAAATCAAAATCCATATCCGTCAAAAGGGTGATAAAATAGATACAGTAGGCTACATTTCATGTTCACAAAATTTTTATAAAAAACAAATAGAATTAGATCGAAATAATGTTTCTTTACTGAACAGCACGAAAATTCTACAAGTATAGTAGTTGTTTGCAAACATAGAATAGTTTATAAAATTCATCAATTAAATCCACAAAAATTAGGGTTTAATCCCAATCAAGTCTATGTACTCAGCAAAATATTGGATCAAAATATTATCTTTAACATCAGTATAAAAATAAATAACCATACAGAATTCATATAAAACAGAATCTGAAATTTTCAACACCTCTGTAGTAAAACAGCAATAACTTACAACTGACAAATCGAATTTGAGCTCTGTCAGAAATTCTGAAAAGTAGACAGAATTATTTATAATTCATATTCACAAATAATTTTTATATACTGACTTTAATAGGGTCTAACATACTGAACAAAAACGGGGTCACAACAAAAACAGAAATCTTCTTCACGCATAAAATCGACTAGATCATATGAAACACATCCAAATCATAACAAAACGTTAAATAGGTTATACTAGATGTCCAAGCAATATGGTATAGGATATGTAGCAAGTCTAAAACAAGTTATACTATGACTAACACAATCAAGCATACGACATCATACGAACAATATACATGTACACATTAAGAAGTGACTATCCCTAAGTTATTTCATGTCGTGTGTGTAATGTGACAACTACGGGCGGATAAACACATAGAAACAAGATATAACATGGTTTTGCACAAGAATTGTCTCTAGAACACAACTACATTACAGGTAGTATTTAGTACTTGCATATGCAATAGAAAAGTATACAAGTTACTTGCCTTATAGTCGACGACGGAAACGACAAAGCAAGAGCAAGAATAACAGGAACGTTTCCTCAACAAAAAAAAAAGAATAACGAGAACGGATTTTCGGAGACGAACACAATGAACGAACGAACGAAACACGAGCATGCGATCACACGAACGCACGATATCCACTCGAACACAAGAGTCACAGAAAACAACCCGAGTGCTCGGCATCGAGAGAACGGAGGACGACGGGCAAGGGGAGGCAGCACAGCGCAGTCGCTGTTGTTGCTCGCTGCTGGCTTCGAAAGAGGAGAAGGGGGAGTGTCGGCCTGGTGCTGCGCCGCTGTGGTCGAGGCGAAGCAGGGAGGCGACTGGCGAATGGTGGTGTTATGGTTGCTGTGACGGGATAGGGAGCACTGGGAAACGGGAGGTGCAAGGGGTTGTTTTCATGGTTGTCATGCAGCGCTCGGGAGGAGGGCAGCACAGTGTGGTTTTCGAGGCAGAGTGTAGCACAGGGTGGCAAGGGGATGGTCGGCAGTCGGAGGATAGGAGATGGGTCGGAAGAGAGAGGGTACATAGGAGACAGAGGTAGGAGATGAGTAGGGGTGGCTAGGGTTTTATCTGGGAGATGGAAATATAACAGTGGTGAATATATATACGAGAATGATATTAGGGTTTAGGGTGACGGTTTGGTCGGTAACGGGTATAGGGCTAACGGGTACAATGGGTTAATGGATCCAAATAGCATTATTGGATTAATATTGGGTTGGAGATGTTGTGTGTAATGATTTACAGGGTTTTAAGATCCAATAGGGAAAATAGGGAACCAAATGAATAATTAAAATAGGACATGAACAATTAAAAATAACGGGGATAGAAAATAAGAACTCGAACAACCAGAATGAAATGGTAGGCTGACAAATTGAAACAAGGAGATCAAATAAAGGCGAAAAATCAAATGGATGAATATATTGAAAATGAAGATCCAATTACACGGTTCAAAAAGAGACGAAGAAATACAATATGAATAAATACTCAAAAAGAAAAAAAAATACATCGAAAAATACAGAAAATGGAAAACAGGGGTTACAAATCCTTCCCACCTAACAAGAAGAATTTCATCCTCGAAATTCAAACAAGAAGTACATAGGGTAACCCCGAAAAGAAAAGAAAGAACAAAACAAAAGGCTACTCAAACAGATGAGGAAACTTCTGCTGAATCTCCTCCTCCAACTCCCAAGTCGACTCACCCGGCGAGTGAGGATTCCAAGAAACACGAACCAGCTTGATGACCTTGTTCTTAAGCACTTTCTCCTGCCGATCCAAAATAGCAACTAGCGGAATCTCACAAGTCAAATCTGGCCGCCCTGTCAACTCAGAATAGTCGATCACATGGCTCTCATCGCGGATATATCTCCTGAGTTGTGAGACATGAAAAACATCGTGCACTCCTGATAAAGCCGATGGCAATGTAAGACGATAAGCCACCCTGCCTCCCCGTTCCACAATATAAAATGGTCAAATAAACCTAGGGCTGAGCTTGCCCCCACCACCAAACCGAATGACACCTTACCATGGTGATACCTTAAGGAAGACATGGTCACCAACCTCAAGCTCCAAGGCTCTCTGATGGTTATCTGCCCATCGCCTCTGCTTATCCTGAGCTGCCTGAAGATGCTTCCTGATCTGAGTCACCATATCAACTGTCCTGGTGATCAACTTCGGACCCAACAACTTCCTCTCACCAATGTCATCCCAACACACTGGTGATTCTCACTTCCGCCCATACAGTGCCTCGAACGGTGCAGCTTTAAGACTGGCCTGAAAGATGTTATTTTACGAGAACTCTACAAGATGCAAATGGTCCTCCCAAGATCTACCGAACTGCAGCATACAGGACCTCAACATGTCCTCTAGAGTCTGGATGGTCCTCTTTGACTGTCCATCTGTCTGGGGATGAAAAGCTATAATGTACTACAATTTGCTCCCTAAACTACTCTGAAGACTCTCCCAGAACTGAGAACTGAATCTCGTATCCCTGTCGGATACAATACTAACTGGAACCCCATGAAGTCTGATGATCTATTGCATGTACTTCTCAGCTAGGCTCTCAGTAGACTATCCGACTCGGAAGGGAATGAAGTGAGTACTCGTCATCAGTCGGTCGACAATCACCCAAATGGCATTATGACCCTTAGGACTCCTCGGCAAAGCGGTCACAAAATCCATAGTGATGTGTTCCCATTTCTACTCCAGAATGGAAAGCGATTGAAGAAGTCTGGCGGTTCTCTGATGCTCTGCCTTCACCTGCTGGCAGATCAAACACTGAGACACAAATCGAGCCACAGCCCTCTTCATACCATGCCACCCGAAATGAAGCTTCAAGTCCTGATACATCTTAGTACCTCCAGGATGAATAGAATACGATGACTGGTGGGCTTATTCAAGCAACCTATGATGAACTTCACCCTTCGGGACACACAACCTGGACCCAAAATGAAGCGATCCATCAACATGAATAACCATATCCGTTCTGGACCCAGCCTCAACTTCTGCCTTGAAACCCTACAACTGCTCATCACTAGCCTGAACCTCTTTGATCTGATCAGTAAGAGATGACTGAAGTTGAAGCACCAAACAACTCCGATCAGAACTCAGCAAAAACACATCTAACTCCAACCTCCGCATCTACTCAACCAAATCTCTCTGCTGAGTCAGGAACATAGCTGTCGGTCTCTTGCTCAAAGCATCTGGAACCAAGTTCACTCTACAAGGATGGTATTGCAAACTGATGTCGTAATCGGCCATAAGTTCCAACCAACGCCTTTGCCTCATGTTCAACTCTTTCTGAGTGAAGACGTACTTGAGACTTATGTGGTCAGTAAAGATCTCCACTCGGTCTCCAAGTAAATAGTGTCTCCACAGCTTCAAAGCAAAGATCACTGCCACTAACTCCAAGTCATGAGTCGGATAGTTCTTCTCATGCGGCCTCAGCTGCCTCGATGCATAAGCAACGACTGGGCCATCTGCATCAGAACTACTCCAAGACCCTTGCTAGAAGCATTACCGTGAACTACAAATCTGCCTGAACAGTGTGGAATAGTCAACACTGGTGCTGACGTCAACATGTTCTTCAACTCAGCAAAAGCCTCACTGCAAGCCTCAGACCAACAGAACTTCTAATCCTTTCCTGTCAGCTTAGTCAATGGTCCTGCTATCTTCGAAAAATCTTGGACGAATTTTCGATAATAGCCAACTAGACCAAGGAAACTCCTCACCTCTGAAACTGACTTAGAAACTGGCCAATCCTTCACAGGTTCAACCTTGGACGGATCCATAGAAATTCCAACCCCTGAGATAATGTGCCCCAAGAAGGTAACTCTGTCGAGCCAAAACTCACACTTACTGAGTTTTTCATAGAGCTAATTCTTTCTCAAAGTCTGCAGAACCAACCTAAGATGCTCAGTATGATCATCCCGGATCCAAGAATACACCAGAATGTCATCAATAAGGACCACCACAAATCTATCCAGGAACTGGGAAAAGAATCTGTTCATGAGACTCATAAATACAGCTAGCACATTCGTGACCCCGAACGGCATCACAAGATACTCATAGTGCCCATATCTATTCCGGAACACAGTCTTCTGTACATCAGTTGCCTTCACCTTGACTTGATGATACCCGGAACGAAGATCCAACTTCGATTAAATATCTGCTCCACTCAACTGATTAAATAAGTCATCGATCCTGAGCAACGGATATCGGTTCTTCACAGTAACACTGTTCAATTTCTGATAATCGACGCACAGTCGACGACTACCATCCTTCTTGTTGACAAAAAGGATTAAGCACCCCACGGTGAAACACTGGGTCTGATGAACCCCAAATCAAGAAACTCCTGAATCTGCACCTTAAGCTCTGCTAACTCAACCGGTGCCATCCTGTAGGGACTCTTCGATATCGACACCGTACCAGGATAAACTTCAATACTGAACTTCACATCCCTATCAGGAGGTAAGCCAAGCAACTCCTCTGGAAAAACATCCAAGAATTCCTGCACTACTAGAGGCGCAGCCTCACAGCCTGAATGCAATTCCATCGCACAAATCTCCTGATCAACTGCAGTCTTAGCTCGACCAAGGGGCATCTCCCCTACATGGAACTCAAACTCTACGCGACCTGGGATTCAGAACATAACTTACTTGGCACGGCAATCAATGATGGCGTGGGACTCACCCAACCAATCCATACCGAGAATGACATCGAATCCTGAATTCCTAATTACAATCAGGTGGCCATGAAATATGTGCCGCCAATAATGACGGATACTGCCTGCATTCCCAGGAACAAATGACAAAACTGCCACCTGTCATAATGTTCCAAGCCTCTAACATGATGCTGCACTCCAACTAATGGAGAGCCACAAAATGAGAGGAGACGAAGGAATGGGTTGCCCCAAAATAAAAGAGAACATGAGCAGGAAAAAAAAAGGACAATACCTAAGATAGAATCAAAAGCAAGAGGAAAAGAATTGATGATCAAGGGTGAGGAAAACACAATGCAGAAAGATAGTATGAAAGAATATGCAAGACTAATGAAAGATTTAAAAGGCAAACAACAAAACAACAAAACAACAAAATGCAAAATATACCTGCAACAACACCCTTTGCTATCTCAGCATCTGCAGTAGTCAGGTTGTAAGCCTGACCTCTCCTGGGGGCAGTGGTCCTCTGACTGACAATCTGGTGCAGCGGGAGAAGCAATGGCCTGACAGGACCACGAGCTGGGGCTACCTGCTGAACTGGACCCCCTACTGGAAGAGCCATCCTCCGCTGCGGGCAATCCCGCACTGTCAGTAGCACCACATCCAAAATAGTGACGATTGGCGTTCCTGCAGTCTCTACGCACGTGCCCTGGAATCTGGCAAAAGTCACATAAACCATCGTCGATAGGAACAGCAGGTGGGTAGGGAGCTAACCTGACTGGATGGGCCGGGACATGCCTCCGAATCGGCCCACCAGAAAGGCTAACAGGAGCAGCAGAAACAGTTCGCTGGGGAGGAGCCAACCCACCATGAGCCTGCTCCTGAGTTCGAGCTGCCTCAAGAGCCTCAGCATAAGTACGCAAGCAAAGGAAGACGAGTTGCACCTTAATATCTCACTCAAGTCCTAGCGTGAACCTACGAGCCCTGTCCTCTTCGTTCGCCACAAGAACGGCTACGAAGCGGCTAAGTCTGGTAAATTCTGATGCATACTCACACACTGACCTGGAGACCTGTTTCAAAAAAGTCTCATATTACAACATTGCATAGACAATATGTAACAAAATTTCAAAATAGAATAACGACCAACCTATTTCATGGTCAGGAACTGTTGCTCCATTTCAACTCGAGTGCTGCTAGGGAAGAACTTCTCCAAGAAGCTCCTAGTGAACGTGGCCCAAGCAATAGGCCGTTCGAGCCTTTCGGACTTGGACCTCCACCAAATGTGGGCCAGATCCACTAGCTGGATGGCGACCACATCTACTCTATCAGCATCGGAAACTCTTACTGTTAAATGCAACTGCTCAGTCCAGTTCAACCACTATTCGGTCTCCAAAGGCATTTCAGTGTCAAAGAACCTGTCAGGGTACAGCCTCATGAAATCTGTAACTATACTCGGACGAGGAGGGAGAACTGCCTGTGGGGCACAGCGGGAGGTGGAACCCAGGCAGCTTCCAAAGCAGTCATCACAAGGTCACCATGGTTTTGCTTCATATTAATCAACCATTCCAACACATTGGTAACGGCCTCAAGCCCGGGCTGATCTTCCTGAGAACGAGAAGTGGAACCTCTACTAGCCATAGTCTGCACAGGAATAAAAAACAATTAGCATCCAGATCAAAGTTGATTATAATTTATTCATGTATGCATGGTCTGTGTACTGTTGAGCCAATCCCAGATCGAGCCAAGCTTGTCTAATATATCAGTCAAACTAATACATTAGCCAAACCTAGTACTCTGATACCACTAAAAACCTTATCATGCCGCGCTTCCTAAAAAGAGAATGTAGAATACGGATACGTGACTAAGTCCAGCGAATGATTTTCATCATTCATAAGCTATCAAGATCTTTACAACATTTCACAGGAATAATCAAGAGATAATAAGGAGAAACCAATAACGCATGCATAAATGAATCAATATACTAACATAAGTTACATAAAACAAACCTTAATAAATCACAAATAAACCAGATCTGAACAAATCAATAATTCTGGGTCACATTGCCCAATACAAAATTTGTGTAGAAATTACATTTATTCAAGAATAGCAACAGGAAATAATAATAGCAAAAATTCCAGCATCTAAAATCTCAGATCATCTAGTCCATCGGCAGCTGATCTCCATGATCTGCATTTTAGCAAATTGCAGGAGGAGGAAAAAGAAAACAAAATGCCCATCAATGCAAGTTACGGGCTGCCTGTAGTGCAGGAACAAGTACAGGAAAAGAATAACAACATAGAGTAACAGCGGAAGCAAACATATCATGGAATAGACATTACAACAAAATAGAACAACTAGCATGAATCATGAACATAATCAAGTAATGTGGTGAGATAACAGGTGTATATACATGTGACAGGTAGCAGGAATCATGCAAGTAGGTAAATATGTAACAGGTGTCAGGTAGCATGTAATAGGTATTATGTCATGTCAAGTATTGTGTTTTAGTTCTATCTAGGTAGCACTTCATGCGTCTCAAACTTTTACCACATGGTTGCTACTTACATGCAATTACGTTTAGGCCTAGTGGTGGGTTTCTATAGGGCCGTGTACTCAGGTGTCATGTAACAATTATCAGGAACAGGTTCATGAATCAACAGGTAACAGGTACACGAACCAATAGGTTCATGCATCAAAGCATAAGGTACAACAGGTTCAGGAATCCACGGATTCATGAATCAAACATAAAGTGCAACAGGTTCACAAATCCACAGATTCATGAATCAAACATAAAGCGCAACAGGTTCATGTATCAACATGAATCAAACATAAAATGGAAAACACCGGCCGTAATCAGAGTACACATACCTATATTGTCCACTACTAAGGTCTTTCCCTTAACCCCAGCTTCATTACTTGTTCTTATTATTAAATAGGCAAATACGTGCGCAAAACAAAGCAAGAGTAACGTAGAATGAACAAGTAACAGGTTCAGGTCGGAAGATAAATATGCACAGGTGATAGACAGCACATAAAAGGGTAGGACAACGAAAATACTAGTTCAAGAAAGCGAGATAGTACTGCACAAAATCTGAGATTCCCGTTGCCACAAACTTACAAACCTGGATCCGTCAGAAAATCTGGAAAATAGACTTTCGGCAGAATCCAGCAAATATATATAAGTCATATGGTATTTCACAAAAATAGGACTCAAACTAGAATTGTATCCAGAAAACGTGTTCAACCAGAAATCAGAAGTTTGTATTCATAATCAGGAAAACGGCATAAAAACTTACTGATTAAATCCAAGAAAAATCTGGGGTATTCCCTAGTATGTCTAGTATCAGAAAATAAATTTTCTTAATTTTCCAATATAGATAGTTTAGTCAAATAAAATTAGAAGACAGCAAAATACAGAAATTTTGTAAATCTGAAATCATAAACACAGCAGTACTAAAATAGCAATGGATTTCAAAATACAAATCGAAATTCAGATCCGTCAAAAGGGTGAAAAAATAGATACAGTAGGCTACATTTCATGTTCAAAAAGTTTTTATAAACAGCAAATAGATTAAGGTCGAAATTATGTTTCTTTACTGAACAACAAAAAAATTCAGCAAGTATAGTAGTTGTTGGCAAGTATAGAATAATTTAAAAAATTCATCAATTAAATCCAAAAAAAAGTTAGGGATTAATCCCAATCAAGTCTAGTTGTACTCAGCAAAATATTGGATCAAAATATTATCTTTAACATCAGTATAAAAATAAATAACCATACAGAATTCATATAAAACAGAATCTGGAATTGTCTACACCTCTGTAGTAAAACAGAAATAACTTGCAACTCACAAATCGAATTTGAGTTCTGTCAAAAATTTTGGAAAGTAGATAGAATTCTCTATAATTCATATTCACAAATAATTTCCATATGCTGACTTTAATAGGGTCTAACATATTGAACAAAAACAGGTTCACAAAAAAACAGAAATCTTCTTCATGCATAAAATCAACTTGATCATATGAAAGACATCCAAATCATAACAAAACATGAAATAGGGTATACTACATGTCCAAGCAACATGGTATAGGGTATGTAGCAAGTCTACAACAAGTTATACTATGACTAACACAATCAAGCATACGACATTATACGAACAATATACATGTATACATCAAGAAGTGACTATCCCTAAGTTATTTCTTATCGTGTGTGTAATGTGACAACTACAGACGGGTCAACACATAGAAACAAGATATAACAAGGGTTTTACATAAGAATTATCTCAGAACATAAATACACTACAGGCAGTATTTAGTACTTGTATATGCCACAAAAAAGTATATAAGTTACTTTCCTTATAGTCGATGACGGAAACAACGAAGTAAGAGAAAGAATAACATGAACGGATTCCCGAGCACGAACACAACGAACGAACGAACGAAAAATGAGCATGCAATCACACGAACGCATGATATCCACTTGCACACAAGAGTCACAGCAAACAACCCGAGTACACGGCCTCGAGAGAACAGCGGACGACGGGCGAGGGGAGGCAGCGCAGCGCAATCGCTGTTGTTGCTCGCTGCTGGCTTCGAAAGAGGAGAAGGGGGAACGTCGACCTGGTGCTGCGCCGCTGTGGTCGGGGCAATGCAGAGAGGCGACTGGCGGATAACGATGCTGTGGTTGCTGTGACGGGATAAGGAGCACGAGGAAACGGGAGGTGCAGGAGGTTGTTGTCACGGTAGTAGTACAACGCTTGGGAGGAGGGCATCATAGCGGGTTTTTCGAGGCAGGGTGTAGCGCAGGGTGGCAAGGGGATGGTCGACAGTCGGAGGATGGGTGATGGGTCGGGAGAGAGAGGGTACACGGGAGATAGAGGTAGGAGATGAGTGGGGGCGGCTAGGGTTTTATCTGGGAGATGGAAATATAACAGTGGTAAATATATAGGAGAATGATATTAGGGTTTAGGGTGACGGTTTGGGGGGTAACGGGTATAGGGCTAACGGGTACGATGGGTTAATGGATCCAAATAGCATTATAGGGTTAATATTGGGTTGGATATGTTGTGGGTAATGAGTTATAGGGTTTTAAAGATCCAATAGGGAAAATAGGGAACTAAATAAATAATTAAAATATGACATGAACAATTAAAAATAATGGGGATAAAAAATAATAACTCGATCAACCAGAATGAAATGGTAGGATGAAAAATTGAATCAAGTAGATCAAATAAAAGCATAAAATCAAATGGATGAATATATTGAAAATGAAGATCCAATTACACGGTTCAAAAAAGAGACGGAGAAATACAATATGAATAAATACTCAAAAATAAAAAAATACATCCAAAAATACAGAAAATGGAAAATAGGGGTTACAAAGTCTTACCCATACCCTTACCCACGGGATAATCGGGTAAGGGTAAACGAGTATGTCGCGCCCCACTTCCCAAAATATGAGAATACGAGCACGTAACAAAGACCCAGCAAATGATTTATACAACATCCATAAGCTGTAGCAGATTAACTCAACAATATACAAGAGAATACAACCACGAAAGAAAAGAATAACCACATAAATAATGAATAAACTCCAAACTAGTCATGAAATAAATTCACCAAATAATATCCATCATCTGGGAAAACGTAAACTTCGGGACACACAAGCCCGGAATGCAAAATACAATAAGAATAATAATGTTTAAAGGAAAGATAGCATAAAAGATAATTCAAGCAGTCTATTCTCGGGCTCCATTCTCTAAAACCGTTGCTCACCGATTCCTTCTAGTATCACTCCTTCAGTACCTATAAACTCGTGATCTAAAAATAGAGAAAATAATGTCCTTAGAGCAAGTCATCGACAGCAAATAGAGAAAAAATAGAGAACAATAAGAAGTATGGTATATCAAGAATGAAGAACTAGATCAAAGTCAAGAACAAATACAAGGAATGGCAATAATGTCAAGGGTCTATGTTTAGTCATGTAATAATAAATGATTTTCAATTCATGTCCAATATCGATGAAAGTATACGGGATCAAGCATGAAATGTCAAATATGGGTTATTATTCATTTTATTAACCAATCTAATGCACGTAGTACTGCATCCCATTCCACAGGTTCGGTGCATGCAAACAGTGAACGTTTTAGACTGATAGTGAACTCAACAGATCGTGTAGTCGGTGTCAATGACAATAATTTACAATCAATAATTAACATTCAATAATTTGCAATCAATACTCCACCTTCTAATCAGTTAATGTAACAATAAGGCCTTTACCGAGTACAGTCTCCGATTGTTCACTACCAAGTCGACCCATAATACCTCGACTTGTTAATATTTTATTTTATCCTATGTGAGTATGAAAGAAGATGTCAAGGTTGTGTAAGGCTATGTGTGACTAATTCTACTCATTACAAACAAAGCAAGAACATTTATATTAAATCAACACAATTCATACAATCTGGATAGCAGGACGTTTCCGTACAAAAACAGAGATTCCTGCTGCTACAGTAAATCAAATTTGGATCCGTCAGAAGTTCTAGAAACTAGACTCTCTGCCAGTTCCAGGGAATATACACACGATATATAAAAATCACATAAACTTGGTTCAAATTTTTATTCTTTATAGATTTCATGTTCAGGCAGCATGTTATAAATTGTATTCACATTTATGTATCGGGTCAAAAACTTGTCAATTAAATTCACAAAAATTCAGGGTGATTCCTAAGTATGTCTAGTCTCAGCCAAATTAATTTCACATTCTAATTTTATTGTTAACATGTTCTGTTTATTAATAAATCAGGGTGATACACATATAATTGTGAATCTGAAAATCCTTACCTAGCAGTACTAAAAGTTAGATATCTAGCATATTATTAATTGGAATTCAATTCTGTCAAATGTTCTGGAAAATAGACTCATGAAGTTACAATTCATGTTTACAAGGTTCATTCAAATTACTACAGAAACAAGTTCAAAAAACTGACACAGAAAGAAATAGACAGCAGGCCGGAAAATAATTTAACATGAATAGAATATAATTTTATCACACAAGCATGTAATATCATGGTAACTAGTCAACAAAAGTTCTATTTAGTTATTAACATGCAATTTCAAGATTAACGTTGCAATTTACAGTCAGGGCAATTAATTCATGGAAATCAAATTCAATCAGGATGATTCAATTCATCAATCAATTCTATAACATGGATCTAGTTGTTTTCATGTATAACGTGCATATGCAATGTGTAATAGGGACTAGGGTTTGAGTCGAAGATATTGGCATGAAGTCAAGAATATCTTAGGATTAGTTCGTGTAAACCCTGAATATACTCAACGGAAGATGAATAGTATAAATATGATAGGCGAACAGGGTCTACTTGAAGAGATCAAAGAAATCTTGAACTAAAAAAATAAACTAGTTCAAGAGATACTTGCCCTTTGGACGTTTAATTCGAATATAAAAGAATAACGGGATGAGAAGCCCAACGATGACACGTGCAAGACACGTACAATGCACGTACCCACAAGAACACGTGCACACTACGTGCAAGAACACAGCAGCAACTCAGCGATCGCCCAACATAATAGTAAACAACAAATCCACCCAATCACACAGAAACATCAGCAACTACAAGAAACCCCCAACACAACAGCAAACAGCAGACAGAAAATCGAGAGTCCGAAACAGCAAGCAGTAGAAACTATGAAGACTCCGGTGGTCAGGGATTCGAATTGCGGAGCGTGGTGA
This sequence comes from Hemerocallis citrina, assembly GCA_017893485.1. Lineage (NCBI taxonomy): Eukaryota > Viridiplantae > Streptophyta > Magnoliopsida > Asparagales > Asphodelaceae > Hemerocallis > Hemerocallis citrina. Next base: position 143,989,417 of record CM030365.1, read on the forward strand.
GCTGACGATAAGCGTGAGGTCGTCGGTGGTCGAGGACTGGATGACGGCTCGGCGGGGTGGCAATGGCAAGAGGGATGCGATGTGGTTTTCTGTTTCGGGAAGGAAATAAAGGAAGGAGGCGAGCGGGGGTTAACGGCGATTGCAGGGAAGACTAAGGTGGTGGTCAACTGGCTGCTGGTGATGGTGATGGGACATCGATGGTGGAGGGTGATGGAGCAGGAGATGGGTTTGGTGGTGACGAAATAGGGGAAAAGAAAGATGCGGAGGTAGGTTTGACTGCAGTGGCGAGGCGAAGTGAGGGTTTGAGGGGATGATGACGGAGGAGGAAGAGGCGCTGGATGAGAACGGGCAGGACTGGGTTTCAACGAGAGGCAGAGGAAGAAGAAGAGTGGAGGTCGGGGGGATGAAAATACGGCAATGGTTATAAGTTAGCACAGTAATTAGGGTTAGGATAGGTTAGGTTTAAATAGGGAATAGGGCAGGTATGTTGGGTTAGCGGGTTTCAGGTCGGAATCCAACAGAAAAATAATAGGGCTTTGGGTCCAATAAGAAGGGTTATTGGGTTTAGAAAAATAGGATAAACAATTAGGATAATAATAGATTAAATTAGAGTACCAAATACACAAAATATTCAAATAAGTTGTACAACACGATTTTACAGGGTTCAATAGAAAATAAAATTAATTGAAAGAATACAATTAGATTAAGGTTTATTCAAATAAGTTGTACAACACGATTTTACAGGGTTCAATAGAAAATAAAATTAATTGAAAGAATACAATTAGATTAAGGTTTAGCTTTTCACAATAATTAGAATAGTCATATATAAATAATATACTTGGTTTGTACTTTAAAATAATAATAATAATAATAATAATAATAATAATAATAATAATAATAATAATAATAATAATAATAATAATAATAATAATAATAATAATAATAATAATAATAATAATAATAATAATAATAATAATAATAATAATAATAATAATAATAATAATAATAATAATAATAATAATAATAATAATAATAATAATAATAATAATAATAATAATAATAATAATAATAATAATAATAATAATAATAATAATAATAATAATAATAATAATAATAATAATAATAATAATAATAATAATAATAATAATAATAATAATAATAATAATAATAATAATAATAATAATAATAATAATAATAATAATAATAATAATAATAATAATAATAATAATAATAATAATAATAATAATAATAATAATAATAATAATAATAATAATAATAATAATAATAATAATAATAATAATAATAATAATAATAATAATAATAATAATAATAATAATAATAATAATAATAATAATAATAATAATAATAATAATAATAATAATAATAATAATAATAATAATAATAATAATAATAATAATAATAATAATAATAATAATAATAATAATAATAATAATAATAATAATAATAATAATAATAATAATAATAATAATAATAATAATAATAATAATAATAATAATAATAATAATAATAATAATAATAATAATAATAATAATAATAATAATAATAATAATAATAATAATAATAATAATAATAATAATAATAATAATAATAATAATAATAATAATAATATATGGATTAAAATCTGTGGGCTTTCACAATAACAAAAGTTGGATTTTTAATATACAATCAAAAGAAATAATAATAACAATAATAAAAATAATAATAATAATAACAATAAAAACAATAATACTAATAATAATAAGAAAAAAAACAATAACAATAATAATGATAATAACAATGATAATAATAACAATAATAATGATAATAATAATAATAAGATTGTATTTTAGGGATTAAGGTTTAACAAATTCATTAAAGTAATCTAAACAGTAATAATACATTTGATTTGTGCTCAAATATAAATAATCAATCAATTAGGATTATAAAACAAAGTTAAATACACCACTATTCGAAAATAAATATAATTGTCAATTATAAGATACTTTAATACAAAATCCAAACCGAATTTAACATATAATGAATTTATAAAAATTTAAAATTTAGAAAATACTCAGGAAATATGTATTTGTGGGAACGGGGGTTACAATCCTACCCACCTTACAAAAATAATTTCATCCTCGAAATTGATTTAAGCACATGGTAGGCAGGACAGAAAAAACCAGAACCTAAGAGCAAGGAATTGGAGGGAGAGAAACAAGGTGGTGGCAATACCAGAACAAGAAAGAAGTGGATAAGAATGTTGTCAAATAATGAATTGATGGATGATGACGAATGGAAAGTACGAAAAAGAAATGAACGATGTAAAAAAGGAGAATCAACAAGAGAATCCTGAGACCTATGGGTTATGGGCCAACCACACGTTCGTTGCGCAATTCTGATGGTAATGTTCCAAGCTGCAGACATGTCGTTGCAGACCATGTGATGCCAATCGATGAACGGAGCAGAAATAAAAAGAATGACACTGGAATCAAAGATAATATGGGTAGGAAAATGATGAATTTATACTCAATAAAGAGTCAACGAATGAGGATGACTACAAGGGACGAAAGAAAATAAGGAACGAAAGAATTGAATATGAAGGGACCAGAAGTGGATCGAATAGGATTAGAATCCAGATTATATGAAATTTTTTACATGTTCCTGTGATCAATGCGGTGCGCATATTACTGAGTTAACCTGGCTAGAGTTAAACATGACTAACACATTAGCCAAACCTGGGCTCTGATACCACTAAAAATGTAACCCCCGTTCCCGTAAATACGTATTTACTGAATATTTTCTGTATTTTGATTAGTTTTAAATCTATTTTGTGCTAAATTCGTTTTGAATCTTTTACTAAGTGTTTTATAATCGACAATTATATTCACTTTGAATAACGATATATTTTCTATTTTAAATTGATCAAACTATTTATATTTTATATTATTCCTGTTTGGATTTTAATGAACTTGTTAATCTCAAATTCTATTTTGATGCATATCATTATTGATAGTACTATTATTACTACTATCATTATTATTATTTTTAGTATTTTCATTGTTATTATTTTTATTAATATTTGTTGTTATTGATTATTAGTATTAGTATTATTGTTATTCATATTATTGATGTTGTTACCATTATTATTATTAGTATTTCTATTTTCATGATTCTTATTATTATTATTTTTGTAAAGCCCAATGTCATTACTATTATTATTATTACTTTTGTTAAAACCCATTGATTTTGACGTATATTGTATTATTTAATTATTTAATTTGAAGCACAACCCAAGCCCATTCTCTTATTGGATCCTAGTCTACCCATTAACCCAATACCTGGTGCCCACTATCTCATTATTTAATCCCGTAACCCCAATTCCCCATATTTCCACTATCCCTATAATCTCTCCCCGTTATTGTAACTGTTATTAAATAATTATTAAAACCCCTCAAATCTCTCTTTCTCTCCCCAAAACCCCTTATCTTCCCTGTTCAAACCCTTCACCTTCACCCCTACTGTTCAAACCCCAATATTGTACAACCCCGACCCTTCTACTTCCTCCTCCCGATCGCCACATAACCCAACTGCCTACTACCCCCGTCCTTCCACCTCACCTCTCCTCCTCGTCAACATCATCTTCGACCAGAAACACTCATCGCCAAGCACCCTGATCTCTCCTCTTCCCCGTTCGCTGCTGAAACCCAACTTCGCCTCAGCTCTGCTCTTCTCGTCGCCTCCATCGAGCCACCGTCGATGTCCCTACCATGTCAACCTCATCCCCTGCAGACTCGCCAACCCATCGCCTCCCTTCCATCCACGTCTCCACCTCCACGTCGCCTTGCCCCACTAGCGAGCCCCACCTCCTGTCGCTATGCATCCTCGCCCTTGCCATTGTCGAGATCCACCACCGCAGTCACCCCTTGTTCTACCCTCCGGCAGCCGCCAGTCACCGTCGTCGACCACCCTGTTCCTCCCTGCCGTCGAAGTCGACCTAAGACTCGGGATCTCGCTGTTTTTGTGTTGTAGAGTTTGCCGTTTGCTGTTTGGGATCCAAGAATTTCTGTTTGCTATTTTGATCTTAATCTCGATCTTGATCGTGGCCATTAGATTTGCATTGATCATCATCACCATCATCATCATCATCAAGACCTTGATCTCGAACGTCAGATCTCCCTTGATCATCGCGATCGTGACCATCATCTTGATCGTAATCTTCGATCTCAGCCGTCCGATCGTTGATCATCAAGATCATGATCGTGATTAGGTGCTCCTTCAAATCACAGTCGTTGATCGCATCTTGATCATCATCATCTCCTTGATCATCTTGATCTTGATCCTCATCAAGATCCGCATCGATTCATCCGATCAGATCTTGATCATCACAATCTTCATCACCATCAAATCGAAGATCATCCTTCCGATCGTTGTTTGATCATCATATCAAGATTAGCACCCGATCGTGATTCATCACATCAATATCTGCATGGTTCGCAATCATCGCCGTTGCCTGGGATCCTAATCATCATTAAGGCAAGTCATCTCACCCTCGAATTGTATTGTATCATATTCGAGATTGTTTATTGAATTCTGCAAGTAGATCTATATTGATTATCGTATATCGTCTATTGTTATCTATAGTTGAGATACTACGGATTTACACGAGCAAATCCAAGTAGCAGTCGTGACTTCGTGCCGTCTTTTGCCTCCGAGTTATAGAGAACATGCATGCATTTATGTAGTTAATTATTGAACATATGAATAGGGTTTGTTATTGTAATTCATGTCATGACATTACACAACTATTGTAGATTGTATGCTAGTGTTGGTTGTTATATGATTGATGTTGGTGTATTGGTTGATTGTGATTAGTAAGATTATGGACATTATACATCTTAATACCATGTTCACATAGATGTAACTTGCTGTGATTTATGTTTTCGACCCCTAAATCATTGTTCATTACATCTTAATTATGTTATTCATGAAAAATATATTGAGACCTTGAAATTTATTGCCAACCTGAACATTGTCATGATGTTTCGACCTAGATAATGTCATCAAAATCAAAACTTTCTGAATATGAAATGTAGACCCAGGTGTCTAGTTTCTAAAACATTCAGAATTTTTGAGTTCCGACTTATATTGCATGATTTATGACCATTTTACTGCTGCTGCGTTTTATTTTCAGATTTATGCATATACCATTTAACCTGATTAAATAGATTAACTAAAGATCAAATATTACCATGATAAATTCCATATTAATAGTCAACATGCTTAAGGTATTGAAAATTATTTTTGTTGATTTTTAAAATGAATATTTACTGCTTTTACAACTAAACTAGTTAACACCGATAACTAGCCAAAATCTATTACCTGTAAAGAACACTGTAATTCACCTTGCTACTGCTGTCGGATTTTGGACTTTTAATATGCGTTGGAACTGGGCAGGAGTCTAGTTTCTAGAACTTCTGACATATCCACATTTGCTAATCTGTAGCAGCGGAAAATTCAATTTTAGTACATCAACCTACTGCTGTCCAGAATTGAGTTTCCATGTTTGATAATATATAATTGAATCTATAATGTTGTATTTAGTGCATTTGATTGTATAGAGTACATTGCATTATCTTAGGTTTGTGTTATCATCATTCTAGTGTCCCTTATTAATCTCCTTATCGTTTCCCCCATTAATATTTATGTCCCTATTGTTCTCTATTAGTATTGCATGTTAATTTAATAAAGAAAGTTAATCAAGCCAGAGTTAAGGGTTGACTAGAGTAGTTGATAAGATAGTGACTGTACTCGGAAGTGTGGGCCTCGTTCCCAAAATATCGTTATCGTCATTCTGCAAAAAATTGCGTCAATAGCCAGTGTTATCGTTATTATGCAAGAAATTGCTGCAATAGCCAGTGTTATCATTTTAATGGTATATCGTGCCGAGTACATGACCTATAGAATCTACCACCTTAGTCTAAACAATATTGATTGTATGCATCGAACCTGTAGTTATGGGATACAGTAGTACGTGCATTAGTTAGGATTAAAATGAATAATAGACTTAATATTTTTATCGCATCGTCATTGCATATTGTCATCGTTATTGAACAGTGTTATCGATATTATTTACCGTTATCGTTTTTTGTCATCGTTATCAATCATCGCTATTATACATTACATCGTTATCATTTTGCCAGTGTTCATTGCCATCGACTCTATTGTTTATTGAATTCATTGTTATACCATAAATGCCATTGTTTCTCTGGTTCTCTACTTGTTGTCCACGACTTGCTCTAAGGACATATTTTTCTCTCTTTTAGATGAACAGCTTACAGGTAATCAATGAGAATTGTCTGATGGACTAGGAGAACAACAACGATGAAAGAATTGAATTTGCATCGCCGCATAAATAATTATTGTTTTGGTTTTGAAGACTTAAATAAATTGAACATTGTTATTTCTTGTATTGTGGGCTTTTGACCTGAATATTGTTATTGTTGACTCCAGATGTTGGATTGTTATTATGTTTGGTCATTTTATGCTTAAATTGCAAGTATTGTTATTCATGTGATTACTCCTTTAATGCATCCGTGGTTGTATTACTTTCTTATTTATATTGTTGAGATGAATCGATAACAGCTTATGGATGACGCAAATCATTCACTGGGCCAATGTCACGTGCTCGTATTCCGTATTTTTGGGAAGCGGGGCGTGACAAAAAACCTGTCACGCCCCGCTTCCTAAAATACAGGAATACAAGTACGTAACAAAGGCCCAACGAATGATTTATATATCATCCATAGCTGTAACATATTAACTCAACAATATACAAGAGAATACAACCACACAAGAAAAGAATAACCACATAAACAATGAATAAAATCCAAAATAATCATGAAATAAATTCACCAAATAATATCTAACATCTGGGAAAAAGTAAACTCCGGGACACACAAGCCGAAATACAAAATACAACAAGAATAACAATGTTCAAAGGAAAGATAGCATAAAAGATAATTCTAGCAGTCTATTCTCGGACTTTATTCTCTAAAATCGTTGCTCACCAATTCCTTCTGGTATCACTCCTTCGGTACCTGTAAACTCGTGATCTACAAATATAGAAAATAATGTCCTGAGAGCAAGTCATGGACAGCAAGTAAAGGGAAAACAGAGAACAATAAGAAGCAAAGTATATTAAGAATGAAGGACTGGATCAAAGTCAAGAACAAAAATAATGAATTACAATAACGTCAAGGGTCTATGTTTAGTCATGCAATAATTAATGATTTTCAATTCAAGTCCAATATCGATGACAGTATACGGGATCAAGCATGAAATGTCAAATGTGGGTTATTATTCATTTTATTAACCTATTTAATGCACGTAGTAATGCGTCCCATTCCACAGGTTCGGTGCATGCAAACAGTAAACGTTTTAGACTGATTGTGAACTCAATAGATCGTGTACTCGACGTCAATGGCAATATTTTGCAATCAATACTTCACCTTCCAATCAATCAATGTAACAATAAGGCCTTTACCGAGTACAGTCTCCGATTGTTCACTACCAAGCCGACCCATAATACCTCGACTTGTTAATATTTTATTTCATCCTATGTGAGGATGCAAGAAGAGGTCAAGGTTGTGTAATGCTAGGTATAACTAATTCTACTCATTACAGACAAAGCAAGAAAAATTATATCAAATCAACACAATTCATACAAGTTGGACATCATTACGTTACTGTACAAAAACAGATTTCCGCTGGTACAGAAAAGCAAATCTGGATCCGTCAGAAGTTACAGAAACTAGACTCTCTTCCGGTTCCAGCAAATATACATACAATATATAAAAATCACAGAAACTTGGTTCAAATTCTTATTCTTTATAGATTTCATGTTCAGGCAGCATGTTATAGATTGTATTCACATATATGTATCGGGTCAGAAACTTGTCAATTAAATTCACAAAAATTCATGGTGATTCCTAAGCATGTCTAGTCTCAGTAAAATTAATTTCACAATTTAACTTTACTATTAACATGTTCTATTTTTTAAATAAACAGGGTGATATGCATATAATTATGAATCTGAAAATCCAGACCTAGCAGTACTAAAAGTCAGATATCTAGCAGATTATAAATCGGAATTTAATTCCATTGAATGTTCTAGAAAATAGACTCATGAATCTACAATTCATGTTTACAAAGTTCATTCAAATTACTACAAAAACAGGTTCAAATGACTGATACAAAAAGAAATAGACAGCTGACCAGAAAATAGTTTAATATGAATGGACAATAATTTTATCACCCAAGCATGTAATATCATTGTAATTAGTCAACAAAAGTTCTATTTAGTTATTAACATGCAATTTCAAGATTAACGATGCAATTTATAATTAGGGCAATTAATTCATGGAAATCAAATTCAATCGGGAAGATTCAATTCATCAATCAATTCTATAACATGGATCTAGTTTTTTCATATATAACGTGCATATGCAATGTACAATAGGGACTAAGGGTTTGAGTCAAAGATATTGGCACGAAGTCGAGAATATCTTGGGTTAGCTTGTGTAAACTCTCAATATACACAACGAAAAATGAATAGTATAGCAATATGATAGGCGAACAGGATCAACTTTCAGAGATCAAAGAAATCTTGAATAGGAAAAATAAACTAGTTCAAGAGCGACTTGCCTTTTAGACGGTTAATTCGAATTAAAACGAATAACGATATGAGAATCCCGAAGGCGACACGTGCAAGACACGTACAACGCACGTACCCACAAGAACACGTGCACACTACATGCAAGAACACAGCAGCAACTCAGCGATAGACCAACATAATAGTAAACAAAAAATCCACCCAATCACACAGCAACAGCAGCAACTACAAGAATCCCCCAACACAACAGCAAACGACAAACAACAAATCGAGAGCCCAAAACAGCAAGCAGCAGAAACAGAGGTGACTGCGGCGGTCGGGGATTCAGATTGCAGAGCGTGGGGCGCTGACGATGAGGGTGAGGTCTTCGGTGGTCGAGGACTGGATGGCGGCTCTACGGGATGGCGATGGCAAGAAGGATGCGAAGTGGTGCTCTGTTTCGGGAAGGAAACAAAGGAAGGAGGCGAGCGGGGGTCGACGGCGATTGCGGGGAAGACTGAGGTGGTGGTGGACTTGCTGCTGGCGTTGGTGATGGGACGTCGACGGAGGAGGGTGATGGAGCAGAAGTTGGGTTCGGTGGTGATGAAACAGGGGAAGAGGAAGATGCGAAAGTAGGGGTGACTGTAATGGTGAGGCAAAGTGAGGGGTTGAGGGGATGATGACGGAGTAGGACGAAGCGCTGGATGAGGACGGGCAGGAGTGGGTTTCAACGAGAGGGCAGAGGAAGAAGAAGAGTGGAGGTCGGGGGGGATGAACAGGCGGTAGGGTTATATGTTAGCACAGTAATTAGGGTTAGGGTAGGTTAGGTTTAAATAGGGAATAAGGTAGGGATGTTGGGTTAGTGGGTTTCGGGTCGGAATCCAATAGAAAAATAATAGGGTTTTGGGTCCAATAAGAAGGGTTATTAGGTTTAGATAAATAGGATAAACAATTAGGATAATAATAGATTAAATTAGAGTACCCAATACACAAAATATTCAAATAGGTTGTACAACACGATTTTACAGGGTTCAATGGAAAATATAATTAATTGAAAGAATACAATTAGATTAAGATTTAGCTTTTCACAATAATTAGAATAGTCATATATAAATAATATACTTGGTTTGTACTTTAAAATAATAATAATGATAATAATAATAATAGATGGATTATAATCTGCTGGCTTTCACAATAACAAAAGTTGGATTTTTAATGTACAATCAAAAAAAAAAATAATAACAATAATAACAATAATAATAATAATAACAATAAAAATAATAATACAACTAATAATAATAATAACAACAATAACAATAATAATGATAATAACAATGATAATAATAACAATAATAATAATAATAACAATAATAATAACAACAATAATGATAATAATATTAAGATTGTCTAAAATAGGAATTAGGGTTTAACAAATTCATTAAAGTAATCTAAATAGATAATACATTTGGTTTGGACTCAAATATAAATAATCGAACAATTAGGATTATAAAACAAAGTTAACATACACCACTATTCGAAAACAAATATAATTGTCAATTAGAAGATACTTTAATATAAAATCCAAACCGAATTTAACACATAATGAATTTATAAAAATTTGAAATACAAAAAATACTCAGGAAATATGTATTTGCGGGAACGGGGGTTACATGGTATATCCTTAACCACTGCCACCCCTAACCGTTAGACTTAAACTATGGTTGCTCCGTTTTTTATTTTTGAGGTTTTTAACATGTATACCCCTAACAAACACTACAACAAATATGGCATTTGATAGCATTTTATAAATGCTGTCAAAGGTCAACAATAGCGTTTCGCAAACCTTTGTCATTGCCCCCGCTATGGTACGTATGTAGCGTTTCCTAGAAACGCTATGCATGTTATTGCGTTTCGGAAATGCTATCGTGTTGATAGCGTTTTGTAGAAACGCTCTCGTGTTTATAGCGTTTCTAAAACGCTAGCGTTTTCAAAAACGTTATTGCTTTAATAGCATTTCGGAAACACTATCCATTAACTGCATTTCAGAAAGGCTGTCAATTGATAGCATTTTGAAAACGCTATCAAAGCAATAGCATTTCTGAAAATGCTGTCAAACGCAACAGTGTTTTGGAAAATGCGATCTCTTTTCACAACGTTTACAAAACGCTATCGTTTTAAGAGCGGTGTTTGTTTTCAGCATTTTAAAAATGCTACTTTTTTACCTGTATACAAAAAAAATTCTCCGGATGCATATAAAATTTTTGAAAATTCTCCAGATGCATATATATAAAACATCAATAGCACCATTCAACCTATACAAGTTTTGAAAATTTGTGTACACATATATCAAAACCTAACATCAAAAAACAATTCCGTACAATGAACTTGAATTCGTACAATAAACTCATAAAAATGTACATCTAATACACTTAAAACTGACGACAAAAAATCCTTGAGTGACTAACATCAAAACAATTCGCATTCTCCGTTTCATCCACGATATCTCCATCCTGCAAATGGAGATGAAAAAATGGCGAAGTGTGGTTAATAATTGAAAAAGAAGTATTAGATCAATGCAACTTCTGACACCATGAAGAGGGATCAATCCTACCTCTGCTAATGAGTCAATCACATTTTCCCTCTTCATGGTATCAGAAGCTGCATTGATCTAAGAAGCGAACCAGAATTTAGAGCTAGTAATAACTTTATCAGCACTGCTATAAGAAGTGCAAAAGTTTATTGTAGATCATTTCTTTTCTTCTTTCTAAGTGAAGTAAATTCAAAGCCCATACCCACATGCCAAAATACCACTTGCAAGTTTTACGGGACATAGGTTATATGTTAACCACTAACAACATCATAATACCATCAATAAAGCAAAACAGTCTTAATACCATCTTCAAAAAAAAAAAAAGAACAACCACCTATGTTTTCTTAGAAGTTATGGGTGACAGAACTAAAGAAATGCTAAAAATCTAAATGCTATAAAATGCATGCATGTCTATCAAAAAAGTAAAAGAAACTAAATTAAGTTAAACAATAATATCATACATTCATGGTCACAGTTAAATATTTACTGACGCATTTTTCAAAGCAAATCAGTGATCAAATGTGTGATAGTCTGATTCATGGTATAGTTTCTATTTTACAGAAAAATATTCACAGAACAAAGCAAATCAGTGATAATGCGTGCTTTTAGCGAATAACATAAACAGAGGTGTAACGAATCAACAAAGTTCTATTATTTTGTATTCTTGCAATCATTATATAATATTTTAAGCCAAAATCCGGGTCCTAAAAACTTGCAATAGATCTTTGTCTTTCACTATAATTGACACAAGAAATAAACAAAGCAAAGCACAAACTTCTACGGAACAACTTACCAAGAAACCATGACGGAAGCTTACCACCAAAACATATATCACTCAATCATATGGAGGGGGTAAAGACCATAGTGTGCAAACATAGTAGTGGTATCAACAAGATAAAATAAATTTACTTAGGATTAAAAAATCCTCTAACAATAAAGTGGAGCAATTGATTTCCATAGACAAAAAATTCTAGTCAAATAAAGTAGACAGCTAGGATTAATGCTAGAACATCCCAAATTACTACATGCTATCGAACAACAAGATGAACAGGATGATAATAAGTTATGTATAACTCAGAATGAAATTACGAACATTTTTTTCTGAGTACCAGGTTGAAGAGACAATTAGAAAGTTTGAAGGACTAAAACATATATATTTTCTGAGCTTCTTTTAGATGAAAGTACTCTCTATATCTAATTGAAACCAACTTCCAAGCAAAAGAAACACCATTTTTCAAACCTACTGCAAACCAACTTAGGAGACCGATTTACAGTACTTGGGTACATCATAACCAATTTGTATCCTTGATGAGATTTCCATTTTCTAGTATATAAATTTATAGACAATGAACATAATCCTAGAATTAGACAAGGTAACTCTGCCCCCAAATAAAATAGGTTAGAATCCATATGTGGATGCCAACCAATCAAAATAAGGCAATTTATTAATAACTGAAAAGTGTCTTGGGATGCAAGTCGTAATGAAAAATAATCCTGAAACAACAATATGAATTCTATATACCTCTTGATCTGCCTCTTCTTTTGTAGCAAAAGTTGTGTGACCTTCCTGCCAAAGAAATTCCCGACTCCTACAAATATTAAGAGAACATTCAAAATGAAAGTATTGATTAAACTGAGGAAGTGATTATTTAATTGCAAACTAGCAATTGGTGCATGTCATGTGTAGATGGTGAATGGAAAATATCTTGTAATTAATCCTACTTTAAAATATCCAACGGAAAAAGTTTAATTATGTTGAGCACTCTTATATTACAAGGAGTTTGTGCAACTACTTATTAACAAATACAATAACGATCATACTTAAAATGGCCTGACATTTTTTTAGTTTGGTTAATTAAAAATGCCAAAGCATGCATTCATTCTGCAATATCACATAAACAAAGTGAGTAACTCAATGATTTCTTTACAAACAATATGTACATTCTTGTCTAGGCGGTTTGTATCATCCATACATAGTGTTCCTTTTTTTAATATAAAACATACATAGTGTTCTGATCTAAGATTTCAATTCCATGCTTCCGCAGTAGCAGTAGCACATTGTTCCATGGAGACAAGTTCCAAAAACATGGAATTACAATTAGGTCCAAGCTACAAAGATCTATAAGCTGCATAGTACAGCTAGCATACCACATTTTGGCTGTCCATATAGCTTTTGTAGAGCTCCAAAACTCTTTTTGGACTAGAGACAGTTTTAACCTTAAAATTTGTGATTACAAAAGGTAAATCCGTGTTGTACCAATCATTCATTCTGGACCTCCTTTTCCATCAGATCACAAGCGGCTTTTTTTGCTTATGGAAAATCAATTTTGGTGACTCTAAAAACGGAAGTCAAAACAGTTGATCACAAAATTTTTCCTTAAAATTGCAAAACATAGCCTTACAGTAATTGGGAGAAACTAAGAAAATTAATAAGACTAAGACGTCCATTTACTTCAAAAATTTTGATAAATTTCTACAGCCTAAACACCTCTCATCCCTATATTCAAATTTGTCTATTGTCCAACACGATGCCCATCCAATCTAACAAAACACTGTCAAGATATGGATCATTCAAGAACGCATTAAAGATTCCAAAAGAATATAATTTCTTAGAAGAAAAGTAATGTACCTAGTTAGCATCCAACATCTTGATGTGGTCAGTCGGCCATACAATTGCAAGTCTCATAACCTCATCTAGACTATCCACACCATCACCTCGCCTAAATAACGGTGCTGAAGGTCTTCTAACTTCATCCACCCAAACTTTGGAAGCATTTTTCCCAAGGGGTACACAGTGAACTACCACCTCAGGATCATTTGTCACCCATCACCCAATTGCAACTACTTCAATCGGTGCCTCCCAGTTTAATAACTCGGACTTTCTACTTCTACGATTACTGCTTTCATTGAGTAACTAATATGAAAACATAAAAAAAGTTATTACAAGTGTAAGATATATATATATATATACAACAAAAACAACAACAACAAAGCCTTTTTCCCAATTAGTTAGGAAAAGCCTTTATATATATATATATATATATATATATATATATATATGAGCGTAAAAATGATCCGTCCATTATCACCTACTAATACAACTGATACTCCACAGGTAACCAATTACAGTTTTGGTATTTTTAATATATATATATATATATTAAAAATACCAAAACTGTAATTGGTTACCTGTGGAGTATCAGTTGTATTAGTAGGTGATAATGGATCATTGTTACGCTCATTTGAGCGCTTATCCTCATCCTCATCCTCCTCATCACTATCATCATCATTATCAGTTTCACCATCAGTATCCATATTATCATCACTATCCCTATGACCTTCTTAATCATCTTCGCTACCCTCTTCATCTTGAGCATCACTATCTTCTTCCTCTATATCATCATCACTATCTTCTTCCTCCAGATCATCCTCACTATCCTTTTCTTGTTGAACCACACTCTGTAAAATAACAAACTGAATTATAAATCTATTATGTTTAATCTAATCAGTTGTCAAATGAAAATAAGTATTCTTACCTTCTTATGGTTCTTTTGTTTCTTATGCTTTGAGTCAGAGTTTTTACACTTGGTTTACTTTTTAAGTAGAGTTGTCAACTCCTTCACTATTTCAGCAAGTGAATCAACATTTCCTCTGAGCTCAACTACTTCGGCAGAGGTTGTAATTGAGGGACTTAATTTAGATGGGTTGGCTCCTGCTCCCTTCGCGGATAAACGGCTTTGTCGTTCAGGCTTGTTAAATAGCCTTGAATATGCGTCACCTTCATAACCAGGCCTACGTGGGATGTCTCGGGTGGCAATAAAGCTAGTTCTTCTTTCACCTTTTTCTGCAAATAAAAGAAGCACCAAATTAATTTGAACATATGATTGAACAATTAGAATCTGTATTTAACTAATGATAAACCATGTGAGAAAACAATTTTAGAACCATACTATGAGTTCAACATCATCTAGCTTTCCTGCTTCACCGTTCTTTTTTTTATATGCTCGATACCAACAACGAAGTCTAACTTTATCTTGAAAAATGGGACCCTCTTATTTCTATATAGTAATACAAAACCATCAACACAAACATCGAATTTATAACCATCACATTTAATAAATGCAAGAAAAGTAATTTATAATTAACTCACTAATATTTCAGATTCTATTCGAGCAAATCCCTTTCGACTGCCACGGTAAGGAATAGTCTGTTTATTTCTCATTTCCTTGAACTTTTCGCTTTTTGCCTACAAGACAAATTGCACTCTAATATATTTAATTTTATATAAAAGACACGATATAACAAGTTATACAAAATAGTGTACATAGTTTTTTACCTTGAATTTTGGGTTGTTTCTTAATTTTACAAATTCATCCCACTGTCTATGACGTTTGTAAATTGGTTTCTTATTTAAGCTTGCCCCCAATTTTGCTTGGCGTGCCCTGATAGATCTTCCCATCGCTTGTATAGTGTAAATTTTTGCATCTCTATCACGTCCATTGAATGTGAACTTTTGCTGCAATAATATGTGTAGTAATATTTGTGAACTTTTGCTGCAGTTATTGATGTTTTAATATATCTTTTGGTAAAGCCTGTGCAATTTGCACATGAGGTGTACTAGTATTAATTAAACAACTAGCAACATCAAATGATATATAAAGTCATACTGTAGAGATAAGAAGACAATGTTGGGAAGCATATCTAATGCGTATCTTAAACATGGAAAAAACATCTTACCTTTATTGCTTGCCAATAAAATTCCTTAGTCTCAGTAGATATCTTTCTCCAGTCATCATATTTTAGCGGCACCATCTGATGTGCTAAAACGACTACAAAAGAAGACGACCTTTTTTTAGTTTTCCCCAATAGGTTGACTGAGCTCATTTGATGTCACTTCCAACTTTTGTCCGCTGTCAGCTGATAAATTACTGCATGTTGTGTGTCCGTGAGTCCTGGTCGTGCCTTCTGACTGTTGTAATTGATTTGATGTTTCTTCTCTCAAATCATTTAGAGTCGCATCGCCTATGACATTAGAGTCTACATGTTCTGATATACGTATCACATCATTTGATGTCTTCTCTTTTAGTTTTATTGTTCCCTTTCCTTTTTCCTTTTCTTTCTCCTTTTCCTTTCTCATTTTCTTTTCCTCGTACACCCTTTTCCTTTTATTTCCTTGTTTTGAGCACTACAAATGGTCCAAACAAAATCACGATTCCGAATAATACATAATAAAATTATGTTATTGTATACGTGGATAAGTGGTTGATAGTAGTTGTTACCTCTTCTCAAGCCATGTTTGAAAGAAAGACACCTCACTAAAATAGACATCCAAATATGAAAAAACATTAAAATGTTATAAAGATTCATCATCATAATTAGAAATTTCAACATGCAAAATATCACTATAACAAACATATAAATGATAATCAAGTAAATGAGTGATTATAGAAATTGTGGCAGAATTAGTTATAATAAGTTTCACTATGTAGTTATGATAAAGAATATAAATAGTTGTGCAACAAAATAATATAGAAAAATTACACATAGATACCCTCACAGTTCTTTCTAACATACTCATTATCCTCATCATCAGTATTCTTATCAAGTAAGGATACATCTAATAGTCTTGAATAAACACTCTCATTATCCAAATCCAACTCATTAATATCTCCCGGTGGCACCTTTAGAACAACATACCAATTAGATGAATCACTTTCCTTAGAAAACACCTGTTTTGCTTGTGATGCTAGAATAAATGGATCATTTTTAAATTGTTGTTGTCCTTGGTGCAGGTTAACCAAAGTAAAATCTTCATCGATTTTGACACCAGTTTTGGGATTAGCCAAATGACCAAATAAAACAGGAATCTGAAAAGTTAAATAGTCTAGTAAAATAATATCTTTGATGACTCCATAATAAACAAATGGTTTGACCTGTTGGTTCTTATCCTTCGAGCTCGATTTCCTAACAGTTTTTGTCTCATATGAAACACCATTATTTTGAGTAGAATTGAATGCATTTTTTCTGTGAAAGCGATGGTCATTCACAACAAACCCATAATAAGAGGGAGCATGCACAGATGGACCATGTGAATGCCTACTTAACGTTCTGGATATGTTATGATTGGGCACACCATGAGCATGACCGTGAATCTGTTCATAATCAATGATACACTATTAGAATTATAGTCTGGAATATATACTAAGCCAAAAATTCAAGAATTATACATATAATTGGACATTTTCCTTTAACCAGACTGAGAATTCTTCAGAATGTCTATCTTGAAGTAAAGTTTCATTTTTGACTAGACGTTTGTCCAAACGATTCAACTCCTTCAAGTATATCCTAAAATAATTAACAATGGTTACATGACTTTATGTAAAAATATTATCATTGAAAATTACATTTTGTACTACACTTACTCTAAATATGGCTCAAGCCTGGCCATATTAAACAGTACACATCGATGAGAACTTTGTAGCCTTTGATAATCCAAAGTGATCGGTGTTCCTTTGAAAATTGGCCGACCTTCAAGTATCGCATCATTCTTGAAATCTTGATTTCTATTTGGACGATTATCCATATCAGCCACTTGACTCATGCATTTACTGAAAAATTGCATGCACTCATCTAATAAATAGCATTGTTCTATACAACCTTCAGGTCGTGCCAAATTCCTAACGTATCCTTTGAATGTCATCATTTCTCTACAGAAAATAAAATCAATATTTTATGGCAAAAAATACATAAGTACAAAAAGAATTACAAAATAACTAATTTTTCAACGTTCAAAGGGATACTTGCATCGTTGTTGAACTTGTCCACATAATCGGGCTTCTCACCCCAATGAATTGTCAAATGAATCATAATATGGAAAAAAGCAGGAACGAAAAACCTTTCAAACATGAACAAAGTCTCAATAAAATCTGCCTCTAGTTTTAATATTTCCTCCGGGTCAATGACTTTTTGACATAATGCATTGAAAAACGCACATAGTCGAAATATTGCATTTCTATGCCCTTTTTGGAGAAGACCTCTTAATGCAACAGACAACAATTGTTGCATTAACACATGATGATCATGGAACTTGAGGCCAACAATTTTACACTCGTCCACTGATATACAGTTCTCAATATTTGAAGTATAACCATCAATTACCTTAAGGTCAAATAACCGTTTGCAAAACAGTTCTAGATCCTTTTTCGAAAGAGTGTGTGGCCCAGGTGGCAAATAAGTTCTCTTTCCATTTTCCCGTTTTGGATGCAAGTCATGTCTAATTTACATGTTTTCCAAATCCAAACGAGAATTTATCCCATCATTTGATTTTCCCTTCACATTCAGCAAAGTACTAATAATGCTATCACACACATTCTTTTCAATGTGCATTACATCAAAATTATGATGCAATACTAAATGCTGAAATTGAACAAAAAAGAAAAAAAATACAACTGAGATATGTAAGAAACATAATACTGACTAATTGCCAAAAAAATTGAAAAACTAGATAATAAGATAACTAAAGTGGGTTATATATATTACCTCCCAGTAAGGCAAGTCAAAAAATATTGACTTCTTCTTCCACATCTGTACAGTTTGCAACTTTCTCTTATTCTTCTTTGACCCCTTCCCAAAATCATTTTCAATATTTTTTTTCCCATTCAAAATTCTTGATCCAACCATTAATCTAGGTGGCTCCTCAAGCTCTTGTTTTCCATCAAACCAATTTCTCTTGAACCGTAATGTATGTTTGGGTCCAAGAAACCGCCTATGGTTCAAGTAAACAGTTTTTTTACTATGTTTCAACCATTTAGAACAAGTATTAGTATCACATATGGGGCATGCTAGTTTTCCCTTCGTAGTACATCCAGCTATGTTACCATAAGCTGGAAAGTCATTTATTGTCCACATCAAAATTACTTTCAAGTTGAAAATATTTTGGTGAAAGCATCATATGTCTATACACCTACATCAAATAAAACATGCAAGTCATCTATTAGTGGTTGTAAATAAATATCTATGTCATTTCCTCCTTGTTCTGGTCTTGAAATCAACAATGATAACATAATATGTTCCTTTCTCATGCATAACCCTGGTCAAACCAAGTCTAAGGTTGTGCGACTCGGCAACGAAAGATGACCATTTATTTTCAATTATTTTCCAAGCGAAAGAGTCCACAAGTTCCTAATTTTATCATCTTCACTTTTATGATTCTGATGCCCCCGTAAATTTTCAGAAAGTTCTGTTGTTTGGAACATTCTTCTATACCTTGGAATTATTGGAAAATACCTCAAAATCTTAACCGGAACTCCAATAAGAATTTGCTTAGACCGATGATCCTTCTTCCATCATGACTCATGGCACTTCCTACATTCATCATCACCTTTGAACTCACCTCTAAATAGGCAACAATCGTTGACGCATGCATGTATGACTTCACAATCAAGCTTAAATGATGTAATTAATCGTTGCGCCGCTCGTGCGAATTACGGTATTGTATTTTCATCAGGTAACATGTCATGCAATATTACCAAAAGATGATTAAAGCATTTTTAGAAACACCATACATGGATTTATGCTTATATAGAATAATTGTTGCTGATAGCCTACTGTATTTAGTGCAACCAGGGTATAAAGGAATATTAGTGTCCTTCAACTTATTTGTTAAGTCATCCTCTCTCGCTTTACCATTAGGTTCAAGAATACCTTCATTTTCAACATATGCATCTTCAATTATCGTATCTGACAATACAGTTTCCTTAGTAGAACTCTTGGCATTCAATCCTTCCACATGCCAAATCCAATTTGTGTAAGTCATATCCATTCCGTGCTTGAGCAAATGAAGTAAAAGCATATCCTCATTTCCACGACATAAATTTTGGCAATCTCTGCATGGACATATAATCCAGTTTGGGTCCTCTGCAGTTGACTTTGCAATTCCACAAACTGATGAACTGCCACTTTATATGCTGTTGTATTTCTATAAATTATAAAATAGCGGTCATAAAAGCATGTAATATCTTAATATCTATTATATATTAAAATATTAATTGGGGATAGATTTCATTACTTGTTAAGATGAACCCAATCTTTAATCATTGTGATGACACACTTGCTCCTTTGACCTTTAAGAGATGACAAGCAAGGATAAAGTAACAAGATAACACCAAAAATACACACATCAACAACGTGGATCAAACTATAATTAATAAGAACTTTGCACCAATGTTGCCAATTATAAGCCTTAATCAAGATATATGCATCTAACTTAATTAATGGACAAGTTAATTAAGCAGATGACCAAAATGATTAATAGCTAAAACAAGTGTTCGCGCATTCTCGATAAAGTTAATAAATAAATAGCAGAGAATTGGAGTATACATAGAGCATTGCTAATGGAATTCAAATCTAAAATTTTCTAATATTATTTGAGAGAATCCAAAACTATAAAGTGGTGGTAAGCATTCACACTTATAGTCCATGGATAGTGATGTAAAATTCATTTAAACATAATACTGTAGTAAATGAGTACGTAGCTAGTATGGAATTAGTAGTTCGCAAATCAATTTCATATATAGATAAATATACAAATACACAATGCAAGATTAGTATCCCATTAATTTCAGTTGGAATTTGAAAAACAATCAATAAAATTTTTTGAAAAATATATGATGAAGACCTTTATAAGAAACAAAAGGTAAAAATCAGAAGCTTAATATATCTGAATTTAGTACTGCACAAAGAAAAATCATATGTGAAGTGATAAAAATATTTATTATGTTCTATCATGAACAATTAAATATTATTAGCATTGTAGTCAATCTTATATAAGATGTGAATATTATTATAAGCAATCTGTGTATTCTTCTGAACTAATAGCTGTCATCAAATTTCGACTAGCTTGGATACGAAACTCCTGATCCTATTCAATTGTTACCGATTAATATAATTGATCCATTACCATAAACGATCCATGCACCTTGTTTTTCATGTCATTGTATGTAGATGCATAAGTATCAAGTGGTTTCAAAGCGTCTTACTACGTACTGCTTCAAGTGGTTGCAAATGATGACAATTCTGTAGGTAAAATTTAAATAATTTAAAGATGTATACATGTAACTTTTCTTATTAAGAGAAACAGACGTTCTTTTAACTAATTCGCCATTTTATTGACCATTCTCAGCATAAACCGATGAAGTTCTGTCAAATGCCAAAGCAAATGGCATGGTTTTAGGTGATGAAAAAAGGGGATACTATAAATCTTTAATATATAGAAGGGGAAATGGAACCCTTGGGATGGATTACAACCAAATCTACTTCGAAATGTCATCTCCAAGCTAGTAAAAATGTTGAAGAAAAACAATTGCCTTCCCCATGCTAGTAACATACAAATGATTGATAAAAAATAGTGATACAGCTAAGAAGAAACACTCCTAAGTACAGGAAGAAGAAACAGTTAATGGTGAATCCTATTCAATGGAAATATACCAATTTTTAGCAAAAATGCATGCTAGATTCATTGGTAGATTATTAATTTTCATGTTGGCACTTTCTTAATTTCTTTTCTGAACTGATTCTTATTTTTCCAACGTTGGCATGTAATTCATTCATAGTTATATAGTGATTTTGTAGGACTTCCTCAATTTAGCAGATCTTTTACATTAACTTATACTCATTAAGTATTGATCTTTAACTATTTTGATTTGGCACAATAAAAAACATCATTCACATCGACTGGGAGAAATGGGTACTCAAGGGTAATTCTTAGTAATCAATGGAAATCCTTCATTTCTTCTTCAGTTCTTGTTTAAACCCGAGCTTACGTTTTAAGTCTTAAATTTTTCAGTTCCACTTTCTACCTTAAAATTTATCCCTGTTCCCTTCACATCAACTAATATATCATTGAAAACAACACAAGACCTGAGGATCTTATCTTGAATATTTATGCTAAGTAATGCACAACCAACTATGAAGGAGAAGTAGAAATTCACACATAGAACTAAATGCAAAACCAACTTAATTTTCCATTCAAAGTTACTTGAGGAGGGGGGGAAGAGGGCATTCCGGAAGAAAGATCGACGGCAGGGTAGAGATTCGGGGTGTGGGGAAGAGAGGTGGCAAAGGGTGGGGCCTCGACTATTCCTGATTCAGCAAGGCCGCAAGGGGGGTCTCGATTATTCCTGATTCAACAAGGGGTGGGGCTTGGGGGGGGGAAGAGGGCGTTCCAGAAGAAAGATAGACGGCAGGGTAGGGCTTCAGGGTTCGGGAGGAGAGGTGGGTGACAGGGAACGGTGGGGATTTGGAATAGGGTTTGTGGAAAAAGAGGGTTTTTTATTTGGAACGCAAAAGGAGTTGAAGTGTTGAGATAGATTTGGATTTTTAAGTTAGAATTTTTTTTACCCCTATCTATTCAGTTTATTTACGGATATAATAGTGTTTCTAAAATGCCATAAAAAGTACAACATTTTAAAAATAATGTCGTATCTAAGAGTATATTTTAAAATATATCAAAGACAACATTCTCTTCAGAAATACTATTATTTATCACTTTCAACAGCATTAACACTTAAATAGTGTAATAAATCCGCTATAGAAAGCCCAATTTCTAGTAGTGAAATATGATAATATCATATATACCCCCACGCAAATATGTATTTTTATATATTCCCCTAACAATTTGAACTTTATTTCATATTTACCCATATGTTAGATAGGACTAAGTTAACCATAATTTAATCTTATGAGACGAATAGAATTCAAATTAAAAGATCAAATTAGATAATCGAATGCGAAAAGATTAAAGAGTTTTAAGGAAAATAAATGAGGAAAGTAATAATATATCATTAAAAAAACAAGATTGATAGCAAATTTGGAGAAGTAACTTAAGGAAGATGTCACGCCCTGCTTCCCAAAAATACGAAATACGAGTACATGACATTGGCCCAGCGAATGACTAACATCATCCATAAGCTGTTTATTCGATTAACTCAACAATATAATCTATACAGAACAATTACGTAGGCAATAATAATAATCTCATGAACAATAATATTTGGAATGAAACAATAAAAATATCCAAATATAATAATAAACCAACGTCTGGAAACAGATAGTAATATTCGGGTCATAAGCACAATACAATGAAATAACAATAATCCAATAATTAAGTCTTCGTAACAAAGCAATAAATATTTATTAAGCAGCGATGCAATCAATTTCTTCACCAATGTTGTTCTCCCAACCCATCGGGCAATTCTCCATCAACACCTGTAAACACTTATCTAAAAAGAGGAGAAAAATTATCCTTAGAGCAAGTCATGGACAGCAAGTAGAGAAAGCAGGGAACAATGGAATAACAGTATAACAATGAATCAATGGATCAACAGGAATCAATAAAACGGGACAATAGCAATAATTGATATCATGATAATTGGTATACTGGCTATAAACAATGATGCAATATTCTGTAACAATAATCAATGATCAATTCGATATCAATAGGAACAATGAGGAACAATATGGAGTATCGTTGTTGTGTCAATCCTTAAGTCTATTATTCATTTTAATCCTAACTAATGTATGTACTACTGCATTTCATACTACAGGTTCGATGCATACAATCAATTTCGTTTTAGACTTAAGTGGAAGATTCTATAGATCATGTACACGGCACGATAACGGTATTTGCAGCATTGCTGCACACTGGTTGGCTCAATAAAAACAATACACAATCAATTGGGCATACTGTGTCAGTAGTCCAACAATAAACCGATAACAATAACTTTTGCAACACACAATATTTTGGGAAACAAGGCCCACACTTGAGTGTACATTCACTATGTCATCAACTACTCCAGTCAATTCCTTAAACTCCGGCTTATTAATTATTTTATTAATGAACCAATACAATATGCAAATATGAGACATAAGATGAACGATAGTATTAATGGGGAACAATAGGTCGATAACATGGATAGGCCAGTTAGAATAGTGACAATAACTCATTGGGAACATGCAATACAACAGACATACATTAATTCATGCAATAGTACAACATAGGAATAATTAATCTATTAAAAAGTGGAACCTAAAATTCTGGACAGCAAGCGCAGTCTGTACAAAAATATAGTTTCCTGCTAACTCAAAAATTGAAAGTTGAATCCATCAGAAAATCTGAAAACTAGACTTCCACACGGTTCCAATGCATATTTAAAGTTCAAATTCCGACAACAGAAGCTAGGTCAATCACATTGTTCTTTACAGATTTTATGTTCAGGCAGAATTTCGATATCTTGTTGTTTTAATTTTTGAATTAGCAAAAACTCAATATTAAATTCTTAAAAAATATTTTCTGGACCCCTAAACATGTTAAGAAACAATCTGGAAATTTTCAGATTGGAATTTTATCATTTGATCAGCATTTTTACTGTTTAAACATGCAAGATACAAGAATCTGAAAATCTGAAATTGAAAACGCAACTGTAGTAAAGCGGGCATAAATTTTGCCACAAAACTCGAAATTTGAAAATTCAAGATGTTCTGAAAACTATAAAGATAAGATTACAATTCATATTCATAAAGCATTTCATTTTAAGGTCATTTACTGGTTCGAAAACAGCGGTCAATATTCAGGTCAGCGAGCATATACAGGATTTTGAAAAATTTTCATGAAAATAAATCAATTAAACATAATGGGTATTGATTCTTTAGTCAATAAATTGTGTAATCAACATGATGGGTGTCAAAACATGATAAATAAAACTAGAACATACTCATACATCAATTTATCATCAATCAATCATCAATCGATCAAACAACATACAACCTAGCAATTGTCTTTACAATAGTTTATTTGTGTGTCAATTATATGAACCCTAGTATCAGTTCTATATGCACTCATGAAAGATCCAAACTTTAGAGTCAAAAGTGGCACGATATCAAGAATATTGGGATTAGCTCGTGTAAACCCTCAATAGACCCAACGAAGAGATGAATAATGAATAATACGATAACAAAGATATCTTCTTGCAAGTGTTTCAATAAAACTTGAATTTGATACAATTAACAATTCAAGTGGACGGTGACTTGCCTGTTAGATGGTGAAAACGAATACCAAAAATAACGGAATAAAAATCCCGAAGCAACGAATCCACAAACTAGCAAATAACACGTGCGAACCATGTGCAATAGGTCAACAATAACAACAGCAAAGGAGACACATCAACAACAGCAAGAGAGAATCAACACAAGGCCACCATAGCGTGCACAAAAATGACCCAAAGTAACCGCACAAAGAGACACAGTAACGACAGCAGTAGTAACCCCAGTGGCACGTCAGCGAGGCTGACGTCGACGGGCGGCAAGGTGGGCGGCGGCCCTAGCGTCGACGGTGAACAACGCGTCGATCGGAACAGGGGACAGAGCGGGCGGCACCGTGCTGTTGTCGTCCAGGAACAGGAAGGGTAGAGGATGTGCTGGTGGTGGCGACAGGAGGTCGGCGATGCTCAGGGGAGTCGTCGACGGGGGTTGGAGCAAGGGGTCGCCGAAGTGTGCCGGAGAAGACGATCGGAAGAAGCTTAGGGGTTTTGGCGGGAAAAATTGGACGGGGAGAGAGAAACAGAGAGGAGAGAGAATAAGCGGCTAGGGCTTCAGAAAAGTGCAGTTTTTAGGTTTGCATCAGGGTTGTATTTATAGGGTACAATTAGAGTACTGGGTTGGTGGTTTAGGATTCAATAGTAGCGGTTTTGGGTCAAGAACACATAAAATTGGGTTTTAGGGTTCAATTAAGAGACAGATCAAAATTAATAGGGTTGAAGTAAAAATATCCACAATTGAGTAAAAGAAAAAAAAAGGATTAACAAGAAAATAGCTCATTTAAGAAAAACAAAGAATTCCATAAACAAAAATTTAAATACAAATGAATAAATAATTAATACAATAAATATAAATTGGCTTGAAAACAAATCGGAATTCGCCAAGAAATTAGATCAAGTACGAAAATAAAATAATTCGTTAAATTTACTTTAATTAAATAATCAAGGAATAACAATTAATAGTTATAATTATAAAAATAATAAAATCACAGAATAAAATAATTATTCGGGTTTAACAATTTTTATTAAAATAATCCAATAATAATAATATATATGATTTGGGCCCAAATATAATTAGTTGATCAATTAAGATTATAAAACAAAGTTAAAATACACAACTATTCGAATTGAATAAAATTTTTGATTTGAAAATAATTTAATAAATGATCCGAAATAAATTTAGCACAAAATAAATTTTCAAAAATCAAATTATAGAAAATACACAGAAAATACTGATTATCGGGAATGGGGGTTACAGAAGAATATGTAGTTCTCAAAGATGCATTGTTAATTTGTCAATTTCTTGAAAGAAAATGAAGAAATTTTGATAATAATCAATGAGTCTCAATTGGATTAACAATTGTCTGGATTTACAGGGAAGAAGAGGATAAAATTTGAATGGTAGAGAAGATAATATTTTAGTCATTTTTCATCAAGTCCATTAAAAAAGTGAAAATTCTCCATCATTTTGAGTTCTTTTAACTAGATGGATAATTAAGAAATGTGACACATATTGTTAGGAACAAATATGAAAATACATATTTGTAAGGGGTAT
The DNA here is from genome assembly GCA_017893485.1 of Hemerocallis citrina. Lineage (NCBI taxonomy): Eukaryota > Viridiplantae > Streptophyta > Magnoliopsida > Asparagales > Asphodelaceae > Hemerocallis > Hemerocallis citrina. The sequence goes on from CM030365.1 coordinate 144,016,302, forward strand.
ACATTATATTCACATATTTGTTAGGGGCATACATATTAAAAACCTCATTTTTTTCATTATTGACTATAAATCAATGAATAAGCTCATTAACGAAATTATTAACAAATAAAGGAATGAATGAAAAAAACTGGGCCTAACTAAAGCCGAAGGCGAATTCTTTTTTATTTTATGCCAAAATTTGAAACTATTTGCAAGAAGATGACAGTTGCCAAACAAATTATGCTCGGGGACTCAACAACTAAACTCGCCGTATATCGTGCTCACCGTTGGGAACAGCGAGTGTAATTCTAATTTTTTTTTGAGAAACTAGCTGTTCAACGGCGAGTTTAGTTCAAAATTTTCAAATAAGATTCGTTGTTCCCTAATGGTGAGGTTCTTTATACAAAACTCACCATTGGGAACGACGAGTCTACTGATTTTGAAATTTCATAGAGAGTTTCACTCTATGTTGGACTTGGTGAATTTTCGAAAAAAAAACTCTATAGAAAAGCTGGTTATTCCCAACAACGAGGTATTTACATGGAACTCGCTATTCTCAACAGCAAATTTAGTATATTTCCTCTCGCCATTGGAACAGCGAGCTTTTCTATGAATTATTTTTCTAAAATTCACCAAGTCAACAAAGTTTCACTCTCTGTAAAATTTCAAAATCAATAGACCCGCCGTCCCCAACAGCGAGTCTAGTATATTTTTCCTCGCCGTTGGAAACAACGAGTCTTATTTGAAAATTTTGAACTAAACTCGCCGTTGGGAACGACGAGTTTCTAAAACAAATTAGAACTACACCCGCCGTTCCCAACGGCGAGCATCAAATATCTAAACTTTAGTTGTTGAGTCTACGAGCACAATTAGTTTAGCAACTATTATCTTTTTGCAAATAGTTCCGACAAAGTCAGAAAAAAAAAAATCGCCGAAGGCCCAACAACCCATGGATTCCAATCAAAGAAAAAAAAAGGTCCAATGCCATTTCTTTTTAGGTGCACAAGATCAGGAACAGAACGGACTGGGGAAAAAAAATTAAAAAGAAAGGAAATGGCAGTTCCATTGTGAACGAAGGTACTTAGAAATATGTGGATAATCATGCATCCCCACACAGCTAATCTTCTCAAATTCCAAAATATATGCAATGGTGCAACTGTATCTCTGCATGAGTCTCTTTTCTATTTTAGTACTAGCAAATGTCATCAATTTTCAATGTTGTCAAAATTTATATAAAGCACAAAAGAATTAAGGGTTTTTAATATGTATATTCCTAATAAATATAATAATATCATATATATTCCGCACAAATGTGTAATTTTGTATATGCCCATAATAATTTGGACTTATTTCATATTTATCTCTATATTAGATATCACTAACTTAATCATGATTTTAACCTTATGAGATAAATAGAAATGAAATTAAAAGATCAGATTAGACAATTAAACGAGAAAAGATTTAATTGTTTTAAGAAAATAAATGAGTAAGCTTATAATCTATCATTAAAAAATAAGATTGATGGCAAATTTGGAGAAGTGACGTGAGGAAGAATATGTAGTTTTCAAAAATGCATTGTTAGTTTATCCATTTCTTCAAGAAAAATGAAGAAATTTTGAGAAGAGTTAATAAGTTTCAGTTGGATTAACAATTATCCGGATTTACAAGGATGAAGAAAAATAAAGTTTGAATTGTAGAGAAATTAATATTTCAGTTATCTTCTATCAAGTCCATTAGACCATCTTCAACCACATTAGTCATCCCTCAATTTTAGCCAAAATAGCTAATTTATAAACAAAAATATGCTCAAACGGGACTCGCCAAACCACATGCCAAAATAAATCTCTCAGATTAACTCACCAGATCTAGCGAGTTTGTATCGCTCGCTAAATTTTCCTTCCGCTATTTTTGAAATCGCGATGCGAACCTCAACTCGCGATCGCAAAATCTCTATGCGAACCCAGATCTCGAAATCACGAGCTTGCTCTGTTCGCGAGAAAGATTTTTGCCTTTTTGGGGCTTGGGCTTTTATATTTTTGGTTGGACTTTTTTATTTGATTTATTCTTGTTATAGGCCAGTATTCCAAATATATGTGCTGTCTTATTTGTGTATATCTTGTTACCACAAGAGAAAATCAAACTTTCTTGATGCACATTTTATAAAATTATTTTTCTACTCATTAAATAAACTACTTCCTTTCTTAATCATTCCAAACAGTCTTTTTTTGTTAGCCAAAATAGCAAGTATGATTGGAGTGTTGATTTTTTTTGCTAGCCCAATTATCAAATTGTTATCCATTTTGTCTATTCTAAAACTGCATATTCTCCATAATTTTGTGTTTTTTTTAACTAGCTAGAAGAATAATTAAGAGAAGTGACAATATATTATTGGGGACAAATATAAAAATACATATTCATAATATTTATTTTTTTGATGAAATATATTTATAATATTTATAATATTTATAAAAGGCATACATGATATTCAAGTACTCCATTTATCAAAAGCCTAAGAATATCTCCTTTTCTGGTGTTTCTGCTCTCAGGCTTCCTTCCCCTCTCAGATCCGAAGGCTCCAGTCCCCCATCTTCCTTCTCCCCTTCACTAATCTTGTTGCTGGTGTTTCTGCTCTCCAACCCCTTTTCATTTTTTCCCTTTTTGTCCTCTCTCGGAATTGGTCCCTTTCTCCGCCTCTCTCGCGCGTGAGTGGTTTCTCGGCGAGCGGTGATCACCCCCCTCTCTCTCTCTCGATCAGCGCCAGTCGTCTCTTCCCAGCAGCGGTCTCCGGTTCCCGCCGCCAGACTGTCCTCCCGCCGCCCGTTCAATTTCGGCGACTGGTTTGTCCCCCCTTCCTTTCTTCTTGACCGAGCACTGTAAGTATCCCTTTTATTTATCTCTCAGGCTTCTTTTGGTTTCGCAATTTAGTGTTGGTATTAGTGTTGGTTTTTTTGTGTTAGTGCTTTTCTGTTCCCTTGTGGTTTTTGTGTGTGGTTTTGGTTCCCTGAGCTTTGTAGTTGTGGGATTCGCTTGATCCCCAGTGGACATTAGTGTCTGTGAGCTCGCTTCCCTCTTTGCTCCTCCGCGCATCCTCCTCTCCCTCCTTTGGAGTGGATTATTTCTGAGGGTGCTTGCTGCCCCACCCTCGTCCTCTTCTTCCCTCATCTGCCATTTTCTCCTTTTGGGTTTAATTTCCCCCTCTTGACCCTGCTACTCCCGAGTTCCCGTTGCGCCGGTAAGGTTCGAGAGGGAGCTGTGGTCTCTTGCTGGCTTCTTGCCTGCCATTGTGGATTTTTTTTGTTCGTGGGCCTCTTCTTTAGCCCATGGAGCAGTCATGGGTCGAAATCGTTAAAAAAAACAGATATAAAAAAATATATTCTCCTAATCCTTTTTCTGGTTTTGTTAACCCTGGGCCTAAGCTCAAGCCCAATGGGCGTTTCCCTTATCTTCTAGCAGCTTCGCCTGATCTGTTCTCCCGCTCTAATTCTCATTCCACCGCTTCATCTTCTTCTTCCCCATTCTCTTCCTCTCTCTCCCCCACATACTGTTTCAGGTGCCTCCAATTGGGGCACGTTAAAAGTTCCTGTTTGGCTAAGATGAAGTGTTTATTTTTGTCTTAAAGATGGTCACTCTAGGCAGCATTGCTTTTCCCTTCAGAAAATCCTCGGTCTCTCGGTCGGCGTTCCGATTGCGGACTCCGTTTTGGATTCTCTCGACCTTCCGACTCTTCAAAAGAAGTTAGCAGAGTTGCCTTCTTCTAAATCTAAAAAAGCTAAAGCCCCTACCCGTTCTCCTCTACTTCCCACTCCCGCTTCCGGGTCGCTCCGCTCTTCCTCTCCTATTCCAGCCCCGTCGAAGCTGGCAGACCCTTCCCACCATCCCCTGTAGCCTGCCGTCACCCAGGTTTTTTTAGCTAACACTGAAATGTCGGATCGTCTTAAGATTTACAACAACTTTGGAGCTATTGCTTTCTCGGGAGGTTCTATCCCCTTCTACACCCTCAACACTTTTCTTTGCAACTTCTGCAATGTTCGAGATTGGGAGTGGGTCCTCTACTCTTGTTCGAATGGTGACGCAGTGATTCAATGTCCCTCGACTAAGGTTCTGGATGAGCTTTGCGCTAACCAGACTCTATCTATTGGTGCTGTCTCTCTGACCATTCGTAAGTGGGTTTCTTGTGCCTCAGCCTCTAGATCACTGGAACTCTCTCCTTCCAAGGTCACATTGGTTGGCCTCCCTCCGTTCTGCGACTCCTTGAGGATGGTAGCTTCTTTCTCAAAATGTATTGGTGAAATTATCAGCATGGACTCTTGCGTGCGATTGGCCTCTGGCAGCATTCAAGTTGATGCATTGTTTCGTTGCCCACCCCCTAAGGATCGTATTGAAGTCTTTCGGCTCAACGATGGTGTCTCGTCGTTTGAAGTCTCCGTTCAGTACCACGGTGCTGCTGCTGGGGGAGTAGTGTCGAAGCCGGATTTTGTTCTCTCCCACCACCCTGTTTTCCACCCGGGTGCATCCTCTGGCCCCAAACTTTCTTCTTCTACTGGTAAAATCCACTCCACTCCCCAGGCTAAGAAGCACGTCGCTCTTACCCATTATTCGTCTTCGTCGGCGAAGGTTGCGAAGATTTCTCCTGCGAAGTCTTCTAACCTAGTTTGGATCAACCCCGACCGTGCTTCCCAAGTTCCGGTTAAACCTACTCCTCCTCCGGCCCCTCAGGCTGCTAATGCTCCTGAACACACTATCAACTCTCAAGGTCGTGCTTCCTCTGCATCCAAATCGGGAGCTTGGCCGGCTTGGGATCCCAACCCCTCGTTCGCTTCAGATTGGGAACTGTTTCAACGTTCCGCCCATTTTCCGACTACTAGTTCTTCTCGTCCATTCTCCACTCCTAAAGCTGATAAAGCACTCTCTACTTCCGCAGCTATTTTGATTGTGTCACCTCCCAATACGGATAAAGCTACCATTCCATCGCTGGCTTCGGACTGGACTGATAAGGATGATCTTCTTGGGGATGAAGTGGCAGCTCTGGAGAGTACTCAAGCTTCCATTAAGGTCAAACTCTTTTCTTCTTATTCTAATTTCAGTTTCTTTTTCAATTTAGCTGTATTGGTGAGTAACTTTCCTATGTTGATGGAATTTAAATTCCCGTCACTTAAGTTTACTCCGATCGGGACCTTAAAGGCCTTGTCTACTATCTCCTCCATCTCTCCTTCTATTATTAAGTTAGATTTGTCGATGCTATCTTCTAGAATTTTCACAAAATGTCCACCCTCATCGATGTCACAATTGTTGCCTCTGGCACCATCTTTGCTGACCAGGCAACTCTCAGTTTCCCTCCCTTTCTTGGAGTACTTCACTCCCCCGCTCAAGTCGGCAGACCCTGGTCACCAACCGGATTACCAACCTTCCTCCTCATTTTCCCCCATCCCCCGTTCCCCCGTTTCGCACTCTGGCAACGCCCGCTTGATTCGCTCCAGTGCTCGCCTCATGGCTCAGCGCACCGCGTCACGGCAGCCCTCCTCCCTCTCCCTACCCTCTTCCCAACCGTCCCCTCTGGGCTCTCTTTACCGTCCCCTTTTTGAGGACTGGTCAGATCCAGAGTTAGCCTCTAATGCTAAATCCCTAGGTTTCACTCTCCCCCCTAACGTCTCCACCCCTATTTCCCTCCTTAGATCTATTGAACGGTCCCGAGTCCTTGAGCACAAACTATTTAATGATTAGTATCTCTTGGAACATTCGCGGGCTTAACTGCCCCTCCAAACAGAGAGCCATTTTCGACCTAATTTCTTCCTCCCACTGTGATATCATCTCGATTCAAGAGTCCAAATTGGAAGCGCCCTCTCCGCGACTCTTCCGTTCTATTGGAGGCGCGGTCATTTCTAATTGGATCTCCCTCGATGCCATTGGCTCTAGAGGCGGGATCCTGTTCGGCTTCAAGGACTCTTCCTTTTCCCTTATTTCGATTCGTAGACTCCACTTTTTCTTAATAGTGCAGCTGCACTGGCTCATCCACGACTGCGTCATCACGTTCATCTCGGTTTACGGCCCCTCCACTTCTGGTGGACGACCGATTTTCTGGGATGAATTCCTCTCCCTTCACCAATTCGTGCAAGGTCTTGCTGTGGTTTGTGGTGATTTCAACATCACGCGTTTCGCAGCGGAAAGATCGCACTCCTCCGCTCCGGATTCCCAATCCTGGTTTTTTAACGATTGCATTAGAAGTCTCCAATTATCGGAGATCCCTATCAACGATAGGCAATTTACTTGGTCTAACCAGCGTCTTACCCCTTCCCTGGCGAAATTGGACAGGTTTCTGGTCTCGCATTCCTGGTTCTCCAGATTCCACAATGCCTATGCGAAAGCTCTTCCCAACCCATCTTCGGACCACGTGCCCATCTCCCTGTTCTCGGACTTCCACTTCCCCCATCACCGACAATTCCGTTTCGAAAAATTCTGGCTTAAAGATCAGCTGTTTATCAAATTGACCGAGGAATGTCTAGCGGCCGTCTCTGGTTCGCGAGGCCTCGGCAATTTACTTCTGAAACTCCACACTATCAAGTTCGGGTGTAAGATTTGGCGTCGCGAACGCCAATCTAACACCAATTTCCTCAAAGATTGTTTGCTAGCCTCCATTCAGGCGCTCGACCTGATGGAAGAGCAGGCCCCCCTCTCTCCTTCCGCTCTCTTGGAGAGGCGAGCCTGCAAGCGTGATTATGCTGATATTCTCCAGCTAGACCACTCCAAGTGGGCGCAAAGGTCTAGAGTTCGCTGGTTGAAAGAAGGCGATGGTAACACCGCCTTCTTCCACAAATATGCCTCTCATAGGCGTCGCTGTAACCACATCCCCATGATCATCGATCAAGGAGAGGAGCTTCGCTCGGACACTGATATTCATAAATCCTTTCTCTCTTTTTACAAAAACCTTATCGGTTCCTCCAAACCTCGTGTTATTTCTCTAGATTGGCAACAACTCTATGGTGTCCCGGACACTGATTTATCCTCTCTTGAGGCTCCGTTCACTATGGAGGAGATCAAGACGGCGGTTTTTGCTTTAAAAAGCGATTCGGCACCTGGTCCGGACGGATTCCCCGCCTTTTTCTTTCAAAAATTCTGGCCTTGGCTCAAGGATGATCTTTTCGATCTTTTCCAAGACCTGCATCAAGAATCCTTCTCCTTTGAGCGCATCAATTACGCGCATATTGTGCTTATTCCTAAATTGATTGGTGCCAACTCGGTTTCTGACTTTAGGCCCATTAGCCTGATTAACACCTCATTCAAAATCATTATGAAGGTGCTGGCCTCCAGGCTGAGTGCCGTCATCCCTCCTCTTATCGATCCTGCCCAATCGGGCTTTATTAAGGATCGTTTTATTCTGGACAGTGTTGCTGCGGCTCAAGAGATCATCTCTCTTAGCCATTATCACAAGTTGGAAGGTATTCTCCTGAAACTTGATTTTCAAAAAGCCTATGATAATGTTCACTGGGATTTTCTCCTTGATATCCTTCGTCATCGTGGGTTCGGCCCGAAATGGATAGGATGGATCCAATCCAGTTTGTTTGCTGGTACTTCGTCCATTATTATCAATGGCTCCGAGGGCCATAAATTCAAGATTAAGCGTGGTCTCAGGCAAGGAGATCCTCTCTCGTCCCTCCTCTTCGCCCTTGTGGCTGATGTATTCAGTAGATTGCTCCGCAACGCTCGCTCGGTTCAAGCTATTGAAGGTATCGGACGTTCCCAAAACTTTGACGGGATTCTCAATCTCCAATATGCTGATGATACTATCATTTTCTCTAAACCTGAACGCTCGGTCTTACGCAATCTTAAACTTCTGCTGTATTGTTTTGAACTAGCCTCCGGGCTGGCTATCAATTTCAATAAGTCATCTGTTTATTGGCTAGGCGGCAATAATCTTCGTCATAGCGAGATCGCCCAATTCTTTAATTGCCGCATAGCATCCTTCCCTATTTCTTATCTGGGTATTCCTCTTAGATGGGGTAAACTTCTCAGATCGGACTGGTTCCCCATTATCGATAAAATTGAATCCAGGCTGAATGTTTGGACGGGAAAACTCCTCTCCCGAGGAGGGAGATTAACTCTTCTCAACTCCATTCTCTCGGCTATGCCTCTCTATCTAATGTCATTCTTTTATTTCCCATCCTGGGTCATTAAGAGAATTGACCAAATTCGTAGCAATTTCTTCTGGTCAGGTAGCGCCCTTTATAAACAGGGTTCACACCTGTGCAACTGGAACATAGTCTGCTCTTCTAAAGCCAGCGGGGGCTTAGGAGCTTTGAACCTTCGTGATCATAACGTGGCACTTTTAGGAAAATGGCTGTGGAGGCTTCATGAGTTCCCTCACCTCGCGTGGGTTCGTTGCGTCAAGGAAGCGTATTTTTCCTCCACCCCCTGGTGGCAATTGAATTCCCCCATTCATCGTTTCGCTTCCCCGTTCTGGAAAGGCGTTTGGAAAGTTGCTCCTGTTTTTCAATCTAGCATTATGAGACTTTGCGCCGATGGATCGAGAACCAAATTTTGGTCCGACCTTTGGTTGAGCAATATCTCGATTGCCTCAGCTTACCCTTCTCTCTTCAGCATCGTGGCGCTCCCAGACGCTTCTGTTGAAGAGTCGTTTATCTGGGTTAATGATGCCAGATTCTGGTACATTCCTCTGGTCGCTCCATTATCCCAAAATCTTGTGCGGGAGATGCAAGATTTGATCTCATCTCTCAACCGCTTTGAGTGGCACTCCACGGAGGGCATTAGCTGGCGTTGGAACGCTTCTGGTATCTTTACTGTTAGCTCTCTCTACAAATTTCTCAATTTTCGAGGTATTTTGTCCCCTGCGGCAGATTTCATTTGGAAATTATGCGCTCCCCTTAAGGTTAAAATCAACTCTTGGTTAGCCATTCATAATAAGCTTCTCACCGTTCAGGTTCTTAATAAAAGAAATCTAGCGTGGGCTCAGCCATGTGGCCTTTGTTTGGAGGGAGCCGAATCTGCGGATCATCTTTTTGTGGAATGTCCCTTCATCAAGCCACTTTGGAAATTAGTGTCCCTAGCTTGGTCCAGCCCAGTTCTCCCCTCTTCACTTCTAGCCTGTTGGCATTCTCCTTTGTGTATTCCAAAATTTAGTAAGGGATGGCGCCTCTCTGTCCACATCATTATTTGGATTACCTGGAGGGAGAGGAACCGTCGAATTTTCGCTAATAAGGCATCTTCTATCCCCTCTCTCTTAGAAGAACTCATTTATCTGTTCAATTTCTGGACTTCTAATCTTAATGATGTTAAGCGGCAAGCTTTTTATTCCCACCGACTTTATGATTCTCTTGCCGTGCTCTCCACCCTTAATGCGTTCTAAGTTGTTCCCCCTTCAAGTTTTTTCTGCGAAGTTTCTGCTGGTTTCTAACTTTCGTTTCTTCGCGTGTTCTATTGCACTTCGGTGTGAGCTTGACCTCTGCCTGAGGACTTTTTTTCTCTCTCCGCTTCTTAGCGATGTGGTTTTGGCTGTTCTAAATTATACTTACTTTCTAGCTCAACCTTATTAGCTGTCTTTTCAGTTTTTTATTCTTAATTGCTAGTATGTTAGTGTCTTTACGCCTCTAGTGTCTCTCGACTATGTTCTTCCCTGATTGATGGGTCTGTGGTTATGATGTTGAGTATTGAGCTCATTGTGCTAGCTTACACTTTACTATTATTTGACCGGGTATCTTGTTCGGTTTTTTGCTGTTTGCTCACGATTGTTGGCACTTCATGCAGGGCTGATCTTTTCGGGGGCTGTTGGTGAACTGTGTCCCAACTTTTGTGGTTTTGTTCTTTTGCCGGTGTGTAGATGCTTCCTCTCTTTTGGACTTTGACTTGGCCTGGATTGGCTCTTCTCTCACTCTTACAGCTACTCTCATAGTTAGCAACTCCTTTCAGTGCTCTGGCTCCTAGTTTATCGGGCCCTTGTTTTCACCTTCGTAAGGTGTTTGGCTGGACTATTGGTCTTATTGGGTTATCGGCAGTAGGTGATTACTTGTTAGGTGGGCGAGCGTGGTTGTGGTACCGCTCCAACTCTTTGGCTTGTAATCTTTAATAACTTTGCTACTTGCCGTTAACTTTATCTTGTTCTATTAATATAGATGGTATGTGTTCTGGTGTGGCTTGTTTCTTCCATTTTAATCTTCGCGCTATCTAGTTGTCTATTGTTCCTCTTTTGCATTATCGTTTGTATTACTGTTTCTTGTTGGCTCTCCTTGTGTTGTGCTTTGCTGCTGGCACCTGTCGGCAGCTGTGGCTGGCCTGGCATCGTCGGGGTATGGAGATCGTTGTCTCACTTTTTCATCTGCTAGATGCTTATATTTCGGGTCTTGCTGTTTCCTTCCCTGGATGGGGCTAGTCTTGCTTTTTCTTCTGTGTCCTTAAGCTGTGCTTGAGCAGCTGATCGCGCCACCGATGGTTTGCTTGTTGGCGCGGAAGCTGTCGCATTTAGGATCCTAGCCCACCCATGGCAGCAACTAGGCCCAGTCTCCCGACCCAACTATGCCGATCGTACTCCGTTATTGCGATCCAGTCCCGTCTCGGAGCCTGTACGCCATCTCGTCCCCGCTCCAACCGCAGGTGTCATCTCCCTAGCGGACCTGCTCTTGCTGCTTGTGTCCTCTGCGGATGTTCGCCTATAGAGTTGTTACTCGTTCTGCTGATTGTATAGACTCATTAGTAATTTGCATATTTCTGATTGCTTTTGTTTTACCTCTGGTAAAACCCTTCGTGTTGGCTTTGTACAGTAACTTATTATCTATATATTTTTGATCTGGCTGGAGTCGTTCGACTCTATCCGTTTGCATCAAAAATCAAAAGCCTAAGAATTAAATACTAATCCGCGTAACTACAGAAAAATTCTAATTCAAAATTTGACGTCATTCCTGATGGAGGATAATGGTTGAGGATAATGTTTAATCACTGAAGTAATTGGACTGACAGTATGATCTGACGGCGACAAAAAGGCGAAGTAACACGGAATTAAAAGTCGTCAGACCATTGAGACTATGAGTTGCTTTAAGAACTATGCCATCACTGGTTCGTTGGAGGAGTGGAAACCAAGACCATCAATCGTTCAATCCTAGTGATCACATCGGTTAGTCCACCAAGGTCTAGGGATAAGCATCATTGCTAGTGAACAAAAAGGTTGAATAGAAATCTCGGTTTGTCATTGCTAGTGAACAGAAAGGTGGAATACAAATCTCGTTTTAAGAGCAGTGTGTGCATTCCTACAACCCTAAGAACCCTTGTTCATTAACGGAGAGGAAAGAAAGAAAGATAAAACGAAAAAACCTGTATGTTTGAATTCTTAAGTGCTTAATATTGATTTATCATGCGAAAAAACGATACATAGATCGAAAACGAAATGAGCCGAAAATCATACCTCCCACCATTGATGATTTGCGCAATCACTGTTTTCCTCTAATCTTTGGATCTTCCAATCTTTTACTCAGTGCACTTGATGGTGTAGCTTAAGGTTTTTTTGAGTGTATTGGGACCAAAAATGTTATTTATAGCCGGGCCTTCAATCAAGCTCCTGGTTAATGTTGTTGTTACTCTTTGTGACTAATCCACTTCCCAATATATTACTGGTGACTAATGCAGTGGAAACCAAAGTGTTGACCACATTAATGGAGGGGTTACAGGAATTGAAGGGTCTGAAGCTAAAGGGTCGAGAAACTGAAGGGGACTGAAGGGGCAGGTCTCACTTTCTCCCACTTGGTCTGCACTTTAAATTGAATGTCTCTCTTTAGTTCATTGATAATCCGAATTAAGTAATAAACACATGAGTCATAGCGGTAAGTTCTCTAATAACGAGTATTACCTTCCGTATATCACAATGCATTTACTTCTTAACATTATACTTTATGTGACAACGTAACTTAATGAATAAACCGAATGCCCAATGAAGACAAGTTTTCTCAAAATAACTTAAGGTGCATCTAAATATGATAAAACATCTGAATAAATAAGAGTTTCATTGATAATATTATTTGTACAACATAAGAACTACATATGGGAACCCAGTCCCATGTTTTGCTACATGATCCTTGAATTTGAACGATGGAATGCCTTTAGTCCAAGGATCAGCGATCATGAATTCCGTGCTAACGTGCTCAATGACCACTTTATTTTCCTTAATACATTCCCTTATGGCTAAATACTTTATGTCGATATATTTACTTCGACTCCCACTTTTGTGGTTCTTTGCCATCAAGACAGTAGCTGAATTGCCAAAAAATATTCTTAGTGGATTACAGAAAGAATACATAATTCTAATCCCAAAAATGAAACTCTTAACCCATGCACCATGTGAAGTGGCCTCAAAACATGATACGAACTCAACCTCCATAGTAGAAGTAGCAGTCAAGGTCTGCTTAACGTTCCTCCAAGACACAGCTCCGCCAGCCAACATAATAATGTACCCAAATAATGATTTACGAGAATCAATGCCGCCACCAAGTCCAAATTTGAGTAGCCAACAACGTCTAGATTGTTGGTTCTCCTGTACATAAGCTTGTAGTCTTTGGTTCCTTGAAGATACCTTAACACTTTCTTTGCAGCTCTCTAGTGGTCCATACCTGGGTTACTCTTATATCGTCCAAACATTCCAGCAGCAAATGCAATGTCAGGCCTTGTGCAGACCTGGGCATACATCAGGCTTCAGGTAGAAAAAGCATATGGAATGTTCTTCATTTGTTCCTTCTCAAGATCATTCTTTGGGCATTGGGTCAAATTGAACTTGTCACCCTTCACAGTGAGAGAAACACTTAGTGAACAATCTTTCATCCAAAATCTCTCTAAAATCTTGTTGATATAGCTTTCCTGACACAAACCTAAGATTCCTTAAAATCTATCTCTATGGATCTTAATGCCAATGACATAAGCTGCCTCACCCATATCCTTCATATCAAAATTTTTAAAGAGGAATTGTTTAACCTCATATAACAAACCCTTATCATTGCTTGCTAGCAATATGTCATCAACATATAAAACAAGAAAACAAAATTTACTCTCACTGACCTTAAGGTATATACATTGATCCATAACGTTTTCTACAAAACCAATTGAAGAAATTACGTTATGGAATTTTAAATACCATTGGCGGGATGCTTGTTTTAAACTGTATAAGGATTTCTTAAGCTTGGAAACCAATTGTTCACCATCCCTAGAGGGGAATCATTCTGGTTGTTTCATGTAAACCTCATCCTCTAGTTTTCCATTAAGAAATGCAGTTTTCACATTTATTTGTTGCAACTCCAAGTCGAAATGGGCTACTAATGCCAAAATAATGCGCGGGGAATCTTTCTTAGATACAGGAGAAAATGTCTCTGTATAATCGATTCCTTCCTTTTGAGTGAATCCCTTAGCAACTAGTCTAGCCTTGTATCTCTCACTGTTACCTGATGAGTCTTTCTTTGTTTTAAAGACCCATTTACTACCAATGGCTTTTGCACCATTAGGCAACTGAACAAGGTCCCAAACAGCGTTGCACCTCATGGAAATCATCTCTTCCTTCATGGCATTATACCATAATTCTGATTCTTTGCAACTCATGGCTTGTGAAAACGACTCGAGATCATTCTCGGCTCCAATGTTATAGTCAGATTCTTGCAGGTACACAACATAATCACTAGGAATTGCTGACCTCTTAGTTCGAATAGATCTTCTTAATGTTGCAGCATCATCTTCCTGGGAAGTATGAAGTTCAACTTGTTGTTCAGCTGTTTCAGGCATCTCCTGAACAACTTGATCTACTGGATTGTTGTCAACAACTTGTGGAACTTCAATGATTGGTTGGTCTTCAGTGATTGCTTGTTCAACACCAGTTTGCACTTGAGGAGCGCTGTGAACAACAACCAATCTATTACATAAAGTGGAAGGTTGAGACTCTGTATGATCAACAACAAAAACTATGTTCCTAATTTGATCACTCCCACTGACTAAGTCATATTCAAGAAATTTTGCATTTTTGGATTCCATAATTCTAGTGATGTGAGATGGACAGTAAAATCTATAACCTTTAGACCGTTCGGCATATCCAATGAAATACCCACTAATGGTCCTTGGGTCTAACTTCTTCTCTTGTGGGGTATAAATTCTCACTTCAGACGGGCTTCCCCAAACGCGCATATGTCGCAAACTCGGTTTCCAACCTTTTCATAACGCAAATGGCATTTTAGAATTAGCCTTGGTTGGAACCCAGTTTAATATAAATACTTTCATCTTAATTGCTTAAGCCCACAAGGATTTAGGAAGATTGGAGCAGCTAAGCATACTCCTCACCATGTCCAACAAAGTTCGGTTTCTTCTTTCTGCTACACCTTTCTGGATTGGAGAATCCGGCATGGTGTATTGGGCAACATTCCCATGCTCTTGAAGAAATTTCGCACTGTGTATCTGTCATAATATTTTCCACTTCTGTCTGATCTCATGATCTTGATTTGCTTGCCGCACTATTTCTGTACTTCAGCCGTAAAAATCTTAAAAGCATTCAATACTTTGTTCTTGTTATGAAGCTTGTAGAGATACATGTATCGTGAGTAATCATCTATGAAGGAGATGAAGTATTTCTAACCACGCGAGTCCATGTCTGGACTACATATATCAGTATGTATGATCTTTAATATGTGAGAACTCCTATTGGTACCTTTCTTTGACTTGTTGGTCTGCTTTCCCTTAATGCAGTCCACAAAAGTTTCAAAATCAGTAAAATCTAAAGTACTAAGTACTCCATCATTTACTAATCTTTTAATTCTTTCAATGGAGATATGGCCTAATCTCTGGTGCCATGATGTAGAGAAATCTACTTTGACAACACATCTTTTGTGCCAGCTTAGACATGCAATGAACTATAAGCGGTATCGTTTTGTAAGGAAATGCGATAATGACCATCAGATAAAATACCATTCCTAACACAATCATATTTATTCATCATACTGAATGATGTTTCTGAAAAATGAAAGGAATATCCAAAAGGTACTAATCCGGAAACGAAAATCAAGTTTCATGAGAAACTTGGTACATAAAAGATATTTTGCAATTTTAAAACATAACCACTACTTAAAATTAAACAACAAGTCCTTACAGCTTCCACATGTGAGTTTATCTTGTTTTCGGATAAGATGTTTTGCTCACTTCCCACTGGCTTTCTTAGGTTTTGCATACCCTGCAAGGAATTTGAAGTGTGGATTTTAGATCCAGAGTCAATCCAGCATGTGTTGATATTAACATTAACCATATTAGATTCATAACACAAAAATGAGGTTGGGTTACCTTTTTTCTCTAGCCTTTTTTGAAATTTGGAACATTCCTTCTTTAGGTATCCCTTCTGTTTGCAGAAAAATACTTATTATCTTTCTTAATATCTGCTTTAGGAGGAATGTTATGCTTCCCTTTCAGATTGGCTAGAGATTTTACTTTCTTGTGCATTACCAGCATTTTCTCCTTGCTCCATCGCCAGCTTTCCTTCCACTTGTACACACATGGTCATCAATTCATTGATTGTCCATTTATCTTTATGT
Source organism: Hemerocallis citrina (assembly GCA_017893485.1). NCBI lineage: Eukaryota > Viridiplantae > Streptophyta > Magnoliopsida > Asparagales > Asphodelaceae > Hemerocallis > Hemerocallis citrina. The sequence goes on from CM030365.1 coordinate 144,031,826, forward strand.
GTGTTATAAGAGATTTTGAAAGGCCCGTACTGATGCGAGAGAGTATTAAGGATGAAGTGCACAAGGAAGGACTCCGACATTTCAACCTCGAGTTTCTTTAGTTGAGCCATGATATCCCTCATTTCCATTATGTGTTGGCGAACACCTTTTACAACGGTCAGCTTCAAGGATGTGAACTTCATAATTAGGGTGCTTGCTAGCGCCTTATCTGAAGTGACGAATTGCTCGTCAATGGCCTTTAGCAACTCAAGGACTTTTTCATGCTGCTTGACAGAACCACGTATACCAGCACAAATTTTGTTCTTTATGTACATCACGCTGAGCCGATTGGATCAGTCCCATCGTTCATAAAGCTAAATTTGATCTGGAGTGTTGGTATCAGTGACTTTAAGTGGTTCATCTTTCCTAATAGCATAATCTATGTCCGTATACTCTAATTGAAGGTGTAACCCCTGTTCCCGTATATACGTATTTTTCTTTGTATTTGCTGTATTTAAAAATTTTATAACTTCGATCTCGCTTTTAAATTCTTTTTCAACAATTATATTTTCAATTGATCGAATTTTAACAAAACATTATTCTGGTTTCTAAGAAATTTTCTTTTTCATTTTATTATTCAAAAATTATATTTATTTCAAATAACGGTGTATTTTTATTTTATTTTATATTCCTAATTGATTGCCTATCTACATTTTAGCCCAAACCAATTCTACTAATACTATTTGGGTTATAATGAATTTGTTAAACTCAAATTGTTTTTTGATTATTTTTGTTACTGTAATTATTATTATTATTACTATTATTAGTTTTGATAATTCCTGATTTAATGTGCAAGTATATATGTATGTTTTATAAACTTATAATCCTAATTATTTTCCATATTGATTTTTAAAACCCAAATCCAATACCCATTACCCTGACCCGTTTCACCTAACCCTAATATCCATCCCCTATATATATCTTACTATTTACCTGTAACCCCTGTTTTCCGTTTTCTGTATTTTGGGTGTATTTTCTTTTTCTGTGTATTATCTGGGTTAGGATTCTTTATAATTTTTTCATTTTCTTAAATTCATTTTATTTCAAAAATATTTTGTATCTCCTGTTAAAATTCATTCTTTTCATTAATTGTACTTATTGTTATTTTCAAATGAGTCTTATATTACAATACAAATCTTATTATTATTGTTATTATTATTATTATCAGTATTATTATTTAGATTATTATTATTATTATTTTGATGTTCAAACCAAGTATATTATTTGTATGTGACTATCCTAATTTTTTGTGAAAAGTTAAATATTAATCTAATTGTATTTTTCAAATTAATTTTTATTGAACTCTGTAAAATATTGTTATGCAACCTATGAGAATTTTTGAAATTGTATTTTATAAATCCTATTTATTTTCCCTATCGGATTTTAAACCCCATACCCATTAATACCCAACCTGTTCTAACCCATTAAACCCCTTCATATCCATTAACCCTATATTCAAACCCTGCCCGTTAGCATCCTATACAATCCCCTATACCCGAAACCCAATATACCAGCCGTCACTTTAAAAATCCTACTTCATCTATCTATATACATTTTACCCATGCTTCTGCTTCACTCGTCCTCATAACCCAACCCTAACTGCTTCATCTTCCATCTCTCCTCCCCCTTCTACCTTCCAAACTCATCGCACCCACTGCTGTGCCACATTTCATCGTCCCTGTGCTCCTCCCCTATCCTCTCCCCGTCTCTTGCAGCAGCACCAGCCCCCACCTCACCACCTCCCTTCGCTCCTCCTAGTCGTGCCTCTCCTCGACAGTAGCAGTATCACAACGTCGCAACCCCGATGCTCCTCGCCGACCAGCAGCCATGACAGCCCCTCCCCTGTCTTGATCGATCACCATCAGGGGGAGTTTTGATCACATTGAATCTTGGCTGTCCGATCTTCTCTTAATCATCATCATCATCATCATCATCATCATCATCTTCACCATCAGATCATCATGATCTCCATCATCAGCCTTGATCTAGGCCATTCGATATTCATCATCTTGATCTTGATCTTCGATCTAATCAGTCCGATCTGATCTGATCATGATCATCATCGCTCTTGGATCTAGTCGTTGGATCTCTTAATCTTCATCATCTTGATCATCCTCTTGATCATCGAGATCTGTGCTTTGTGTTCGTGATCTTGATCGTCTTCATTGTGTTCGCGATCGGTTGTTCATCTTGTTCGTGATCATCTCGTTCGTGAGTCGTTCGTTGTGCTCGTGCCTGGGAATCCGTTCTCGTTATTCTCGCTTTTGCTTCGTTTTTAGCATCGTCTCTCAGGTAAGTAACTTGTATTCTTTTCTTTGTGTAATACAAGTACTAAATACCACCTGTAGTATAATTGTGTGCTAGAGACAATTCTTATGCAAAACCCATGTTATATGTTGTCTCTATGTGTTGATCTATCCGTAGTTGTCTCGTTACACACATGACATGAAATAACCTAGAAATAATTAATTCTTATTGCATATATATATGTTGTTCGTGATCCATGATGTGTTGTATAATCTTGTAAGCATGATGTGTTAGTCGTAATATATCTTGTTGTAGACATGTAAAATACCATATACCATATTACTTGGATATCTAGTATACCATATTTTCACACTTTTTCATGATTTTGATGAGTTTCATATGATCTAGTTGATTTTGTGCATAAAGGATATTTTCTGTTTTGTCGATTTCCTGTTTTTTATCAGTATCTTAGATCCTATTAAGGTCACTATATGAAAATTATTTGTGAATCTGAATTATAGAGATTCTACTTTCCAGTTTTTCTGACAGATCTCAGTTTCGATTTATGAGTTTCAAGTTATGACTATTTTACTACAGATGTGTTTAAAATTCCAGATCCAGTTTTATACGTATTCTGTATGGTAAATAATTTTTCTACTGATGCTAAAGATAATATTTTGATCCAATATTTTGCTGGTTACAACTAGACCTGATTAGGATTAACTCGTAATTTTTATGGATTTAATTGATAACTTTTATACACTATTCTATGCTTGCAAACAACTACTATACTTGTAGAATTTTCTTACTGTTCAGTAAAAAACCTTAATTTCAACATGATTCTATTTGCTTTCTATAAAGACTTTGTGAATATGAGTTGTATAATTCTGTATCTATTTTATCACTCTTTTGACAAATCTAGATTTCGATTTATATTTTTTAATCTATTACTGTTTTAGTACTATAGTGTTTATGATTTCAGATTTACAAAACTGCTGTATCTTGCTGCTTTCTTATTTTACTTAACTATTCTATCTATGTTGAAAAATTATGAAACTTTATTTTATGTTACTAAACATAGTAGGAAATATTCCAGATTTTTCATGGATTTAATTAGTAAGTTTTCATTCTCTTTTCCTGGTTATGAATACAAACTTCTAATTTCTGGCTGAACGTGTTTTCTAGATATAAATCTGTTTTGAGCACTGTTTTTGTGAAATACCATATGATTTATATATATTTGCTGGATTCGGCCGAGAGTCTATTTTTCATATTCTTTGACGGATCCAGATTTGCATGTTTGTGGCAACGGGATTCCAGATTTAGTGCAGTACTGTCTTGCTGTCCTGAACTAGAATTCTCGTTGTCATACTCTTTTATGTATTGTCTTTCACCCGTACATGTTTATCTTCCGATCTGAATTTGTTACTTGTTCATGTCATATTATTCTTACCATGTTTTGTATACGTACATGCCTGTTTGATAATAATAACAAATAACCAAGTGGGGGTTAAGGGAAAGACCTTAGTAGTGGACAATATAGGTATGTGTACTCAGAAAGGGGCCCGTGTTTCCCATTACTTGACGTCATGTTTCCTGATTACATGATTCATGCTTGTTACTACTTGTTGCCATGTTTCATGATTACATGATTCATACTTGTTATTACTAAATGCTGCCATGTTTCATGACTACATGATTCATGCTTGTTACTACTTGTTGCCATATTTCACGACTACATGATCCATTCTTGATACTATTACTTACTACCACGAGTTCACGATTACGTATTTCGTGCTTGTTACTTGCTACTTGTTACTTGACACCTGAGTACACGACCCTATAGAAACCCACCACTAGGCCTAACCGAAATTACATGTAAGTAGCAACCATATGGTAAAAATTTGGGATGCATGAAGTGATACCTAGATAGATATAATAGAAGACTTGAAACAACACAATACTTGATACATGACACTTGTTACTTGCTACTTGTACTTGATACTTGCTACTTGCTACTTGTTACTTGTACTTGATACTTGATTCTTGACACTCGTTACTTGTTACTCGTTACGTATTTACTTGATACTTGTTTACTTGTCACTTTTTTACATGCCACTTGCTCTCGTACATCTTGCCATGCTACTTGTCCTCTTCTTGATTTAGAGTTAGTTCTCGATTTTGTTGTTACATCCTTTTCATGATATACTTGCTTCCGCTGTTATTCTATTCCTGTTTCCCTTTTCCTATACTTGTTGCCTGCACTACAAGCGGCCCGTAACTTTCATTGACGGGAGTTTGTTTCCTTTTTCCTTTTCCTGCAAATTTGCTAAATTACAGATTTTGGAGATCAGCTGCCAGATGGAGTAGGGGATATGAGATTCTAGATGCTGGAGTTCTTGCTTTATTTATTTTCCTGCTAATCTTGAATAATTGTATCTGGTACTTGGATTATTTTTGTATTGGGGCAGTATGACCCAGGATTATTGATCTGTTTCCAGATTTGATTTATTTGAGACTATTAAATTTTGTTTCAAGTAAATTCCTATTGGTATATTGATTCATATATGCATGCGTGATTGACTTCTCTTGCTTCCTACTCTGATTATTCCTGTAAAATATTGTAAACATCCTGACAGTTTATGGATGATGAAAATCCTTCGCTGGGCTTAGCATCGTATCCGTATTCCGTATTCTCTTTTTGGAAAGCGGGGTGTGACATTACCCCTACTAATCAAAAACCCTAATTACCTTTCTAATTAACCTAGCCGCCAACTTCTAATTACCCTAGCACTGTTCATCCACCCCCGTCGCTCCCCTGCTGGTCGTCGACTCTGTCGCATGTCGCCACCCAGTCGAGCCCCTTCGACACTGCCGCCTTCCACCGTCGGAGCCAAGCCAGAGATGAAGCCCAGTGTCGTTACTATTTGATCATTAGTTGATCATGGCTTTGAATCTCAGCCCTCTGATCTGATCAAGATCATCATCATCATCAGATCTCACCATCTGCCAGATCAGAGCCGTTCGTTGATCTGATCTTGATCATCATCGTGATCTCTCGATCTGGGCCATCTGATTTAATCAGCCATCATCGAATATTCATCATCAGCATCAGGATCACATCCAATCGTCCGATTCTCTGATGATCTTGATCATCAGATCAAAACAGTCTCAGCCATTGATCTTTCTCGATCTTGATCGCCATCAAGATCGGCACCGATCGGATCCATCCGATCTCGATAGTCGATCAACGTCCTCATCCGATCAAGGAAAGTATCTTCTTGTACAATTTGTTATTCTAGTACAACCTTTTATATGAAAATACTGCAAGTAGGTTGTAGTTGTGACTCCCCTTTGGCTTATCCTTTGATGATCTCATTTTACTCCTTAGAAATTTCATGATCATAAGAGTCACAACCTTTCTTTGATACGTTCGTTTTACAACTTGTATGATTATAATACATTCATGTAAGAATATCCTTGTTTGTTACTGTTCCATCTTTGCTTGCTGTTTTGACCCCGATAACATCAGAATCTGGATTTGAATTCTAAACATGAAATGTAGCCCCTGATGTCTAGTTTACTACACTTTTGATGGAATTGAACTCCGAGTTATGGTTTGTAAGTTATTGCAGTTTTATTGCTGCTGTGTCTGGAATTTCAGATTCACAAATTTATTGTGTCACTTTGTTTCACGAATTAAATTAACTATGCTACCTGTAAGATAATGACTTGAAATTTTTCATGTTGAGACTAGACACACTAGAGAACCTTTCCTAATTTTTCTGGTAATAATTAATGGAGTTTCAGACCTGTTTCATAATAATAAACACAATTTTGCAAATTTTGACTGAACACGAATCATGTGTAGTTTGTTATTTTGACACCAATTACTACAACCTTCATGTATCTTGTTTATATGCGCTGGATTCGGCAAAAAGTTTAGTTTCCAGATTTTCTGACGGATCCAGATTTCCATTCCTGTGGTAGCAGGAATCTTAGTTTTGGTACAACAACATCTTGCTATCCAGAATTGGTATTTTGCCATGTTTAAAAATTTGCATGTTGTTTCTTACATTTTGTGATTTAGAACATTTTCCTTGCATCATATGAGATCTTGATACATCTTTGTCTTGTCCTGATTTTTTCCTAGTTATCTCTTGATCATGTGTATTTTATAATAAAAAGTAACAAGCCGGAGTTAAAGGAAAGTTCTAGTAGTGGACAATATATAAAAGTGTACTCGGAAGGGACTCGTGTTTCCAGAAATAGTGGCACGTGATTTGGTTACATGACATGATTTGGATTTCATTTGGATAATTTGGATTACACTTGGATGATTTGGATTACATTTGGATAATTTGGGTTACTCGATATGATTTGGTTAATATGTTTTGGATTACTTGATATGGTGCGCCACTGTCTGTTACCTGAGTACACAGCCCTGTAGAATCCACTACGAAATCTAAACGTAACTTGATTGTATGTAGCAACCATGTGTTAAAAATCTGGGATGCATGAAGTGCTACATTAGATAAGAGTAAATGAATAGACTTAAGTTGACACTAAGCACATGCATCTTGTTTGCCAGTTCCTGATTTCGTTACAAGTTACAAGATTTTGATTTAGAAGTCACCTGATTTTGATTCACAAGTTTGCATGAACCCATTTCCGTTACTTGTTTTCCAGTTGCATGTTGTTGTCTTTCCGTTCATATGTTTATTTCTAGTTGCATCACACTTGACTTCGTTTTATTCCATGTTCCTTGATTCTTGTCTTTGTTCCTTGTTATACCTTAGTTCTTATTCTTTATTGTATTTCCGTTCTTGTACCATTGCCTGTACTACTTGCGGCCTGAACTTTCACAAAGGGCGTTTGTCTTTGTTTCTCTATTTTTCTTCTGCATGATATATACAGACTTTGGAGACGAGCTGCCAGAAGGACTTGGTGAGCTAACGTTCTAGGATTTGTGATATGGCTAAAAATAGGATTAAATCGGAACCGTTCAAATCGGACACGAATCTTAAAGCTCAGGGGTAAAACGGTAATTTTACCTACAAATGGGTCTGAAATGGGAACTGGGTCTTTCTTCAAAGCCCAATAACCCATAAATGGATCTGTCTTACTGGGTACGGGTCCCAACCCGTTACAAACCAGTTCAGAAGGATAAAGGAGAATTCAGATTCATAATTATCCCTAAGAAGTGATCTTAACCGCTTCTATCCATTCACACCGGAAAGTAGAGATATGTTCATATCTTGAAATGGATCCCAAAGGCGGCTATAAATACCCTCCATCCACCACCATTAAGAGGTAATTAATACTTTTCCAGTTTAAAGTTCTTGCTTAATCATTCAGATTACTGACAAGAGCATCAGAGAGTGCGTTGCCGGGATCCATCCCGGTGTCTCGCACTTTTTGCAGGTTCGCAGCAGCGGTAAGAGACCAAGTCAACACATTGGTGAAGGTCAACAGGTCAACAGGTTTGCCTTGTTCGTTTTCTTAAGAATCCACAAATTCTATCTGTTTGCTCCCACACCAAAATCAGTAGCAATAGATTGGCGCCGTCTGTGGGAAACGAAAAAGCAATCTGACCTAGCTTCATCAACGAGACTAGTTTCAAGCCATGCATCCAAAACAGAAGGGGAAGGTAGCGGTCTCCAGCCGAAGAACCACTTCTCTTCTTCCTCCCCCTCCTGCAGCAAAAGGTGCTCCTCCTCAACAGGCCCCTCCAGGGTCTCGGGGGGCTGCCCAGGGGGCTCCCGTCGAAGTCATCCGAAGCAACATCCTCCTCATGACCATATCGCGGGTCCCAATCCTTCAGTTGAATCTATGGCTTCTCAAAGCCCTCTCGAGCGGAATCTTCGTCAAGTGATTGCCGACCGCCAAAAGGGGGTCGACCTCAGAACTCGCCTGAATGGATGGCGAGCCCTTGGGGGAGTCCATCAACCTGAGCACCCAGGGGCCTCAAGAATTCGGACCCCTCACCGACCGAGAACAAGAAGATCCCCTCCCCCGAGGAGGCGAAGAGAGTCCCCTCAGCGTCATCGGCAGAGAAATCATTCTCCAGTAAGCCGAGCCACACATAGGGACCGCCAAGCTGGAGAGGCACCAGTCACAAGGGCAGATCTTCACGACTTCCAAGCGACAGTCTTACGGGCCCTCAATATCGCCCCAAAGAATGACCAGAGGCCACCTACTCATGAGCCAGCTAGGAGCCACCGCCTTCACACTCTCAGTCCTCGTCCTTCTCTAAGCTACCATAGCCACAACCCCAGTCTATCCTCGTACGAAGCTGAGTCCCGGGGCTCATCAAGATATGATCAAAGAGAAGACTCAGTCTACCGCCGTCTCCACGAGATGGAGAGGCGACTCGGCCGAATTGACAGGGAAGAAGAGCAACGGGCGATAAATCTCAGCCCGGGTAGACCTCCATTCTCCCGTACCATCATGGAGGCCCCCATCCCAGAGAACTTCAAGCCGCCTTACTTCGAGTCGTATACCGGGGAGTCAGACCTTGCAGATCACATAGAGAGTTTCAAAACTCTCATGATGATCCACCATGCTTCAGACACCATCCTCTGCAAGATCTTCCCTACCACGTTGAAGGGGCCTGCAAGAGAATGGTATTCTCAACTTGCCCCAGCCTCCATCTTCTCATTTGATCAGTTTGAAGGGCTCTTCTTTACTCATTTCGTGAGTAGCTGCCGGGCCGAGAAAACAAGTGTATCTCTGGTGACCCTCAACCAAGAAAAGGGTGAACGCCTAAGGGATTACGTTCGACGCTTCACCTCTGAAGCCCGATCCATTCTCTCCCTCAACCAATCAGTAGCCTCTGCCGCATTCGAGCGCAACGTCACTAATGCAAACCTCAGGGCGTCCCTTGCCAAGAAGCCTCCTCGGGACTTCTCAGAGCTCCTACTTAGGGTGGAGAAGTACATACGAGCGGAAGAGGCTCTCAACCCTCCTACTCTTGAAGAATCATCTTTCGGGAACAAACGGAAGAATGCAAGCGAAGAGGGATCCCAAAAATCCCAGAAGGACGGCAATGGCCAGCGCCGCCCGACTCCTCGTTTTGAGAAGTTCACCCCCCTCATTGCTAATATATCAGAATTTCTTATGGAGGTGGACAAGGAAGGACTACTCCGTGCTCCCCCTAGAATGAATACCCCTGGCAAGAAGAGGAACAAGGATAAGTGGTGCCGCTTTCACAGGAACCACGACCACGACACGGATGATTGTCGGGCTCTCAAGGAGGAGATCGAAGAACTCATACAGCGGGGACACCTGACCAAGTTCGTCCAAAAAGATGGGGCCGAGCTTTCCCCCTAAGGAGCCTACAAACGAACAGAAAGGCCCGCCGAGCTTCAAGACTCAGAACCTCCAGCTCCTCCCAAGAGGTCTTCACCTTATTGTAGAAGTAGGATCATGATTTTCAGTAAGGTCGATGCTTGTAACCCAGCCAATAGCATGTAATAATGGCTCACCCTATTGAAGCGACCACTTAGTTTATCTCAATAAAACTTTACATTTTTTCATTGAAAATTATTGCTCTTGCTTCATCTCTATCTCTCCGAGTCACGACTCACTAAATGGTCAGTTCAGAGTCCAGCTTCTTCTACATGGCTGCTTCCGCAACTTACTAAGCTCTAACAACGAGTTCGGAGTCCAACACTTGGCTCGATTCCGCTTCAAATTACTCGCTCATAAGCGGGTAAGAAGTGGTTTGCCATTCGGAATTGCTCCTACACCTCGTTAACCTCCTCTAACAACGAGTTCGGAGTCCAACACTTGGCTCGATTCCGCTTCAAATTACTCGCTCAAAAGCGGGTAAGAAGTGGTTCGCCATTCAGAATTGCTCCCACACCTCGTTGACCCCCTCTAACGACGAGTTTGGAGTCCAACACTTGGCTCGATTCCGCTTCAAATTACTCGCTCATAAGCGGGTAAGAAGTGGTTCGCCATTCGGAATTGCTCCCACACCTCGTTGACCCCCTCTAACGACGAGTTCGGAGTCCAACACTTGGCTCGATTCCGCTTCAAATTACTCGCTCATAAGCGGTTAAGAAGTAGTTCGCCATTTGGAACTGCTCCCACAACCATTGAATCTCACTTAAACTACAAGTTTGGAGCTCACAACTCTCTCCTAGAGTTGCTCCTCAAACTTGTCTCCCAGATGGCTCTCTCCTAGAGCCATGCTCTTCACTCCGCTCACCTCCGAGGCGGACCTTTTCTCAACGAGTTCGGAGCTCACAACTCTCTACTAGAGTTTCTCCTCAAACTCGTCTCCCAAATGGCTCTCTCCTAGAGCCAAGCTCTTCACTCCGCTCACCTCCGAGGCGGACCCCTTCTCAACAAGTTCGGAGCTCACAACTCTCTCTTAGAGTTGCTCCTCAAACTCGTTTCACAAATGGCTCTCTCCTAGAGTCAAGCTCTTCGTTCCGCTCACCTCCAAGGCGGACCTCTTCTCAACGAGTTCGGAGCTCACAACTCTCTCCTAGAGTTGCTCCTCAAACTCGTCTCACAAATGACTCTCTCCTAAAGTCAAACTCTTCGCTCCGCTCACCTCCAAGGCGGACCTCTTCTCCACGAGTTCGGAGCTCAAAACTCTCTCCCAGAGTTGCTCCTCAAACTCGTCTCACAAATGGCTCTCTCCTCGAGCCTTGTGATGTTCTTCACTCCGTTCGCCTCACGACCGCCCTTCCTCTCAATGGGCTCCGAGCTAGAACTCTCCCCAAGAGCTGCTCCTTGCACTCACCCCCAAGAATGGATCTTCCCATGGCTCTTACAAGGGTCTTCCTAGCACATCTTCTCCACCCATAGGAGTGGAGCTCCTCTTCTTCGATTTGGCGCCAAAGCCAAACAGCACATCACCGAGCTCGACCCCCTCTCACCTGGCTGAGCTCCAAGATGCCGACGTCGAGCTCCGACCCCTTGCCTCGTCGAAGCTGAGGAGTGTTTTAACCATAACGAAGGGTGAATCTTCATCCCACTCCTAAAGAGAAATTGTAGATCTTCGAGTTAGCTTCGAAACGAGGGGTCGCACGCCCCGATCGGACCTCCGTAGCACCGGGAAAGTGGATCGCGGTACAGCTACGCCGAGCGACTAGCAATCAGAGCTGATCACATGAACAAGTTTCCCTCATCGCTCGGATTCCGAGCAACTAGCCATCCGAGCTGCGAATTGGAGAAAAACAACTTTCTCCCCAAAATTCGTGCAAGATCTCGATTAAACGGCTCAGATTGTGCCACGACTACAAAATGACAAGATAACATTTTCTCAAAATTTGAGCCTCTTGTCTCGCGATTCGTGCCACGATTGTGATTAACCGTCCAGATCGAGCCACGTAGCTCGGATCTACAATCCGAGCTACTGTCCTACCGACCTACAAAATGGCCAAAAATATTCCTCAAAATCCGTGCTCGGATTCGCCGAACGAGCCCAGAAGCAAAAGAGGAAAAGAGAAAAAGAAGCTAACGGGTCGGGTTCGGATCTGTTACCCACGACCTGAACCCTTCTTCATTCTTCTTCTCCTCCTACATTTGGCACCAAAAACCCATCAAAACAAAAAAACCTGAGCTCGTCCCACCAACTCCTCGCCATGCCGAGCTCCACCTCCGACGACCACCTTTGAGCTCCACTCCACTCATCGAGCTCCTTCGTCGAAGCTCCGACCCACCAACTCCTCGCCATGCCAAGATCCACCTCCGACGACCAACTTCGAGCTCCAAAACCCAACACATCGACGAGCTCGAATGTTCACCACTGCGTCGAGCTCCCCCCTTCACGAGCTCACCACTGCGTCGAGCTCTCCCACAATCGAGCTCCATCACCGCCTCGACGAGGTCCGAACTCCACAGAACTCCTCGCCGTCACCCTCGACGAGCTCCGTACCTATCGCCAACGAGCTCCTCTCCCTCCAAGCTCGAGCTCTCCATTGCGCCAGATGAGGTCGGAGAGGGTGCAAGGTCGGGGACAAGGCGGTGGGGGCAAAGTCGAAGTGGGAAGGAGCTACGAGTCGAAGAAGAAGTCGAGGGAGAAAGACGAAGAGGAGAAAGAAACAGCGAAGAAGAAAGAAAAGAACTAGGCGGGAAGAAGAAGAAAGAAAAAAAATAAAAAAATAAAAATAAAAAAGTTGTGTCACGTGGCGGTCAACGCGACCATTGACCGAGCTACGTGGCTGCGTGAAAGCTGCACAAAGTAGGTCGGATTCCGAGCAACCCATGATCCGAGCTCGAAATTGGAGAAAAATGCTGCCGACCTACATGCGCCGTTCGAACATCTCAAAATTCGCTCCACGACATGATCGACGCTCAGAAATGCGCCACGTGTCTAGAAAATAATCTACTTTGCGATGTGCGCCATCTGATCATGATCGACGCTCAGAAATGCGCCACATGTCTACAGCATGATCTGCTTTGCAATGCGTGCCATCTGATCACGATCGACGTCCAGAAATGCGCCACATGTCCAATAATATTTAATTAATTAATTTATTTATTTATTTGAATTAATTATTTAAAAAATCTGAAAAAATATTTAAAAATTGAGAAAAATTAATTAAAAATTCTAAAAATAATTATTAATTCTGAAAAATAATTTTAAAATTCTGAAAAATATAATTATTTAATTAGAATAATTGATTAATATTTTCAAAAATTAATTATTTAATTCGGAAAATGAATAAAAAATTCAAAAAAATGAGAAAAAATTCAGAAAAATCTGGAAAAATCACAAAAAATCCAGAAAATTCTGAGAATATTTTTGGGCATTTTACAAGTCCAGAATAACACCGTTACACCCCGAGAAAGATCCAAACTCCCTTAAGAACACCGATAAAATCCCGTACGCCATTAGAACAACAAAACTACTCCTCAAAGACTGTAAAACTTAGTCTCCAGGAGTGGGGGGCTCGTGATATGGCTAAAAATAGGATTAAATCGGAACCGTTCAAATCGGATACGAATCTTAAAGCTCAGGGGTAAAACGGTAATTTCACCTACAAACGGGTCTGAAATGGGAACTGGGTCTTTCTTCAAAGCCCAATAACCCATAAACGGATCTGTCTTACTGGGTACGGGTCCCAACCCGTTACAAACCAGTTCAGAAGGATAAAGGAGAATTCAGATTCATAATTATCCCTAAGAAGTGATCTTAACCGCTTCTATCCATTCACACCGGGAAGTAGAGATATATTCATATCTTGAAACGGATCCCAAAGGCGGCTATAAATACCCCCCATCTACCACCATTAAGAGGTAATCAATACTTCTCCAATTTAATGTTCTTGCTTAATCATTCACATTACTGATAAGAGCATCGGAGGGTGCGTCGCCGGGATCCATCCCGGTGTCTCGCACTTTTGCAGGTTCGCAGCAGCGGCAAGAGACCAAGTCAACACATTGGTGAAGGTCAACAGGTCAACAGGTTTGCCTTGTTCGTTTTCTCAAGAATCTACAAATTCTATCTATTTGCTCCCACACCAAAATCAGCAGCAACACATTGCTTGGGAAAATTTGCTTTAATTATTTTGTATTTGAGTTTATTTGATTTTGTTGCTACTTGAAACTTGTAACGGGCATGTTGTCCTGAAGTTTTACTTTTGATCCAGATCTTGTATTTATTTGGGAGGTTTATATTTGTTTCAAATATTTTCTGTTGATTAATAAATTATTCATGCATGCGTGGTTGAGTACATTTTTGTTATATTTCTTGTTATGATGCTGAGTCGATCCTACAGCTTATGAATGAAAAAAATTATTTGCTGGGATTTGTCACGTACTCGTATTCCGTATTCCTTTTGGAAAGCGGGGCGTAACAGGTTTTTAGTGGTATCAGAGCACCATGTTTAGCTAATGTATTAGTTTGACTAATATATTAGACAAGTTTGGCTCGATCAAAAATTGGATTGGCTCAACAGTACACAGACCACGCAGTAATATGAATGAATTATAATCAACATTGATCTGGATACTAGTCTTGTTCGATTCATTTTAATCCCTTCTTATTCAATTTCTTAATTCCTTGTTTTCTTCCGTCTCTTTTAGTCGTCTTCATTTGTTGATTTCTTTTTGGGTATGAATTCATTCTTTTCATACCCATATCTTTCTGATTTTGATGCCATCCATTCTTTTCTTCCTGCTTGGTTCTTCGATCGGCATTGCTGGTTCTACTTCGACTTGTCAGCGACTTGGATCATCACCAGGAGAGGAAGTGTCATCGTTTGCTCCGACATATGCATGCAGAGTCCCAGGATTTCAAGAAGTGTTCAAAATCTGAAGTTGCCAGGAGTTCGAACTTCATCATTGCGAGATGCTGTTTGGACGTGTCAAGGATATGGTGAGCCACAAAGCAGATTGCGGGAGCTACTGGAAGCTATTAGTAGAGTCTTCCCAATCAGAATGGCACAGCAAAAGCATGGTAGGACCATAACCCACAGGTCCCAAGATTCCCTTGTTGTTTCTCCTTCCTTGCATTGTTTGCTTCCTTCCATCTCTTGTACTCGTCTTCATCCGTTGACTCATTAGCTGGTCTAACTCTTCCTTGTCCATCATTTCTTCGATTCTAGCTCTATCTATTTCTCCATCTCTTTGCCTTGTTATCTTGCAAATCTTGCGTTATTTCTTCTGCATTTTTTATCCCGGTTACTTCTTTCTTGCATTCCATCTTGCCATCATGCACCAATTCATTATTTGATTCAATTCTTTCATGTTCATTCTCTCTTTGATTCCAGTTGTACCTTCTCCCTATCTTGCTTTGTTATCTTATGTTGATTCTCTTCTTTTGATACTGTTGATTCTCTTTCATGCACTCCATTTGATATCATTGTTATCCACTTCCTTTCTTATTCTGGTGTTGCCACCATTCCTTTTATCTCCTTCTAAATTTCTGTTTGTTATCCCCCTAGTTTGTTTTTGCCTTGTCCTATATACCACCTAAGCAAATTCGAGGACGAAATTTTGTTGTAAAGTGGGTAGGATTGTAACCCCTGTTCCCGTATATATGTATTTTCCCTTGTATTTGTTGTATTTACAATTTTTATAACTTTGATCTCGCTTTCAAATTCTTTTTCAACAATTATATTTTCAATTGATTGAATTTTAACAAAATATTATTCTGATTTGTAAGAAATTTTCTATTTCATTTACTTATTCGAAAATTATATTTATTTCAAATAACGGTGTATTTTAATTTTATTTTATTTTTTTAATTGATCGACTATCTAGATTTTAGCCCAAACCAATTCTACTAATACTATTTGGGTTTTAATGAATTTGTTAAACTCAAATCGTATTTTAATTATTTTTGTTACTGTTATTATTATTATTACTATTATTAGTTTTGATTGTTCCTGATTTAATGTGTAAGTATATATATATGTATTATAAACCTATAATCCTAATTATTTTCCCTATTGGTTTTTAAAACCCAAATCCAATACCCATTACCCCAACCCGTTTCACCTAACCCTAATATCCATCCCCTATATATATCTTACTATTTATCCCTACTAATCAAAAACCCTAATTACCTTTCTAATTAACCCAGCCGCTAACTTCTAATTACCCTAGCACTGTTCATCCACCCCCGTCACTCCCCTGCTGGTCGTCGACTCCATCATCTGTCGCCACCCATTCGAGCCCCCTCGACACTGCAGCCTTCCGCCATCGGAGCCAAGCCAGAGCCGAAGCCCAGTGTCATTACTGTTTGATCAGTAGTTGATCATGGCTTTGAATCTCAGCCCTCCGATCTGATTAAGATCATCGCCATCATCAGATCTCACCACCAGCCAGATCAGAGCAGTCCGTTGATCTGATCTTGATCATCATCTTGATCTCTGGTTCTGGGCCACCTGATCACATCATTAGCATCAGGATCACATCCAGTTGTCCGATTCTCTAATCATCTTGATCATCATATCAGAGCAATCTCAGCCATCGATCTTCCTCGATCTTGATCACCATCAAGATCCACGCTGATCCAACCCATCCGATCTCGATCGTCGATCAACATCCTCATCCAATCAAGGCAAGTATCTTCTTGTACAATTTTTTGTTCTAGTATAAGCTTTTATTTGAAAATACCACAAGTAGGTTGTAGTTGTGACTCCCCTTTGGCATATCCTTTGATGATCTCATTTTACTCCTTTGCAATTCCATGATCATAATAGTCACAACCTTTCGTTGATACGTTCATTTTACAACTCGTATGATTATAATACATTCATGCAAGAATATCCTTGTTTGTTACTGTTCCCTTCTTTGTTTGCTGTTTTGGCCCCGCTAACATCAGAATCTGGATTTGAATTCTAAACATAAAATGTATCTTCAGATGTCTAGTTTACTACCCTTTTGATGGAATTGAATTCCGAGTTATGGTTTGTGAGTTATTGCAGTTTTATTGCAACTGTGCCTGAAATTTCAGATTCACAAATTTGCTGTGTCACTTTGTTTCACGAATTAAATTAACTATTCTAACTGTAAGATAATGACTTGAAATTTTTCATGATGAGACTAGACACACAAGAGAACCTTCCCTAATTTTTCTGGAATTAATTAATGAATTTTCACACCTGTTTCATAATTATAAACACAATTTTGCAAATTCTGGTTGAATACGAATCCTGTGTAGTTTGCTGTTTTGACAGCAATTGCTACAACCTTTGTGTATCTTGTTTATATGCGTTTGATTCGGCAAACAGTCTAGTTTCCAGATTTTCTAATGGATCCAGATTTGCATTCCTGTGGTAGCAGGAATCCCAGTTTTGGTACAACAACATCTTGCTGTCCAGAATTGGTATTTTGCCATGTTTAAATATTTGCATGTTGTTTCTTACATTTTTTGATTTACAACATTTTCCTTGCATCATATGAGATCTTGATACATCCTTGTCTTGTCCCGATTTTGTCCTCGTTATCTCGTGATCATGTGTATTTTATAATAAAAAGTAACAAGCCAGGGTTAAGAAAAAGATCTAGTAGTGGACAATATAGAAAAGTGTACTCGGAAGGGGACCCATGTTTCCCGAAATAGTGGCTCATGATTTGGTTACATGACATGATTTGGATTACATTTGGATAATTTGGGTTACTCAATATGATTTGGTTAATATGATTTGGATTACTTGATATGGTGCGCCATTGCTTGATACTTGAGTAAACAACCCTGTAGAATCCACTACGAAATCTAAACGTAACTTGATTATATGTAGCAACCAAGTGGTAAAAATCTGGGATGCATGAAGTTCTATATTAGATAAGAGTAAATGAATAGACTTAAGTTGACACTAAGCACATGCATGATCCTGTCTGCCAGTTCCTAATTTCGTTACAAGTTACATGATTTTGATTTAGAAGTCACCTGATTTTGATTCACAAGTTTGCATGAACCCATTTATGTTACTTGTTTTCTAGCTGCAAGTTGTTGTCTTTCTGTTCATATGTTTATGTCTAGTTGCATCACACTTGACTTCGTTTTATTCCATATTCCTTGATTCTTGTCTTTGTTACTTGTTATACCTTGGTTCTTGTTCTTTATTATATTGCCGTTCTTGTACCATTGCTTGTACTACTTGCGGCCCAAACTTGCACTATGGGTGTTTGTCATTGTTTCTCTATTTTTCTTCTGCATGATATATACAGACTTTGGAGACGAGCTGCCAGAAGGAGTTGGTGAGCTAACGTACTAGGCTTCGCTTGGGAAATTTGCTTTAATTATTTTGTATTTGAGTTTATTTGATTTTGTTGCTACTTAAAACTTGTAACGGGCATGTTGTCCCGAAGTTTTACTTTTGATCCAGATCTTGTATTTATTTGGGAGGTTTATATTTGTTTCAAATATTTTCTGTTGATTAATAAATTATTCATGCATGCGCGGTAGAGTACATTTTTGTTATATTTCTTGTTATGATGCTGAGTCATCCTACAGCTTATGAATGATGAAAACCATTCGCTGGGCTTTGTCACGTACTCGTATTCCGTATTCGTTTTGGGAAGCGGGGCGTGATAAAATGAGTATTCTCTCATTCCAAACTTTATAATTGTTTCCCACAAGTTTGGACTTCACTACCAATATTAGAGAAATTTGTTGGTAAAACTGCACAATATAAAGATTACATGCTTTGTTAAATTTGAGGCATAAATAGAATCATGCTTTACCAATGTAAATCATGCTTAAATAAATCTAATGACATCAAAAATTGCATGTGGGCTAAAACTATTCTTTATGATAGTGTTTATCAAACTATTTTGCTAAATTCATAATTCTTGAGGGTATATTATGATAATAGTTTGCTATTTTTCTATCTTTAAAATTTATGATAAAACTGTCAAAATCAATTCTTCCTAACTCCTGTGGATAAATTAAGAAGAACTAATACTGATATATACTAATTAATTAAATAAATATAATAAAATCCCTGTGGGGTAAAGTCATTATATTTATAAAATCAATTACAATTAATGTCCATTATGTGATCCTTATCCTCTTAATATATAATTTTATATATAATCAAAAGATGATGTCGCTATTCCTTGATCAATTAAAATTATATGGTTCACTAGACATTTTAAGCTCTACTTAATGCCTAATAACAATTATTTAGCAAATTAATAACAATAATTATTTCAACTTAATATAACATATTTAATGACTAGACATTATGAAACTTAATATGCTAAATAATTGCAACTATTTTAACATGTTGAATAATAACATATGTGCTAAAGCATTATCCTTTTTAAATAATAAAAATTGTAGAGAACAAGATTTGAACCCATAAAACCATAGACTTAGGAAAAGAGCAAATGAAACAACCAGAAGGATTCCCTTCTAGGGATGGTGAACAATTGGTTTGCAAGCTTAATAAATCCATATACGGTTTAAAACAAGCATCCTGTCATTGGTATTTAAAAGTCCATAACGTAATTTCTTCATTTGGGTTTGTAGAAAACGTTATGGATCAATGTATATACCTTAAGGTCAATGGGAGTAAATTTTGTTTTCTTGTTTTATATGTGGATGACATATTGCTAGCAAGCAATGATAAGGGTTTGTTATATGAGGTGAAACAATCCCTCTTTAACATTTTTGATATGAAGGATATGGGTGAGGCATCTTATGTCATTGGCATTAAGATCCATAGAGACAGATTTCAAGGAATCTTAGGTTTGTCTTAGGAAACCTATATCAAAAAAATTTTAGAGAGATTTTGGATGAAAGATTTGTTTACCAAGTGCTTCTCCCATTGTGAAGGGTGACAATTTCAATTTGACCCAATTCCCAAAGAATGATCTTGAGAGGGGAACAAATGAAGAACATTCCATATGCTCCTGTGGTCGGAAGCTTGATGTATGCCTAGGTCTGCACAAGGCCTGACATTGCATTTGTTGTTGGAATGTTAGGACGATATCAGAGTGACTGTAACCCCTATTTTTCTATTTTAGATTTTATTGTATTTTATTTTCTTTTTTCTTGATTATTGTATCTGAATTCCTTTTAATAATAAGTTTTTGCTTTTCCTGGGTTCTTTTATTCTCTTTTGATCATTCTGTACTCTTTTGACTTAAATCATGCTATATTTTTGGTTCATTACAATTTTGCTCTTCCTGTTTTGAGTTTGAATTGTTCCTCTATATGCTCATCCCATTGATTTCTATGTGTTTTTCTTTTTTGGAGCCTAAACCTGTACCCTAAACCTATTAAACTGCAACCCAAAACCCTATATCTTAAATACCCTATAAATACCGCCTTTTATACCCTAATTAAATAAACCCTCTCTCTCTCTCCTCCGCTCTCATCCTCTCTCTCTCTCTCTCTCTCTCTCTCTCTCTGTTTTCGTTTCAACCCATCTCGAAGCCAGCCGCCGTTCTCCTCTTCCGCTCTCCGACCACCACCTCATCACCCTACCCTCATCCTGTCTTCACCCTAGCCCTTCGCCATTGCCTCCAATCGCCACCACCATCCCGTCGCCATACCCATCACCTTCACCTTGAACCCTCCGCCTGCACCTTTCAACCTCGCCGCTATCCCATCCTCATCGCCTACATCGATCCTCCCCACAACCAGCGGTGACCGCCCTCTTCGCCCTTGTCATCATCCAGAACCCCGAACACCCCCGCTGTCTGGTCCTCTATTTTGTAAAGAAACAGAGCATCTTTCAAGCTACTGAACCCATCGTTGCATCGCTCCTCTGCCGCAGTGCCGCCACCAGTCACCCTGAGGAGCCTCGCCGCCCCTCGCTCTCATCGCTGCCGTCGCTTCTCGACTGCAATACCACTGCTCAGTCGCCGCTGTCTCTCTCTCTCTCTCTCTTCCATGGTTGCTGTTCAGGAGGTAAGGGATCGATCAGTTGGTGTTTGTTGTTTTGGGAAGGGATTGGTTACTATTTTGTGAAGGAGGATCCGTGTTTTGCGTGTGTGTTGCACGTAGTCGCACATGTTTTCCGTTCGTGGATTCTTCGCCCAGGATTCTCATCCCATTATTCTAAATAATCGAATCTCTCATATAAAAGGCAAGTCTCTTCTTAAACTAGTTTATTTTTTTGTTCAAGATCCCTTGATTTCTATAAGTAGATCCAAATCTTTTCATCATATTGCTATTTGAAATTCCGTTAAGTATATTGAGGGTTTACACGAGCTAACCCAATATATGCTTAACATTGTGCATACATCTTTGATCTAAAATCTAGTCCCTCTTATACATTGCATATGCACGTTTACATTAAAAATAGCTAGATCCATGTTATAAAATTGGTTGATAAATTGAATATGTCAGATTGTATTGAATTAATGAATTGATTACCATGCTTGTGAAATTGCATCTTGAACCTAGAAATCTGCATGTTAAATATCTAGCATCACTTTGATTATTAATTAGCATGAACTATATAGTTGTATGATTAAGTTGTTGCCTATGCATATCAAATTAAATTCTAGCATGCTGTTTGTTCCTTTTTGTATCAGATTTTTGACCATGTTGCTATTGTAATTTGAAATAATTTTCTGAACATGAATTATAGCCCCATGAATCTATTTTCCAGAACTTTTAACGGATTTGAATTCCGAGTTTTAATCTGATAGATATTAGTATTTTAGTACAACTGTGTCTGAATTTCTAGATTCACAAATTCATGCGTATCTTTCTGTTTCATAATTAAATTGAACATGATAAAAGTAAAATAAAAATATAAAATAAATTTTGCTGAGACTAGAAATGTGTAGGAACCACCCTGATTTTTTGTAGATTTAATTGATGAGTTTACTGATCTAAAATATATAGGTGAACACAATTTATAACTTGCTGCCTGAACATAAGATCTGAAAAGAATAGGATATTCACCCTAGTTTTTGTAGCTTTTATATGTCTTATATATATTTGCTGGAACCGGCAGAGAGTCGAGTTTCTAGAATTTCTGACGGATCCAGATTTTCTTTTCTGTAGCAGCGGGAATCTGTGTTTTGTATAGTAACGTCATGCTGTCCAGATTGTGTGATTTGTGTTAATTTAATATGTTTGCCTCTTTTTTTGTCTGTAACGAGTAGAATTAGATACAACATTGACACCTTCTTGCATGCTCACATAGGATAAAATAAAATGATAACAAGCCGGGGTATTATGGGACGATTTGATAGTGAACAATCAGAAAATATACTGGGTCGGGCCCTACTGCTTGACTTCTACTGACTGATGGCCATAAAATACTGCTTGATAATTACTGTCATTAAACAATAAACACTGATTACTGGGCCGAGTGCACGAACTGTGAATTCACCATCAGTCTAAAGCGTACACTATGTGTTTGTGCCGAACCTGTGGAATGGGACGCAGTGATCTGTGCACTAGATAGGCTAATAAAATGATTAATAACCTATATTTGACATTTTATGCTTGATCCCGTATACTGTCACCAATATTGGACTTGAATTGAAACTATTAATTAATGCATACTCAATATAGACCCCTTGACATTACTGTCATTCCTTGTCTTTGCTATTGACTTTTGATCCCGTCCCTTTTTCTTTGATACACATGCTTCCTATTATTCTGTTTTTCTCTGCTTATTGTCCACGAATTGCTCTAAGGACATTATTTTCTCTCTTTTTAGATCAAGAATTTACAGGTACTGGAGGAACAATACCAGAAGAAATCGGTGAGCAACGATTTTAGAAGATGGAGTCCAAGATTAGATTGCTTGAATTAATTTGTTGCTAGATTTATTTTTTTGAACATTGTCTTGATATTATACTTTGTTTTTGGGCTTTTATGACTCAGAGTTTATTTTTATCCCAGATGTTGGATATCATTATTTGGATTATTTCATTTATTATTGAATTTGATCTTTGTTTACGTGATTATATCTTCTTGAGTGGTTGTGATTGTTATTTCATATTGTTGAGTTAGTCTGTTAAAGTTTATGGATGGTGTTTACATCATTAGCTGGGCCTACGTTACGTACTCGTATTCCATATTTTGGGAAGCGGAGCGTGACAGTAACCCAGGTATGGACCAATGGAGAGCTGCAAAGAAAGTGTTAAGGTATATTCAAGGAATCAAAGACTATAAGCTTATGTACATGAGAACCAGCAATCTTGAAGTTGTTGGCAACTCAGATTCGGACTTTGCGGGCTGCTTTGATTCTCGTAAATCAACATCCGGGTACATTTTTATGTTGGCCGGTGGAGCCGTGTCTTGGAGGAGCGTTAAGAAGACTTTGACTGCTACTTCTATTATGGAGGCTGAGTTCGTATCGTGTTTTGAGGCCACTTCACATGGTGTATGGCTTAAGAGTTTCATTTATGGGCTTAGAATTATGGATTCTATCTGTGGACCATTAAGAATATTTTGTGACAATTCTGCTGCTGTCTTTATGGAAAAGATCAACAAAAGTCGGAGTCGAAGTAAATATATCAACATTAAGTATTAAGCCATAAGGGAACGTGTTAAGGAAAATAAATTGCTCATTAAGCACGTTAGCACAGAATTGATGATCTCTGATCCTTTGACTAAAGGCATGCCACCGCTCAAATTCAAAGATCATGTAGTAAACATGGGATTGGGTTCCCATATGTAGTTCTTATGTTGTACAAGTAATGTTATCAATGAAACTCTTATTTGTTCATATATTTTCTCATATTTATGTGCACTTTAAGTTATTTTGAGAAAACTTATCTTCATTGGACAAAGAATAAACATTGGGATTATTCATTAAGTTACGTTGTCACATAATGTATAATGGAAAGAAGTAAATGCATTGTGATACATGGAAGGTAATACTCGTTATTTAGAGAACTTACCGCTATGATTCATGTGTTTATTACTTAATTTAGATTATCAATGGACTAAAGAGAGATATTCAGTTTAAAGTGTAGACCAAGTGGGAGAATATGAAACCTATCCCTAAAGTCCCCTTCAGTTTCTCGACCCTTTAGCTTCCGACCCTTCAATTCCCGTAACCCCTCCATTAATATGGTCAGCACTTTGGTTTTCACTGCATTAGTCACCACGAATCTATTTTGAAGGGGATTAGTTACAAAGAGTAAGAGCAACATTAATTGGGAGCTTGATGGAAGGCCCGGCTATAAATAGCATTTTTGGTCCCCAAACTCAATACACTCAAAAAAACTTAAGTTACACAATCAAGAGCAGTGAATAATAGTTTGGAAGATCCAAAGATCAGTGGAAAACAGTGGTCGCGCAAATCATCAATGGCGGGAGGTATGATTTTCGGCTCATTTCATTTTCGATCCATATATCGTTTTTCTGCTTGATGAATCGATATTATGCACTTAAGAATTCTAACATACGGGTTTTTTTCTTTTTATCTTTCTTTCTTTTCTTCATCTCTGTTAATGAGGTTTCTTAGGGTTGTAGGAATGCACACACTGCTCTTAAACCGAGATTTGTATTCAACCTTTCTGTTCACTAGCAATGACAAACCGAGATTTGTATTCAACCTTTTTGTTCACCAGCAATGATGCTTATCCATAGACCTTGGTGGGCTAACTGATGTGATCACTAGGATTGAACGATTGATGTTCTTAGTTTCCACTTCTCCAACAAACCAGTGATGGCATAGTTCTTAAAGCAACTCATAGTCTCAATGGTCTGACCAGGGCTGGTCCTAAGATTTATAGGGCCTTCTGTGGAAAGAAAAAAATGGGTCTTCTTTAAATATTCTAATACTAATTTTACTTTATTTTAATATATATATATATATATATATATATATATATATATATATATATATATATATATATATATATATATAACGAATACAGTTGAAAAATATGAGTATGGTATATTCTATATCTTATTAAGGATCTTCACATTCTTGCAATACATGAAATACACGATTAAAAAAGCTTAACGTGTTACGTCAATCTCAATAATTAACTAAAACAACAACATAGAAATCATAAAAAACTCTCTAAAAGTATATAATCTCAACAATTAATGAAAGAAATAAATTATTAAAAACTTTATATAAAAGTATATATATATATATAAATGAAAAGAAATAGATATATAAATATAAAAGTGAAGGAAAAAAAAAACATCCTCAACAAGGTTTGAATCTGCAACCAATAGCTTTAAAATCTATCCCCTTAACTACTCAGATAAAATGACTTTTGTACTATAATTGGAATAAAATCCCTTATCAAAAAAAAAAAAAAAAGACTTTTGTACTATAATTGGAATAAAATCCCTATTAATTATATCTTATGGGGGCCTTCTCATTAGTTGGCCTTGTACGACCATGGTCTCTGTGCGACCGCACAGATTGCACAGATTCAGGGCCGACCCTAGATCTGACGACCTTTAATCCCGTGTTACCATGCCTTTTTGTCGCCGTCAGATCATTCTGTCCGTCCAATTACTTCATTCATTAACCATTATCCTCAATAATTAGTATTTCCGTCAGGAATGAAGTCAAATTTTGAATTAGGATTTTTCGTAGTTACGTGGATTAGTATTTAATTCTTAGGCTTTTGATAAGTGGAGTATGACCTAACAATTAGTACTTAAATATCATGTATGTCTTTTACAAATATGTATTTTATATTTGTCCCAATAATATAATGTCACTTCTCTTAATTATTCTTCTAGTTCAAAAAACACAAAATGATGAAAAATTTGCAGTTTTAGAATATGCAAAATGGATAACAATTTGATAATTGGGCTAGCAAAAAAAATCAACACTCCAACCATACTAGCTATTTTGGCTAACCATAGATATTTTAAATCCTAAAATAAAATAAATTTAAAATTATAAAAGAAAAGACTGGTTGGAATGGTTAAGAAAGGAAGTAGTTTATTTATGAGTAGAAAAATAATTTTATAAAATTTGCATCAAGAAAGTTTGCTTTTCTCTTGTGGCAACAAGATATACACAAATAAGGACAGCACATATATTTGGAATACTGGCTTATAGCAGGAATCAATCAAATCAAAAAGTCCAACCCAAAATAAAAAAGCCCAAGCCCTAAAAAGGCAAAAACCCTTTTTCGCGAACAGAGCAAGCTCATGATTTCGCGATATGGGTTCGCATAGAGATTTTGCCATCGCGAGTTGGGGATCTGTTGCCGCTAAATCTGGTGTGGGGGCAAACAGATAGTATTTGTGGATTCTTAGGGAAACTGAATAGTAAACCTGTATACCTGTTCCGTCGGGGTATGATCGTTGCTCCCGCCGTACACCTGCAAAAAGTGCGAGACACCGGGGTTGTTCCTGGCGACGCACCCTCCGACGCTCAAGTCAGTAATCTAGGAAGACAATGAAAGAGCGCAAAAACTGGAGAAAGATTGATTACCTCTTAATGGAGATGGATGGGGGGTATTTATAGCGTCTTAGGGAACAGATTAGGCATGTAATTCCTGTGTATAGATAAGGAATGTAATCCCTAATCCCCAGTGAAAGGATAGATATGAATCAGGGCCGTTGATTAATATTAATCAGAAATCCTAATTCTATCCTGCTGGACCGGGTTTGTTGCAGGTTGAAGCCCGCACCCAGTTGAGGTGGGTCCGTTCGCGGGTTAATGGCTCTTTGGGGAGGAGACCCAGTACCCGCTTCAGACCCGTTTGTAGGTGAAATTACCGTTTTACCCCTGGACTTCAAGATTCGTGCCCAATTTGGACGGTCTCGATTAAACTCCCATTTTTAGCCACATCACGAACCCCCCACTCCTAAAGGCTGGGGATGATCAGTCTTTGAGGAGTAGTTTGACTGTTTTAGTGGCTAGTGGAGTTGTATCGGAGTCCGAATAGGAGGTTTTGAATCTTGAAGTGGGTAGTAAGGTAACTTCTTCTTTTTTGAAGCCATATGATGTTCTGAAGCCGTATCGAGTTTTTATCTATTTTTTTCGGGCTATTTATTTAATTTTGCGATGTGTTAACTAATCGTTCGGGGGGCTTAACAGTACATTCTAGGCAATAATTGTTCTAACAGGGGCTCAAAAATATCCCTCCGAATTTTTAATTATTTTCTAGAATTTTTAGCTAATTTTCCCGAATTTTTAGCAATTTTTCTCAATTTTTAAATAAATAAAACGATTTAAATAAACGAAAATCGATTTTTAAATACCAATTTATGACGTGGCGTAATCTGGACCCTCGATCAGCACGGAGCGCGAATTTCTGAGTGATCAGACGGTCCCCGTTCCTCGGCAGGCTTTTTTGCCGTATACGAGGGTCGGCTCCTCGGCTCGGAGGATCAGCGCCTCGGCTCGGTGGACTGGCTCCTCGGCTCGGAGGATCAGCGCCTCGGCTCGGACCCTCCGAGGTACGTGGCATCATCTGGGCCGTTCATCTCAGCGTGGATCCCCATAAAACGCTATCTTGTCGTTTAGTGGACGTGGCTGGATCTGGGCCGTTCATCATGACGAGCGCGTTTTTTTACAAGATCCAACGGCTGATATGGGTCGGCGTGTTTTTTTTGCCATATACGAGGGTCGGTTCCTCGTCATCTCGGCTTGGCCTTATACTTTGTGAGGTACGAGGGTCGGTTCCTCGTCTCCTCGGCTCGGAGGATTGGTTCCTCGGCTCGGAGGATTGGCTCCTCGGCTCGGGCCCTCCGAGGTGCGTGGCATCATCTGGGCCGTTCATCTCAGCGTGGATCCCAATAAAATGCTATCTTGTCATTTAGTGGACGTGGCAGGATCCGGGCCGTCCATCATGACGAGCGCGCTTTTTTTACAAGATCCAATGGCTGATATGGGTCGGCGAGTTTTTTTGCCATATACGAGGGTCGGTTCCTCGTCATCTCAGCTTGGAGTCTAAGTGGCATTGGCCGAGGTGCTGAGTTCGATACTTTGAAGGTTGCGTCTCTCATTGGTTCCACTTTTCCGAGCCCAGTAGCTCGGCTGCTCGACTAAGCTGTTCGGTAGCTCGGTTGAGCAGGCCGATGGCAGGCAGTTCGGAAGGTACACGTGGCCGGATCTGGTCTGCCCATCATGATGCGAATCACGAGGATGGGGTTCAGATCACGAGAAAACGTTATCTTGTCGTTTTGTGGGCATGGCGCAATCTGAACCGCCCATCGAATTCTGATGTGAATTTTGGAGAGATCCGATGGTGATTTCGCATCAGAAGGATTTTTCTCCATATACGAGGGTCGGTTCCTCGTCATCTTGGCTCGGCCTTATACTTTGTGAGGTACGAGGGTCGGTTCCTCGTCTCCTCGGTTCGGAGGATTGGTCCCTCGGCTCGGAGGATTGATTCCTCGGCTTGGAGGATTGGCTCCTCGGCTCGGGCCCTCCGAGGTGCGTGGCATCATCTGGGCCGTTCATCTCAGCATGGATCCCCATAAAATGCTATCTTGTCGTTTAGTGGACGTGGCAGGATCCGGGCCGTCCATCATGACGAGCGCGCTTTTTTTACAAGATCCAATGGCTGATATGGGTCGGCAAGTTTTTTCGCTATATACGAGGGTCGGTTCCTCGTCATCTCGGCTCGGAGCCTAAGTGGCGTTGGCCGAGGTATGGAGTGAGTTGTTCTTTGAAGGGCTCGGTAGCTCGGTTTCTTAGCCAGGCTGCTCGATAGCTTGGCTTGGTAGATCGGTGGCCGAGTCGTGGACTTAAGTGATTTGAGGTTTTTGCTTTTCGAAATGTCGCAACTTTCCGCTTGGCGCTTTGGCTTCTTAGTGGGCCTTTGAGGGTCCCAAGGAGGCCCAACATCACTTGGGGTTATAAGTTTTCACTTTCCCACCCCCAAGCTCATTTCTCACTTTTTACTCCAAGGTTTCACTTTTGCTCTCTAAGTTCTCTGCTAGCGGCGACTTTTGCTCCAAGGTGGTGACGTTAGCTGTCGCGTGGGGCAGGCGATTTCCAGCGAGCACATTCCGACCGTGAACGTCACTTCAAAGGTCAGTCTACTAGCCTTAGCTTTTTTTTCTAGAGATGTCACGAGTGAACTCGGGGAGTGGGGCCTCGTTCTCGGGCGATGATGGTGCCGAGGAAAGAAGAAGGGCAGAGATCCGTCGGAAGGGAAAGCAAGTCGCCGAGCCGTCCACGACCGAGGCGAGGAAGGAGAAGAAGAAGAAGAGGGTGGCAGCCCAATCTGTTGTGGTCGAGGAGATTGTGGAGCACCCGAAGCAAGCCCTCGAGATGGGACGATATCCCTCTGTCCTGTCCGGGCATTCGGGGGTCAGGCAGTACGAGGGCGACCTCTTGGAGAAAGCGATCTACGGAAAGTCGAAAGTCCTCGAAGAACCCAACCCGGCCCTTCCTACCGAAGCCGACGAGATTACTTCGGTGCTATCCGAGAGGGATCTCCTTCGGATCAGAAAGGGATTCGCCATCCCTCCGGAGTACAAGCTGATGATCCCCGGCCCGGGATGCGAGCGAATTCCAAGCTGGCATCGTCGGACATGTGCATGTTCGACTTCGACTCCTTGAATGTCGGACTACGTTTTCCGTTGCATCCTTTCATTCTCCAGATCCTCGGCTGGTTCTGCCTCGCGCCGACCCAATTTATGCCGAACACATGGCGTCACGTGAATGCTTTCCTGCTTCAGTGCCGCAAAGCTGAAGTCGAGCCGGACCTAACGGTCTTTCAAGGCCTGTATCGGATAAACCGGATGCACAAGACAGAGCATCGGTACTACTTGGGGCCGAGGAAGGGTGTTAGGATCATTGAGAACCCGAACTCAATTAAAGGTTGGAAAGAGAAGTATTTTATATTAAGGGGGGAGCCAATACTGCAAATTCCGACCCGGTGGAAACCGGAGGTGCCGAAATTTGCGAGAGCCGACCCTGTACTGTCTGCGGCCGAGGAGGAGGTGGCGAGGAAGATCATGGCCCTCCCCTTGCTGAGTTGGAGGGAGTTGACGGAGGAGGTGTTGTTCGGGTCCGGCCTTAGCCCCATCGACCCGAGTATGCTCCTGACATCTCGTTTATTTTTGTTTTTCTTTCAAGTCTTTAGCTCGTCTTGCTGACTCGGTTTTTGTTGTGTGATGCAGAAGCGATGAAGATTGATTTCAATGCTATGATGGCCGATAGGTCCAAGTTGGCCAGGGGCAGGAAGAGGAAGAGGGCGATGGCGGCTGCCTCGTCGACTCTGCAGCCCAAGGCCGCCTCGACTGCCACCCCGCCTCCTCCGACTACCGAGGCGCCTTCCGGGGTGGTCGTTGCCGAGGAGCCTTCGGTCCCTGTGGCCCCGGCCCAGATTGAGGGGGCCTTTGATGTCAATGCGGCTTTGTCGCTCGAGGCTCCGAGGTTGACGGAGGCGGCCGAGGAGTTCCTGACCGAGCAGCACAAGCAGCTGTTCGTGCCGAACTGGCGGGTGAAGAATCATGACGGATTCCTCGGCAACTCGCAGATGTCGGTACAGGTCGTCAAGCACCTGGCGACCCCGAAGGACAGAGCTGCACTGAAGGTGGGGACGGTCGGCGACGACACCTACGAAGTGGCTCGGTCGCTCGTGTCGGTAAGTTTCTCTTCAAGTTTACTGCTCGGCTTGTATATTGCGCTTACCGTTGTCTTCGCAGGCCACTTGCCACTTCGGCCACCTCCTCAAGACGTTCGCCACGCAGGAGAAGGAGCTGAGGGCCGCCAGCGACAAGGACAGGGCGGAGAAGGTCAAGGCGGTTCGGCAACTTGAGGCCAAGCAGAGGCGGGTCGAGGCCCTGGAAGTCCGAAGAAACACATGGCCGAGAACATGGAGAGATCCTATCAGAGGGCACTCGACCATGTTCAGGATCGTGTCCCCGGCTTCGAGCGGGTCGGCTACAGACTGTGGCCCGGGTCGCCCTCAGGCGGTGAGGAGGAGGGAGCCGAAGGCGACGAGGTTGAAGGTGATGACGAGGAGGAGGAGGCCGACCCTCCTGTGGCGAACGCCCAGGTCGAGGGGAGGATTGAGGGGCCATCTGGCGACGCGCCCGTGGTCGAAGCGGCGACGCAGGTGGACCCCTGATCCCCTCGCAAATTTTTGTAGTTTTTTGATTTGTTTTTCTTTTAAACAGTGTAATGCCTTTTGCGGACTGGCCACCGCTTTCATGAATGAAAAATGTTTTGAATTTGGACTTCTGTCTAAGTGTTTGGTTCGGCCCTGTAGCACTTCAATTTCGTCCCTTTTTCATTTCAGATTGCCGAGCAGACTCTTGTCAATGCGGTGGCTCGGCGCCGGGCAGAGTTATTTCAGCAGTCCCGGGAGGATCGTCTCGAGGGCGAGGTCCATCTGACGAGGAGAATACTTCATAATGTAGAGAAGAGGAACAGCGAGCTGTTGGCCGAGCTGCACCATCTGCGGATAGTCGAGACCGAACTATCGGCGAAGGAGGAAGAGTTGGCCCAGGCTTTGGCCGAACGAGATGACTTCGCGAAGAGGGTGGAACAGCTGCAAGGAGTGACAGTTGAAAAGAGTATCGAGGTGACCCACTTGCGCCGTGTCATATCTGATAGCGCCGAGTATCCCGGTTCGGCGAAACTTTCTCGGTTCAAAGTGATTGTGAAGGACGACACGTTCAAGGACCGGATCGTCGAACTGGAGGAAGAGGTTGCTCGGCTCAAACCTCAGCCGGTGAGGGCTAATGTCCGGAGCACCTCTTGCACTCGCGAAGAGATCGAGCGGGGGATTACGTTCTATCAACTCACGAGCCGAACCTCCATCGTTGGTCGGACTGCAGCCGACGCCCAAAGTGGAGTAGCGGTGTCCTCGAGCGGTGCTTCGGTTGGAGCGACCGTCAGGGCCAGCGGTGAGGGGGCGTCTCGATTCGTTGGCCTAGAGACGAGCTCGGAGGTCAAGACGCGCCGACCCAAGGTATCGCTGAACCGGAGCGTCCCCCTCCCGCGGAGGCAGTAAACAAGTCGTGTCATGTCTTCGGGCATCCGAATTGTCTTTTGTTGTAATCTTTCTTGTAAATTTATCCAAGTTATATTAATAAAATTGGAGTTGTGCTGCTTGTCGTAGTGTTGTAATTGTGCTAGCTGGGGTAGGCTTGAATTGAATCCCGAGGCGAGTGTTCGCTTCGTCGAGCATCTTGGCCTCGAAACCGACGCTTTAGCCGGGTTTCTGAATCTTGCTCGGCACCTTCCGGTGCGGCTCGGTGCCGCGGCTGAGGTGTAGCTGTTTCGTGCGTCGTGCTGAAAAGATGGGACCAGTTTCCTAACAGCATTAAATGGTGCTCCGGGATCTGTGGGGGTGTTCCCCCTCCCCGAGGGCGTTAAGAGTGGGGCCCTCTAATAAATACGCGGCGCTTCAGCTCCCTAGGCGTGACTGTTGGACTCTCGAGGGTCATAATGACAGTTTTGCACGCTTCAGTTCCCTAGGCGTGACTGTTGGGCTCCCGAGGGTCATAATGACAGTCTCTTAGGGGACGGCTATAAGTACCACACCCCCCTTGTGGTTTCAGTCATTGCAGTCCTGAACTCTAGTGGCATCGATGGTGTCTGCCCTTGGGCGGATGCCAGCCTTGTGAAAAATTCTCACCTCGAGAGGTTCGGAGGGGTGGTCACCCTTCTGCCTTGTTCTTCTCCCGCTCCTGACGACCACGATGTGGGTGTCAGGGTCGGGGGAGGACAAGGCAGAAGAGTTGGCGACCGTAGTCCAGACCCGAGGGAAAGGTTCTTCGAGAGGATGGGTTGTCGTTCTTCCACCATGATCTTCTCCTGACTCTGACGGCTCCGACTTGGGTGTCAGGGTCAGGGGAGTTCATGGTGGATGAGGTGATGACCAAAGTCCGGGACCGAGGGGAAGGTTCCCTAAAACCCCAACCCAAACTTTCTTTCGAGCTCGGTTGGACACTTGCTCGGTGCGGATCGGCTGTGCTCACGTAGCTTGGTGGCCGGAGTGACTTTTGCCGAAGGTTGGCTCCGGTTGCCTGTCGCTCGGCGATTGGAGCCGAGCGAAGTGAGTTGATCATGGCCGTTTGATGGTTGCACGAATCTCGAGGGGGGTCCAGTTCCCAAGAAAACACTATCTTGTCGTTTTGTGGGCACGTGGCATAATCAGATCTGTTCATCACACTCTAGCACTCATTTTGAGGAAATCTAATGGCTACTCCGCCTCGGAGGGTTTTTCGCCATATACGAGGGTCGGTCCCTCGTCCGCTCGGCTCGATGGTCGTGGGGGTAGTTCAAAACGGCCATCTACTTCCGGCTCGCCCAAGGGCGAGCCGGGGAAGTAAAGCCGAGCCAGAGGACTACGATCCATCGTTAGGTTAGTTCGACGGCTGTGGGAGCAATTCCGAATGGCGAACTACTTCTAGCTCGCTTAGGAGCGAACTTGCGAAGTAGAATCGAACCAAGTGTTGGACTCCGAGCCATCGTTAGATTAGTTCAACGGCTGTGGGAGCAATTCCGAATGGCGAACTACTTCTAGCTCGCTTAGGAGCGAACTTGCGAAGTAGAATCGAGCCAAGTGTTGGACTCCGAACCATCGTTAGGTTAGTTCAACGGTTGTGGGAGCAATTCCGAATGGCGAGCTACTTTTAGCTCTCTTAGGAGCGAACTTGCAAAGTAGAATCGAGCCAAGTGTTGGACTCCGAACCATCGTTAGATTAGTTCAACGGCTGTGGGAGCAATTCCGAACGGCGATCTACTCCTGGCTTGCCTATGGGCGAGCCGGGGAAGTAAAGTCGAGCCGAGTTTTGGACTCCGAACCATCGGTGTAGTTCAACGATTGTGGGAGCAATTCCGAATGGCGAGCTACTTCTAGCTCGCTTAGGAGCGAACTTGCGAAGTAGAATCGAGCCAAGTGTTGGACTCCGAACCATCGTTAGATTAAAGAGTTAAAAGCAGAGAGATGTGGATAGCAGTAAAAATATGAAAAGACTTTATTCATTAATAACCAATGATCGGCTGCTTCTAAAGTTGCTAGCCGTTATTACAAGGAAAATTGAAAGAAAATTACTACAAGTAATAGGAAAGGAACGGTTCGTCATCTCGAATTACTTAGAGAGGCATTGTTGTTCTCTCTTGGTATTTTAAGAGGTGGTCGGCATTCCAAGTCCTGGGAATCTCCCTGCCTTCGAGATCTTCTAGTCTGTATGTGCCGGGGCAGATTTCTTTAGAAATCTTGTAAGGTCCCTCCCAGTTCGGGGCCAATTTGCTTTTCTGACTAGGGAACGAGATGGCTAACTTTCGGAGGACCAAGTCCCCTTCTTTGAGGTCCGTTGGGCAGACTCTTTTGTTGTATGCTAGCTCGATTCTTCTTCGGTAAGTTTGCTGGCGTATGGCAGCTCTCTCTCAGATTTCGTCTATTAGATCTAGACTTGCTCTGAGCTCCCTAGCGTTCTGCTCTTCTTCATAAGCTATCAAACGAGGAGAGGGTATTCCGACTTCTAGGGGGATGATGGCCTCGGACCCATAGGTGAGATTGAATGGGCTCTCTCCTATTGGGGTCCGCTTTGTGGTGCGGTAGTTCCACAGCACGTTGGAAAGTTGATCGACCCACAAGCCTTTGGAACACTTGTCTAACCTCTTCTTAATACCGGAGAGGATCTGTCGGTTGGCATTTTCGGCCTGGCCGTTCGACTGAGGATGAGAGACGGAGGAGAAACGATGTTGTATGGCGAGATCTTCACATAAAGCTCGGAAGGCAGCCCCAGTGAATTGCGTTCCGTTGTCCGTAATTAGGACCCTGGGGACGCCAAATCGGCAGATCACGCTCTTCCAGAAGAATTGAACAACCTTATTTTCGGTGATCGTGGCCAGGAGCTCGGCCTCTATCCATTTCGAGAAATAGTCGATGGCCACGACTAGGAACTTAAGCTGTCCGGGGGCCGGTGGAAACGGTCCTAGTAAATCCATCCCCCACATTGCGAAGGGGATCGGACTTGATAGGGAAGTGAGTGGTGCTTGTGGAAGGCGTCGGATGTCGGAATACTTTTGATAGGAGCTGTATTGCCAAACATGTCGTTCAGTGTCCCGTAGGAGAGTGGGCCAAAAATACCCATAGTTCAACACTTTGCGCGCTAGGGCTCTGGAACCTGAGTGGGCCCTGCCGATGCCCTCATGAAGTTCTTGCAGGGCATAGTCGGCTTGCCCGGGGGAGAGGCACCTCAGGTAGGGCCGACCGTCCACCTGGGTGAAGGAGCATTTGTATAGGATGCCTCCGATTAGTGTGTAACGCTCGGCTCGGGTTCTTACTCTTCGCGCTTCCTTGGGATCCTCGGGGAGGAGTCCGTCCCTTAAGAATTTGACGAGGGGTTTCATCCAATTGTCTTCGAGGAGGACAGGCAATGTTTCTATGGAGTCCAGTGTTTCATCCTCTATGCTCGGCTTCAGGAGGACTTCTATCAATACGGTCTGCTCGAGACCTTGAAGGGAAGAGGAGGCTAATTTGGATAGGGCGTCGGCCTGAGCATTTTCTTCTCGGGGGATCCTTTGGATGAGGGCCTCTTCAAACAGCGCCATGAGGCTTTTGACTTTAGCCAAGTATTTAACCATTCTGTCATCGCGGGCTTCATACTTGCCAAGGACCTGACTGACGACCAACTGAGAGTCGCTGAAGATCCGCAGGCATTGTGCCCCTGCATTTCGGGCCATTCCGAGACCGGTTATTAGCGCCTCGTATTCAGCTTCGTTGTTCGAGGCTTTGAAGTTTATACGGAGGGAGTATTGAAGGATGAAGTCATCTGGGCCTGCCAGAATGACTCCTGTCCCGCTTCCCTCATTGCAAGAGGATCCGTCAACATAAACCAACCAGACGGGTGGTCCCTTTACTGTTTGGCTAGACTCGGGGATAGTACTCTCAACTATGAATTCGGCTTGTGCTTGAGCCTTGATCGCGGTCCGAGGCTGATAAGTTATATTGTGTTGGCTCAGCTCGATAGACCATTTCATGAGGCGACCCGAAGTCTCAGGCTTATGGAGGACCTGCTTCAGCGGCTGGTCGGTAAGAACGACCACCGAATGGGACTGGAAGTACGGGCGAAGCTTTCTCGCGGCCATTACCAGGGCATAAGCTATCTTTTCTATCTTCGGGTATCGGAGCTCGGCGTCCCGAAGCACTTTGCTGACATAGTAGATGGGCTTCTGAGCCCGGTCTTCTTCCCTCACTAAAACTGCACTGAGGGTCAGCTCGGAGGCTGCCAGGTAGAGGTAGAGGGGTTCACCAGGGATCGGTTTGCTGAGGAGAGGGGGATTGACGAGGTAAACCTTGAGCTGGTCAAAGGACTCCTGTTGCTGCTGTCCCCATTCGAATCCTTTAGCCCCCCTGAGGGCCTTGAAGAAAGGGAGGCATTTTTCCCCAGACTTTGAGAGAAAGCGCCCAATGGCGGCTAAGAGGCCTGTTAATCTCTGAACTTCTTTTAGATTTTTGGGAGGGGCCATGTCTAATATGGCCTTGATTTTCTCCGGGTTTGCTTCAATTCCTCGTTGGCTAACCATGAAGCCGAGGAACTTCCCTGATGAGACGCCGAACGCACACTTGTTTGGGTTGAGTCTCATATTGTTCTTTCTCAGAACGTCAAACGCTTCTTGGAGGTCGGTCACATGATCAACGCCCCGGATGCTTTTTACAAGCATGTCGTCAACATACACCTCCATGTTCCGGCCGATCTGAGCCTGGAAAACCTTATTGACGAGGTGTTGGTATATTGCACCTGCATTCTTTAGACCGAACGGCATGACTCTGTAGCAATAGAGGCCTTGGTCGGTCACAAATGAAGTCTTTGGGATATCCGGGGGGAACATCCGGATCTGATTGTAGCCTGAAAAGGCGTCCATGAAGCTGAGGAGCTCATGTCCCGAGGTTGCATCGATCAGGGTGTCAATGCTCGGAAGAGGGAATGGATCCTTGGGGCAAGCCTTGTTGAGGTCGGTAAAATCAATGCAAATCCTCCAAGTCCCATTGGACTTCTTCACCATCACTACATTCGACAACCACTCAGGATAGTTCACCTCCTGTATAAACCGGGCCTTCAAGAGCTTGTCCACCTCCTCTTTAATAGTGAGCTGATGCTCGGGGGCGAACTTGCGCCTCTTCTGCTGAACCGGTTTGGACCCCGGAACAACGCTCAGGTGGTGGACCAGGAGCTCTTCGGAGATCCCGGGCATATCTGCAGCTGACCAAGCGAAGAGGTCTTCGTTCCTTCGGATGCATTGTACAATGTCTGAGCATAGGGCGGACGGGAGGGTCTTGCTAACAAGGAATTTGCGGTTCGGGTCCTGCTCAGAGAAGAGCACTTCCTCCAATTCGTCCACCGGCTCGGAGGTCGGCCGAGCAGTGTCTTCGGGGATTTCCAGAGTTTTTAAGGAGAGGACAGGTCCGAGGGTAGAGGTCATGTAGCACTTTCTGGCCGTTTTCTGATTGCCCCTTACTTCCCCTACTCCGGCCCGAGTGGGAAACTTCATTTTGAGATGGTAGGCAGAAGGGACGGCTTCAAGGGCGGCTAGGCCAGGCCGGCCCAGAATGACATTGTAGGCTGCTGGGACATCTACGACCATGAAGTCCATCGACTCCGTTCGGGTGGTAGGAGTTTTGCCAGCGGTTACGTCGAGGGTAATCACCCCTTCAATAGTCACTGGCACTCCCGTGAACCCATAGAGCGTGTAACCGGTGGGTTTGAGTCTATCTCGGGAGAGCTTTAGGCCTTTGAAAGCGGCGAGGAAGAGGATATTTACGGAGCTGCCATTATCCATTAGGATCCTCTCCACTTTGAAATTCGCCATGTGAAGGCTAATGATGAGTGCGTCACAATGTGGGGTGCAAACTCCTTCAAGATCTTCGTCGAAGAATGTGACAGGCACTTCGAGGCCTTTAGGGGGAGGGGTGGTTCGGACCGAGTTGACTTCTTTTATAAATGCCTTCCGAGAGGAGTTTGAGGAGCCCCCCATTGGGCCCCCATGAATGAGGTGGAGGACTCGCTCTTCCTCGAAGTCGGGCGTCTCTTCTCGTTTCGGACGCTTGTTAGCCCCCCGAGGTGGGGGAGGAAGTTCGGCTCGGTCCTTCCTTACAAACCTGGTCAGCTGCCCCCTCTGGATAAGGGCTTCTATCTCGTTCTTTAAGGCGCGACAATCGTTGGTGTCATGCCCGTGGTCCCGGTGATAACGGCACCATTTCTCTTTGTCTCTCTTCTTGGCGGGGGTATTCATCCTCGGAGCAGGAGGTATTATCCCTTCCTTTTCGACTTCCATGAGAATGGTTGAGACATTAGTGGTGAGGGGAGTAAACTTCTTGAATCTGGGGGGAGGTCGGCGCTGGCCGACATTATCCTTCTGGAGCTTCTTGGCTCCTTCCTCTTCTGTTCCCTTTCTCTTAAACCCGGAGGAAGACCCCTCCCAGTTGGGTCGATGCTCGGCCTCTTCGGCCCGGATGTACTTTTCACTGCGAAGGAGGAGGTCGGAAAAGTTCTGTGGAGGCCTCTTGGCGAGGGAGGAGCGGAGGTTGGAATTGAGGACATTAGATTGAAATGCTGCCGCAGTGACCGACTGGTCGAGGGATGCTATGGACCTGGCTTCAGCTGTGAACCTCTTCACATAGTCTCTCAATTTCTCCCCCTTCTTCTGGTGGAGGTGCAATAGTGAGATGCTGGTCTTCTCAGCTCTACGGCTGCTTACGAAATGGGTGACGAAAAGGGTCTCGAACTGCTTGAAGGAGAATATTGAGGACGGGGCAAGGCGAGAGTACCATTCTCGAGCTGGGCCCTTGAGAGTTGCGGGGAAGGTTTTGCAGAGGAGGGCATCGGAAGTTTGATGGAGGAGCATCAAGGTCTTAAAGCTTTCGATGTGATCAACGGTTACCGCTAAATTTGGTGTGGGGGCAAATAGATAGTATTTGTGGATTCTTAGGGAAACTAAATAGTAAACCTGTATACCTGTTCCATCGGGGTATGATCGTCGCTCCCGCCGTACACCTGCAAAAAGTGCGAGACACCGGGGTTGTTCCCGGCGACGCACCCTCCGATGCTCAAGTCAGTAACCAGAAATGATTATGAAAGAGCGCAAAAACTGGAGAAAGATTGATTACATCTTAATGGAGATGGATGTGGGGTATTTATAGTCGCCGTTGGGATCAGATAAGGAATGTGATTCCTGTGATCTGATAAGGCGTAAAATCCTCATAATCAGATTAGGAATGTAATCCCTTAATTCCCGGTGAGAGGATAGTCGCGAATCAGGCCCGTTGATTTGGTTTAATCAGAGACCCTAATTCTATCCTGTCGGACTGGGTTTGTATCGGGTCGGGACCCGAACCCAGTTGAGGTGGATCCGTTCGCGGGTTATTGGATCTGTGAGAAGGAGACCCAGTACCCGCTTCGGACCCGCTAGTAGGTGAAATCACCGTTTTACCCCTGAGCTTTGAAATTCGCGTCCGATGTGAACGGTCCCGATTTAATCCTATTTTTATCCATATCACGAGCCCCCCACTCCCGAAGACTGAGTTTGATCAGCCTTTGAGGAGTAGTTTTACTGTTCTAATGGTGTACAGGATTTTATCGGTGTTCTTAAGGGAGTTTGGAATCTTGCTCGGGGGTGTAACGGTGTTATTATGGGCTTGTAAAATGCCCAAAAATATTCTCAGAATTTTCTGGATTTTTGGTGATTTTTTCAGATTTTCTGAATTTTTTCTCATTTTTTCGAATTTTTTATTCATTTTCCGAATTAAATAATTAATTATCAAAAATATTAATTAATTATTCTAATTTAATAATTATTTTTTCAGAATTTAAAAATAATTTTTTCTGAATTAATAATTATTTTTAGAATTTTTAATTAATTTTTTCGATTTTTAAATATTTTTTTCGTTTTTTTAAATAAAAAAACAATTAAATAAATAAATAAATAATTTAAATATTACCTGGACACGTGGCGTGTTCCTGACCGTCGATCATGATCAGATGTGCGCGCATCGTGAGGCAGATCACGTTCTGGACACGTGGCGCGTTTTTGAGCGTCGATCGTGTCGCGACGCGAATTTTGAAACGATCGGACGGATCTTGTGGGTCGACCGGTTTTTTTCTCCAATTACGAGTTCGGTGCTTGGGCACCTCGGCTCGGCGCTTCGGCTCGTCTGCCCCCTCCAAATGATGCCACGTGGCAGCTTTTTTTCTTCTTCCATTTTTCTTCTTCTTCTTTTCCTTTCCTTTCCCCGCTGCTTCTTCTCTCTTCTTCTACTTCGCCCAGTTCTCTTCTTCATCGAGGTGTTCTTTCTTTCTTCTTCGACTGGTTCATTCGACCTCGATCCTCCGACGTCGATTTCGAAGCTCGACTGAGGCGGCAGAGGCGGAGCTTAGCGAGGGGAGGAGTTTGGTCGAGGAACTTTGGCAACAAGGGAGCTCGACGGAGATTCAATTGCGATCGGCGAGCGAGGCGATGAGCTCATCGAACTGGAGGTGGGGTCGAGCTCTTCGGAGGACCACTCGAGCTCGGTGATGGCGTGAGCTGGCCATGGCGGGAGACGAACATGGAGTTTGGCAGCGAAGGGGAAGCTCGTCGAAGGTGGTCGTCAAGTGGAGCTCGGTGGAGATGAGGAGTTCGGAGCTCGACATTGGTGAAGTTGGTGAGGAGCTTGGGGCTCGGAGCTTCGTCGAGGAAGAGAGCTTGACGGAGGAGCTAGCTTCGGCGTTGGAGGCTGGCGAGTTTGGAGAAGGAGCTCGACGGGAATAAAGCCTCGGCGAAGTGGGGAGCTTGATGGAGGAGCTAGGAGTTTGAAGCCTTGACGCTCATGGTGAGGACAGCATGAGGCCGAGCTTGGAGAAGAGAAGGCTCGACTGTCGTGAGCTGTTGGGGGAGCTCGGCGAGCTAGGGAGAACTTGGTCGAGGAGAGCTCGTCGAAGGTGGTGTTCAGAGCTTCGACGACGGAAGCAGCTCGGGAAGGAGATGGGCCGAGCTCAGCGATGGGGGAGTGGAGCTCTCCCGTGGGTTCGTCGAGGAAGGAGCTCGGCGATGACTTCTTGAGCCGGTGGAGAGTGAAGCTTGGCGATGGAGGCTCAACGACAGCTTGAGGATGAGCGGTCTTGGAGTTCGGCATCGAGGTTCCTATCGAAGCTTGACGATGGGTAGCCTGGAGCTTGGAGGATGAGGTGAATATTGGCTATGGCGAAGTTCGAGATGAGGGAGGAGCTAGGAGTTTGAAGCTCCCTGTTGGGTTCGTTTCGCATGGACGCTTGGTGAAGAAGAAGAGGTGAGCTGCCTTTTTTGTCTTGGCGGGAGCGTGCGGAAGAAGAAGAAAGGAAGGGAAGGGTTTGGGACCCTAACGGGTCCGACCCGACCCTTCTATCAATTTTTTTATTTTTATTTTTTTTTCTTCTTCTCCTCTGCTCTGCTTCTTGCTCGGCAAATCCGAGCACGGATTTTGAGGAGCATTTTTTCCCACTTTGCTGTTCGGTAGGTCGGTAGCTCGGATTTGAGATCCGAGCTACGTGGCTCAATCTGGGTGGTTGATCACGATCGTGGCGCGAATCACGAGACAAGAGGCTCAAATTTCGAGAAAATGTTATCTTGTCATTTTGTGGAGACGTGACGAGATCTGAGCCGTTCATCATGTTTTAGCACGAATTTTGAGACGATCTGACGGTGAGAAGGGATCGGCCGAATTTTTCTCCATATGTGGAGATCGGTTCTTCGGCACCTCGGATCGATGGGATCGGCAGCTCTTCTGAGAAGAAAAAGGAAGGGGAGGAGAGGCATTTGGGTTCTCTCCTCTATCTTGTTCTTTCGCACAGTGGAGAAGAGGAGAAGAGGAAGGGGAGGAGAGGCATTTGAGTTCTCTCCTCTGCCTTGTTCTTTCGCACAGTGGAGAAGAGGAGAAGAGGAAGGGGAGGAGAGGCATTTGGTTTCTATCCTCTGCCTTGTTCTTTCGCACAGTGGAGAAGAGGAGAAGAGGAAGGGGAGGAGAGGCATTTGGGTTCTCTCCTCTGCCTTGTTCTTTTGCACAGTGGAGAAGAGGAGAAGTGCTGGGTACTTTTTGGAGAGGTGACTGAAGGAGGAGGAGAAGAATGGAGAAGCCAAGAAGGGTATGGGTCGGATCGTGGGTATCGGATCCGACCCCGACCCGTTAGCCTCTTTTTCTTCTTGCTCTTCATCTGCTTTGCTGCTTGGCAGATCCGAGCACGGATTTTGAGGCACATTTTCCACCACTTTGCTGCTCGGTAGATCGGTAGCTCGGATTTCAGATCCGAGCTACGTGGCTCCATCTGGACAGTTGATCACAATCGTGGCGCGAATCACGAGACAAGAGGCACGAGTTTCGAGAAAACGTTATCTTGTCGTTTTGTGGTGACATGGCACGATCTGATCCATCCATCACGCTTGAGTGCGAATTTTGAGATGATCTAACGGCAAAGTTGGTTCGGTAGAATTTTTCTCCATATACGAGAGTCGGTTCCTCGTCCACTCAGCTCGGTAACTCAATAGTTCACCTTCTGCCCGTAGTAGCTCGGTGTAGTGGAGCTCGGAGTTCGGACGGCTCGAGCGTGAGGAGAAGCTCGGTGAGTTGATGAAGGGGATGGGTCGATGAAGCTCTGCTCCTCGGCTCGGGAGGATGGGTCGGCATATGGGAGAGGTGAAGGGCTCTGAAGCTCTGCCTCTATTCTGTTTGGTTTTGGAGATTTTTGAAGAGGAGCTCCACTCCTAGGAGAAGAGGTGCTAGGAAGAGGTGCTAGGAAGACCCATTCTCTGAAGTGAGTGCTAGGAGCAACTCTAGGGGAGAGTTGTGAGCTCCGAACTCGTTGAGAAGAGGTCCGCTTCGGAAGCGAGCGGAGTGAAGAGCTCGACTCTAGGAGAGAGCCATCTGGAAGACGAGTTTTGAGGAGCAACTCTAGGAGAGAGTTATGAGCTCCGAACTTGTTTGAGAAGATCTCCGCTTTGGAGGCGAGCGGAGTGAAGAGCTTGGCATTAGAAGAGCCATCTGGCAGATGAGTTTGAGGAGCAACTCTAGGAGAGAGTTGTGCTCCGAACTCGTTTGAGAAGATCTCCGCTTTGGAGGCGAGCAGAGTGAAGAGCCATTTGAGAGACAAGTTTTGAGGAGCAACTCTAGGAGAGAGTTGTGAGCTCCGAACTTGTTTGAGAAGATCTCCGCTTTGGAGGCGAGCGGAGTGAAGAGCCATCTGGCAGACGAGTTTGAGGAGCAACTCTAGGAGATAGTTGTGCTCCGAACTCGTTTGAGAAGATCTCCGCTTTGAAGGCGAGCGGAGTGAAAAGCCATTTGAGAGACAAGTTTTGAGGAGCAACTCTAGGAGAGAGTTATGCTCCGAACTCATGGAGAAGAGCTCCGCTTTGGAGGCGAGTGGAGTGAAGAGCTCAGCTCTGGGAGAGAGCCATTTGGAAGACGAGTTTGAGGAGCAACTCTAGGAGAGAGTTTTAGCTCCGAACTCGTGGAGAGGAGCTCCGCTTTGGAGGTGAGCGGAGTGAAGAGCTCGGCTCTGGGAGAGAGCCATTTGGAAGACGAGTTTTGAGGAGGAACTCCAGGAGAGAGTTGTGCTCCAATCTCGTCGAGAAGAGCTCGGCTCTGGGAGAGAGCCATTTGGAAGACGAGTTTGAGGAGCAACTCTAGGAAAGTGTTTCAGGTTCGAACTCATGGAGAAGAGCTCCGCTTTGGAGGCGAGCGGAGTGAAGAGCTCGGCTCTGGGAGAGAGCCATTTAGAAGACGAGTTTTGAGGAGGAACTCTAGGAGAGAGTTGTGCTCCGATCTCGTCGAGAAGAGCTCCGCTTTGGAGGCGAGCAGAGTGAAGAGCTCGGCTCTAGGAGAGCCATCTGGATGGTTGATCACGATTGTGGCGCGAATCACGAGACAAGAGGCACGAGTTTCGAGAAAATGTTATCTTGTCGTTTTGTGGTGACGTGGCGCGATCTGATCCGTCCATCACGCTTAAGTGCGAATTTTGAGATGATCTAACGGTGAAACCGGATCGGCATAATTTTTCTCCATATGTGGAGGTCGGTACCTCGTCCACTCGGCTTGGTAGTTCCCCCTCTGTCCATAGCAGCTCGGCGAAGAGGAGGGGTCGGAGATCTACCTCTGCTCTTCGGCTCGAGAGAATGGGTCGGCATATGGGAGAGGTGAAGAGCTCCGGAGCTCTGCCTCTGTTCTGTTTGGTTCGGGAGATTTTTGAAGAGGAGCTCCACTCCTGGAGGGGAGAAGAGGTGCTAGGAAGATCTTCGTAAGAGCCATGAGAAGACCCATTCTTTCAAGTGAGTGCAAGGAGCAACTCTATGGGAGAGTTTTGAGCTCCGAACTCGCTTAGAAGAGGCCCGCTTCGGAGGCGAGCGGAGTGAAGAGCTCAGACCCAGGAGAGAGTGATCTGGAAGACGAGTTTGAGGAGCAACTCTAGCAGAGAGTTTTAGCTCCAAACTCGTTTGAGAAGAGGTCTGCCTTGGAGGTAAGCGGAGTGAAGAGCTCGGCTTTGGGAGAGAGCCATTTGGAAGACGAGTTTGAGGAGCAACTCTAGGAGAGTTTTAGCTCCGAACTC
Organism: Hemerocallis citrina; assembly: GCA_017893485.1. Taxonomy (NCBI): domain Eukaryota; kingdom Viridiplantae; phylum Streptophyta; class Magnoliopsida; order Asparagales; family Asphodelaceae; genus Hemerocallis; species Hemerocallis citrina. The sequence continues at coordinate 144,075,963 of CM030365.1, forward strand.
GTGGAGAAGAGCTCCGTTTTGGAGGCGAGCGGAGTGAAGAGCTCGGCTCTGGGAGAGAGCCATTTGGAAGACGATTTTTGAGGAGGAACTCTAGGAGAGAGTTGTGCTCCGATCTCGTCGAGAAAAGCTCGGCTCTGGGAGAGAGCCATTTGGAAGACGAGTTTTGAGGAGGAACTCTAGGAGAGAGTTGTGCTCCTATCTCGTCGAGAAGAGCTCCGCTTTGGAGGCGAGCGGAGTGAAGAGCTCGGCTCTGGGAGAGAGCCATTTGGAAGACGAGTTTTGAGGAGGAACTCTAGGAGAGAGTTGTGCTCCGATCTCGTCGAGAAGAGCTCCGCTTTGGAGGCGAGCGGAGCGAAGAGCTCGGCTCTAGGAGAGAGCCATTTGGAAGACGAGTTTTGAGGAGGAACTCTAGGAGAGAGTTGTGCTCCGATCTCGTCGAGAAGAGCTCCGCTTTGGAGGCGAGCGGAGCGAAGAGCTCGGCTCTAGGAGAGAGCCATTTGGAAGACGAGTTTTGAGGAGGAACTCTAGGAGAGAGTTGTGCTCCGATCTCGTCGAGAAGAGCTCCGCTTTGGAGGCGAGCGGAGCGAAGAGCTCGGCTCTAGGAGAGAGCCATTTGGAAGACGAGTTTTGAGGAGGAACTCTAGGAGAGAGTTGTGCTCCGATCTCGTCGAGAAGAGCTCCGCTTTGGAGGCGAGTGGAGTGAAGAGCTCGGCTCTAGGAGTGCCATCTGGAAGACGAGTCTTGAGGAGCAGCTCTAGGGAAGAGTTGTGCTCCGAACTCGCTATTTAAGTGACAGAATCAACGGTTGTGGGAGCAGTTCCGAATGGCGAACCACTTCTAACCCGCTGAAGAGCAGGTTATTTGAAGAGGAATCGAGCCAAGTGTTGGACTCCGAACCATCGGTAGAGGTATTCAACAGTTGTGGGAGCAATTCCGAATGGCGAACCACTTCTAACCCGCTGAAGAGCAGGTTATTTGAAGAGGAATCGAGCCAAGTGTTGGACTCCGAACCATCGTTAGAGTTATTCAACGGTTGTGGGAGCAATTCCGAATTGCGAACCACTTCTAACCCGCTAAAGAGCAGGTTATTTGAAGAGGAATCGAGCCAAGTGTTGGACTCCGAACCATCGTTAGAGTTATTCAACGGTTGTGGGAGCAATTCCGAATGGAGAACCACTTCTAACCCGCTGAAGAGCAAGTTATGTGAAGAGGAATCGAGCCAAGTGTTGGACTCCGAACCATTGTTAGAGGTTAGTAAGTTGCGGGAGCAGCCATGTAGAAGAAGCTGGACTCCGATCCCACCGTGACTCGGAGAGATAGAGAAGCAAGAGTAATAATTTTCAATGAAAAGATGTAAAGTTTGAAATAAACTAAGTGGCCGCTTCAATAGGGCGAGCCATTATTACATGCTATTGGCCGGGTTACAAGCGTCGGCCTTATTGAAAATCAAGATCCTACTTCTACAATAAGGTGGGAGGAGCTGAGTGTTGAAGCTCGGCGGGCCCTTCTGTTTGTTTGTTGGCTCGTCAGGGGAGAAGCTCGGCCCCCTCTTTTTGGACGAACCTGGTCAGGTGCCCCCGCCGTATGAGTTCTTCGATCTCCTCCTTGAGAGCCCGACAATCTTCCGTATCATGGCCGTGGTCCCTATGAAAGCGGCACCACTTATCCTTGTTCCTCCTCTTGCCAGGGGTATTCATTCTAGGGGGAGCGCGGAGTAGTCCCTCCTTGTCCACTTCCATGAGAACTTCTGATATATTAGCAATGAGGGGGGTGAAGTTCTCAAACCGAGGAGTCGAGCGACGCTGTCCATTGCAGTCCTTCTGGGATTTTGGGGACCCCTATTCTCTTGTTGTAATGCCCTGATTTTTCAATTAATGAAAAATTATATTATTTTGCACGTAGTGTGCACGTGCAATATTTTGGTCGAATTAAATCTTATAATTATTTTATTATGATGTGTATAAATATTTAAATATGTGTTCTCAAATTATTTTATACAAAAAGCCTTTCTTTAAACAAATAGAAAGCCTTATTTTAATTTAATTAAAAGGCCTTTTTCTAAAAGCCCAAAATGTATTTTTATTTATTTTATTTTTAAAGAACTATTTTGGCCCAAAAATAAAGCCCATGGATTAAACTATTTTTATTTAAACTTGTCATGTAGAAGACTATTTTATTACTATTTTATTTTTGTACAAAATTAAAATGTACAATTTTTAGGCCTAGTTGCATGCACGTGCACTACACGTACACGTGCAATGCACACCTTTCTCATGGCCGGTTGGCACTTCTTTTGGAGGGAGTTTTTGAATTTAGTCATGGTGTTCATGGAGGTGGTTATGTGGATGTGGGTAGTTTTTATAACTCCTACTCTAATCTTGGCCCTCCATCCTACAACCAACTAATCAATCCTAGTCCTCCATTTCACTTGATTTCTAGTATAAATACCCCCCCTCCCATGGCTATATTCATATGCTATTATATCTTTCTAAACTATAGTCTTATTTTAGTAATAGTGTGAGTTAAAACAGAGTGAGAGTTGTGTGGAATTGCTTGCATTTTGCTTGGAGGAGAGGTCGGCCATCACAAGGAGAAGCATTCGGTGGTGGTGATTATGGAGTTTGTGCGCGCATCGTCTAGGAGGAGGTGCATTCATTCGCAAGGATTTGTTGCTTTGTGTGTTTATTTCTCTCCATACAAGGTGGGTGGAATTTTCCTTATTTCTAATATAGGAATATATGCTAGATTTCATTAGCAAAGATTGCATGAAAATGATTAATAAGAATGCGCCTTTAATTGAATAAATGATCTCTAGTTGATTGAATTATTGATATGCGAATTATGTGTGATTGTATGCCATAAGAATGTGACTACAAAGTGAGTTAATTATCTTTGTTTCTAATTAGAAATGATTCATGGAAAATGTTAGTAAGAATACATTTTAATGGAAAGTTAGTTCACAAATTGATTGGTATGTTAATGAACAATTTGCATGTGATTACATTGTTAATTAAGTTGTGGGTAAAATTCTCCATGCTTATTAGAATGAATGATGCTAGTATTGATGCTTGAGAATACTAATGAGGATGTTAGTTTAATTGAAAAAATTGAAGCATGAAATTGATTAAGAAAGAGCACGCTTTTTGAAAGAGTAACTTTCTTGAATGTTTGATGTGTGAACATGATAATTGATAAGTGGCTATATATTTTGTGATGTACATGATTGAACTAGAAGTATATGTTGATTTAAAGAAAATACATTTATTGCCATCACTAATTGTATGTAAAAAATTAATGTCTCGTTAGTGCTAATTTGTGAAGAGACCTTTTTGAATTATTTTGGGGTTGGACAAATTCAAAGAAATTAGATTTGTATGTTGAATGAAAGATTAATATCAGAAAATTAGTATAAGAAATTTGGATGGAAAAGATTTGAAGACTAATTGTTAACCAACGTCGAAAATGAAAAATATAGTAGTTTTAATGAATAATTCATTGATTTGTGTGAAAAATATATTTTATTAGTGCAAAAATTATTTTTATACTTGCTGATATGAAAATCATGTGAAGGGGATTTAATCTGGAATTTTTCAGTAATTTTTACAAAGGCAATATGAACCAAGATTAAATTGAACATCGAGATGTTTTAACAACAGTAGTAAAATGATTCATATGGGTTTTAATTTGGTACTGTGACAACCTGAGCTTGTAGCTCAGGCGGTCATTGTGTGCGGCTGGCTTCTCTGGTTCGATCGGTTCGAATCCCTGTATCCACAACATTTTTTCACACATTTTTTGAAAACATATAACTTTCGACCCGAAGCAATAAGTACTAATTTCTCCCCCTTTATAACGCTAGCACAGTTCGGCCTATTGGCGGGTGCTCTTGGCCTTGTTTCCCGTGTGCCTGGGTTCGATTATCACCTTCGGCATATATATAAAAAATATTTTTTTGGGCTTTTTAGATGTCCAAAAATTGTGAAAAAAATATGGTTATTCTCATAAAAATGTAAGGAATTTTATAGGAGTGATTTGGGCACTATTTGAATTAAATACACTATGGTTTGTGAGCAAAAGGCATAAATAGAACTATGGTTCTGGATTATGTATTTGTGAAAAAAAAAGTATAGCTTATAAGAATAAATAATAATGATGTATTAGAAGGTGATTTGGCAAAAGAAACTTGGTTGTGTGACTTGATGCAATTTATTTCTCATTTGTGGAACAAAATGAAGTATGCACATTTGTTAATAAAGTGAAATTTGATTCGTTGTGATAATTGCTTAAGTGCATGAGATTCATGTACAATTATGGACTTGTGAACAAATTAGGAATCATGAATTGAAAAGAGAATATACATGTGAGTATGAGAACTCAACATGTGGAATTTATAAGTTGGAGATTGTGAAATGAAAATTTGAAATAGAGTAGCTAAGTCTCCCCCGGCATTGAGAAATAAAATGAAATTAGACCAAGGTTGGTCATGTTGAAATGAATGAATAAGTCCGGTTTAGTGGAGAGGCTAACTCTAGAGATTAATTTTTGTTCATGATTTTTAATAAAACTAAGGACTAGTACATAGTGGAGACGTGATGAAAGTAGAAGAAAAACATGAGTATGGGGGCCATCGGATAGCGGTGTGAGAGCGATCCACAGGCTGCCTGCTTGATGCGTCAAGACATGGCGTGGGCGCTACTCCAGAATTATCGTCCCGGTGGCGACGCTCGTGGGATGTTCGAGTGGCTATGGGTGGTGCCATTGTTCCATGGCGGGGGCTGAATTGTCCATAGGTTGCCTGCTTGTTACGTCGTGTCAGTGCGTGGGATTCCCCTCCAGGCTACCTGGACATGGGCTCATAGATCATAGGGCATCTAAGACGCTACCGTAGTTACAGTAGTAGACTAAGTCATAACGAGGGATTGAACCCTACAAAGATGAAGAACGAATAAGGGCTTGCCCTCGGACCTATGTAGTATGGGATGCATAGAATCCGAACAAGTGCGCATTAGTGTCATGTAACATAAATAAATGCATTAAGGATTAAGTGCACAATCACAACACGACATCAATAGGGTAGTCCCTTTATTTGAAATGTGACAAGTTTGTGTTTGCTAAATATGGAAAATTGAGTTATACTATTTCCGGCATAGAGAGGATGGCCGTGTATAATGATCGTCGGTTGAATAAACTGACGTACCCACAGTCTTATATGCAGGTAAATGACATGTTAAAGAGGAATGGATCCTTAAAGATTGTACCATGTTGTTGTACATTTATTTAATTGTTGTAATTTTACTTTCGCTGTGTAAATGAAAAGTGTAATATTGATGTAAACTCTGATGTAAAGTGAAAAGTTTAAATTTTCCTGTAAAATTGTACTAAAGAAAGTGAAAAGATCCTGTAGAACATCTCGAATTCAGTGTATTTGGGATTCGGGGCGTTACACTTGTGCTCTTCCGTTTGTTCCCGGAAGATGTCTCCTCAAAGCTCGGGAGATTCTCGGCTTCTTCAGCCCGAATGTACTTCTCGCTTCTAAGAAGGAGGTCGGCAAAACTATGTGGGGGCCTCTTGGCAAGGGAGGAGCGAAGGCTAGAGTTGAGGACGTTCGATTGGAAGGCGGCCGCTGCAACAGGCTGGTCAAGGGAAGCGATGGATCTCACTTCTGCAGTGAACCTCCTCACATAGTCTCTCAACTTCTCCCCCTTCTCCTGGCGGAGCTGGAGTAACGAGATGTTGGTCTTCTCCGTGCATCTGCTACTCATGAAGTGGGTGATGAAGAGGGTCTCGAACTGCTCGAAGGAGAAAATAGAAGAGGGGGCGAGGCGGGAGTACCATTCCCGAGCCGAACCCTTAAGAGTGGCGGGGAAGGTTTTGCACAGCAAAGCATCGGAAGCTTGGTGGATTAGCATGAGGGTCTTGAAGCTTTCGATGTGGTCCACGGGGTCCAACTCCCCCGAGTAAGTTTCGAACTGCAGGGGTTCGAAACCTCTTGGGATAGGAGCCTCCATGATGGTCCGGGAGAAGGGAGGTCTGCTCGGGCAGATGGTCCTTCCTATTAACTCCTCATCCTTGTCTATTCGTCCGATGCGCCTCTCCATCTCGTGGAGACGGCGGTAGAAAGCATCGTCCCTTCTACGGTAGTCAAACGAGCCTCTAGACTCGTCTTCATAGGAAGGGGAGCGGGGACTACGACGACGGTAGCTCTGGGAGTGGCGAGGACTTGGGATCCGTGGAAGAGTAGGAGCCCTTTGGGCATTGTTGTTGTTGGGTTGGAGGTTGAGGGCTTGCAACACCGTTGCTTGGAACTGCTGGAACTCGGCACGAGTGATGGGTGCCTCATCGTTCCTCGGATGTTGCCGACCAGCAGGGGAATGGGGTCTTCTCCTGTGATGCTCGGGGGACTCTCTCCGTTCTCTTCGGATAGGGGACCTCCTGTTGTCTTGGTGGTGAGGAAATCGCTCATCCGGACGTTGTTGGCGGGAGGTTCCCTCTCGAGCCTGCTTCTCATCCAGACGGCGACGAAGATCCTCATCCTTCTACTGATTGAGAACGGTATTGCGAAGGTCGGAATCTCGAGGGTTGATGGAGGCCATTGAATCCGTAGAGGCATTGCGCATCGAAATGCAGTCCTGGTGAACAGGTTGCTTCTGCTTCTGCGGGTTGGGACCATTAGGGGGTTGCTGATTCTGAAGAGGAGGCTGGTCCTGTTGGAAATGGTCCTCGGCTGGAGGAGGAAGTTGCCCCTGCTGTGGAGCGGGATGGACGGGGACTACCTCTTGCTGATCAACAGGATTGGGTCCACGGTTGGACCCTGTTGTGCAATCTAGATACCTAAATAAATAGATAAACTAGACACAAATTAAAAACCTCGCAAGTGCACGAATCGTTTATAGAAGCGTAGCAATAGCAAGGGTCGATCCCACAGAGATTGTAGACTTTAACTTACTAATCAATAAAAAGAATAAGAATCATAAAGGGTTGGTCTAAAAGTCTAAAAGAAATAAAAAGATTAAAACTAAATTAAGAAGTGTTGAATCACAAGTATTTATGAAGTAGTTGGGTTTAGATATCCACCAATAGTCAATAATGCTAAGTTACCTTCTGAACTTCTTCTTATTACTCATGTTTGTTCTCTTCAAGGGCATGGTATCTACTCCTTAAAGTAATGTTTCCCTAAGCCAAGAATTAGGCATGGTATCTACTCTAATTCGTTTCTTTCATCAAGTGTTTAGCATGGTATCTACTAAGTTGTACTTAAAGAAAACATAAGATCAGTGGAAACAAACAAACACTCAAGGTTCTAGAAATTGGTATCAGATCTAGATCCCTTAAGTTGATTGAACCAAGAACCCCTAAAGATTCCTTTGTTACAAGTTATGAGCACGAGATACGGGTCGTCTCAATATGCTCATCTAACAGATTCAGATCTATACTACTCAAACTTATAACCTCAGACTCAGACCAGTCGACTGTTGTCACATCAGTCGACTACTCTTCAGAAACATCTGAACAAGTTCGATTATTATAAATCTATGCCAATACTCTCAGATTCAATCAATAAGTAAATAGAAGAATTCAGAAGAATATAGCACTATATAACTACGGCTTCAATCTACCCAACTATGAATTTAGTTCTACATAATAATACTTTTATTGATCAACAAGTTCGAATACATGATTAACATAAAAGAATTGAAAAGAGAAGGAATAAACTGGTTTAGTTCGGTCAGAGAGGTCGGCTGGCTGTCACACAGTCGACCGGCCGTTCTTTTTCTAATGCTTGATCTCCTTTCTTCTTCTTTGATGCCGATAAAAGTGCTTCTTGTTGATGACTCTGAAACTTGTGATTCAGTGATTAGGAATGTGGAAGAAGCCCCCTCATTCATGCTTCTTGGTTGGTATTTATAGAACACAGCTGAGGAATTAGGGTTTCCCCTTTTTCAGGAAAGTCCCTCTCTTTTTATTATTTCTTTCCTTATTTGATCGGTGATTTATATCTTTCTCTTTTCTTCTTTTATTCCTTATCTGCTAACCACGTGCTCTTGCCAATCCCCTGTCTCTGGCTTTGATTCGTTGGAGAAGTTGTTATTCGCATATAGACTGGGTTTGGATAGATTTAGATTTAGATTCGGCTGCATCTTATCCTTTCACTCCGCCGCATACCAGTCGACTGCCTTGGATGTAGGTCGACTGGTACTGAGACATCTATGGCTTCACGATTTCTCGGTCAAGTCGACTGATATTTAGGGAGGTCGACTGTGCCGAGGCTTAGCTAACTCTCTGTCCGGTCGACTGGCTGAGGAATTAGTCGACTGATCTCTGCTGTAGTTTGTATTGGTCTGGAATCTGCTTTGTTTTGCTGTTATCGGCTGTTTCCTATTGAAAAGAGAAAATAAGAGTTAAATATCACATATAGAGCTTTTAAATGTGCATTTATAATAAGATTATTGCTCCTAAATGTGAATATTCTTGTGTTCATCAAATACCCCCAAACTTAGATTTTTGCTTGTCCTCAAGCAAACTAGAATTATGAACAAGGGTATAATAATAATGACAGCCTTAACCACCAAGAGTTCTTATTATGTGGGCATCAACATAGAAAGGTATAAACAATTTCGGTTAAAGTAAAATTAGACATACCCACTTTCTCTAGTGCAATTGTTTATTCATTACTCCAAACTCAACCATACTTGTCATGCAATTAATTATAGTTATAGTATGAGACTACTCAATCTGTGATTATCCCATTTTCTCTACTACAAACCGAGTAGCAAACTAGAGTTTTTTTTTTTTTTTTGTCTCTTCTCTAAAGTTGTCACTTGCCTTTTTACGCGAATGCGAAACATTTGTGATGAGTCCACCCGGTTACTCAGCAAGTCACAAACTCTAAAGTGCTTTGCATACTCATATTTCAAGTTGCCGTTTGACGTAAAGGTAAATATTGGTGATGAATACCCCTAGTTACTAAGCACTCAAAACATTGGAGTATATTGACTTTATTCAAATATATATATATATATATTATCACTCTATTTACTTAAACTCAATTTAGGACTAGATCTAAAGGGAATAATCACCAGAAAAAGCATCACATTTGTTTATTGTGTATAATCGCATGACTCATATAACTTTGTAAGGAATTTATGAAACTCAACAATCCTAAAGTAAATAAGTATCCTTCTTCTTACTTTATAAGAAATTGTTTATCCTGAAATTTTTTTCGAAAGACTCAAAAATTAAAGACTCAAAAATTAAATAACCCTAATACCCCCAAACTTAGATGGAACATTGTCCTCAATGTTCGAAAGAAAATGTAAAAAGAGGCATGTGTCACCATCTAGCAAGGAGAGACTGAAAATAAAAGATGAAAATAAAAAAATGAATGAATAAAAGAAAATAAAGGGAAAGTGTAAATACTCCCCTGAAAATTGGGTTACCTCCCAATAAGCGCTGTGTTTTCTGTCTTCAGCTAGACTTGATGAGGTCATGCAATGTATTGAATGGTTTGAAGATTCACATCGTCCTCCTGCGGTGCTATGCTCACCTCTATGTATGGCTTCACTCTATGCCCGTTCACCTTAAATGTTTGATTCTTCTCTTTGCTATGAACCTCCAATGCACCATGTGGAAAGACTCTTGTGACAATGTATGGCCCATACCATCTTGACATAAGCTTGCCTGGAAAAAGTCTCAATCTTGAGTTGTATATCAGTACCTTCTGTCCTTCATAAAACTCCTTCCTTGCTAGCTGTTTGTCATGGTACAACCTGGTCCTTTCCTTGTACAACTTTGCATTTTCATATGCGTCGTGCCTCAACTCTTCAAGCTCATTTAGTTGTAATCGTCTTTTGTCGCCTGCTTGTTTCATATCGAAATTGAACCTTTTAATGGCCCAATAAGCTTTGTGCTCCAACTCCACTGGTAGATGATAGGCTTTTCCAAAAACCAAATGGTATGGGGACATGCCGATAGGTGTTTTGTATGCTGTTCGGTAGGCCCATAATGCATCATTCAAGCGCAGCGACCAATCCTGTCTCCTTGTGTTGACTGTCTTTTCCAAAATGCTCTTGATTTCTCTGTTGCTAATCTCCACCTGCCCACTAGTTTGGGGATGATATGGGGTGCCCACTCTATGTGTGATACCATATTTCTTCATCAAAGAAGCAAATGGAAAATTATTGAAGTGGCTTCCTCCATCACTTATTATTGTTCGAGGTGTCCCAAACCTAGTGAAAATGTTTTCCTGCAAAAACTTGACAACAACTTTGTGATCATTAGTTCTTGAGGGGACAGCCTCGACCCATTTAGACACATAATCCACACCAACAAGTATATATAAATAACCAAATGAGTTAGGGAAGGGACCCATGAAGTCGATTCCCCACACATCAAAAAGCTCGATCACTTGGATGTTTTGCAGTGGCATTTGATTTCTAGAAGAGATGTTGCCTGTCCTTTGGCATTTGTCACAAGACCTGCACAAAGAAAAAGCATCTTTGAATACTTTAGGCCAATAAAATCCAGATTGCAATACCTTGAGCGCTGTTCTTTTTGGTCCAAAATGTCCTCCACATGCATATTGGTGGCAATGTTGTAGAATACTCAATTGCTCTTCTTCTGCCACACATCTTCTTATAATTTGATCAGGGCAAAATTTGAACAAATAAGGATGATCCCAATAATAGTGCTTGCACATAGCCACCAGTTTCTTTCTTTCCTGACTTGTCATACCTGGAGGGAAAACACGAGCAGTGAGATAATTTACAATGTCAGCATACCATGGAAAATTTGAGCAGTGAGATACCAGTCGACTGTTCCTGTTATCAGTCGACTGTCCCGAGGGTATGTTTATTTCAAATAGATGTTCATCTGGGAAAGTTTCATTAAGTGGGGGCACAATTCTCTTTTTCTCATGCAGTAGTCTGGACATGTGATCTGCAACAACATTGTCGCTTCCTTTTTTGTCTCTAATCTCAAGATCGAATTCTTGAAGCAACAACACCCATCTGATCAACCTAGGCTTAGCCTCCTTTTTAGCAAACAAATATCTCAAAGCAGCATGGTCAGTAAAAACGATAACTTTAGAACCAATTAAATATGATCTAAACTTCTTTACAGCAAAAATAACAGCTAACATTTCTTTTTCAGTAGTGGAATAATTTAGCTGTGCGTCGTTTAGAGTTCGAGAAGCATAGTAAATAACATGGAGTTTCTTATTGATTCGTTGACCTAAAACAGCTCCTAAGGCGTAATCACTTGCATCACACATGAGCTCGAAAGGATGGCTCCAATCTGGTGCCATGACAATAGGTGCAGAAATGAGAAGATTTTTCAATGTAATAAAAGCATTTGTGCACTCTTCTGTCCATACAAACTCAACATCCTTAGCCAACAAGTCACAAAGGGGTTTGGAGATTTTTGAAAAGTCTTTTATGAATCTTCTATAGAACCCTGCATGCCCTAGAAAACTCCTAACACCCTTGACTGTAGTGGGAGGGGGTAGTTTTGATATTATATCAATTTTTTGCTTTGTCTACCTCTATTCCTCTTTTTGACACCACGTGTCCCAAAACAATACCTTGTTGTACCATGAAATGACACTTTTCCCAATTCAGCACTAAATTGCATTCTTCACATCTTTTAAGTACAAGCTGCAAATGGTTAAGGCATTCATCAAAACAAGATCCAAAAACACTAAAGTCATCCATAAATACCTCGATGAACCTTTCCACCATGTCTGAAAATATACTCATCATGCATCTTTGAAATGTTGCTGGTGCATTGCACAATCCAAAGGGCATCCTCCTGTATGCAAAAGTACCAAAAGGACATGTAAAAGTGGTTTTTTCTTGATCTTCTGGAGCAATAGCAATTTGATTATAGCCACTATAACCATCTAAAAAACAATAATGACTATATCCTGCTAATCTTTCTAACATTTGATCAATAAAAGGAAGAGGGAAGTGATCTTTCCTGGTTTCATTATTCAGTTTCCTGTAATCAATGCAAACCCTCCAACCTGTAGTCACTCTAGTAGGGATAAGCTCATTCTCTTCATTTGTCACCACTGTGACTCCACTTTTCTTAGGCACTACATGTATAGGACTTACCCATTTGCTATCTGAGATAGGATAGATGATGCCAACATCTAGTAGCTTCAGAATCTCTGCTCTTACCACTTCCTTCATGTTTGGGTTAAGCCTTCTCTGTGCCTCCCTGCTTGGTTTTGCGTTGTTTTCAAGGAGTATTCGATGCATGCATTTGGATGGACTTATTCCTTTGATGTCTGCAATGGTCCATCCTATTGCACTCTTGTGTTCTCGTAATACCCTCAGCAGCTTATCTTCTTCCTGTGCACTTAAGTTTGCAGCAATTATCACTGGTAGTGTCTGGTTCTCACCCAAATATGCATGCTTCAAATGGTCGGGCAACTGCTTAAGCTCTATGTCTGGAAGTCTCGGTGCAGTCGACTCAGCCTGTATACCAGTCGACTTGTCTAGTCCACCAGTCGACTTGTCTGTAGAAACAAAAATGTCATCAGTCACGAATTTTTCAAATACAGGTGCATACTTACCTGAGTATGACTTCGGAGTTTCAAGGTGATGTACTGTCTCTGCAATCCCCCAGTCATCGTATTCCTGTTCATCGTTAGATAAAGTTATAGATTGTGTAATTATGGCTTGTAGTGGTTCAACGCTATGTACCTGAAATGTTTGATCAACAATATCCTGTACCACATCAACATTATAGCATTCATGATCATCATGTGGTAATTTCAGTGTATCAAACATTTTAAATTCAACCTTCTCTTCATTTATTTTCATGCTTATAGTACCCTTTTTGACACAAATTTTTATATCAGCCGTACTCATAAAGGGCCTACTTAAAATGATTGGTAGAGAAGATGGCATTGAAGAGTCCTCCATGTCTAACACAACAAAATCAGCAGGCAAAATAAAATCGTTTACCTGGACTAGGACATCTTCCAAAATACCTCTAGGTCGTTTGATACTGCGATCCGCCAACTGCAATGTGATGGATGTTGGTTGGAGTTCCCCCAATCCTAGCTTTTCATAGATGGTGTATGGGAGAAGATTTATGCTTGCCCCCAAGTCTAGTAATGCTTTCTCAAAGAAGTGCTCACCAATCCTGCAAGAAATAGTAAAACTACCTGGGTCTTTTAATTTAGGAGGTAATTTTCTTAATAAGACAGCGCTCACTTCTTCTGTCAAAGCCACATCCTCCCTAACCTGAAATGTTCTTTTGTGAGTGCAACATTCTTTCAAAAATTTAGCATAAGAAGGAATTTTTTTAATAGCATCAAGTAGGGGGATATTTATTTCTACCTTTCTGAGAGTTTCAAAGATGTCAAATAAATGTTGTTCTTTCTTTTGCTTGACTAACCTTTGAGGGAATGGTGGCACAACTGTTCTTTCTTTTTCACTTACCTTGTTGGACCCCACAATTTTTGATGGTTGTGTTTCTGCTTCTTCTGTGTGTGTTCCAACTTTGTTGTCAATTATCTTACCACTTCTTAATATTGTGACTGCCTTGAGCTGTTCTTGGCCTCCAGAGTTTGGTATAGTTTGTGATAGAAGTTCCCCTGCCTTTCGTTCGCTTAATTCTTTAGCAATTTGGCCAATCTGTGTTTCCAACTTCTGAATTGCTTGCCCTTGTTGGTTGCTTGTTTGATGTTGTTGTTGGAGCAATTGAAGAACGGTGGATTCAAAATTCAACTTCTTCTGTTCTTGAACTGGCCTATCAATCCCACTTCCCATTTGGAAGTTCCATGCATGTCCTTGTGTGAATTGAGTCCCTTGATTATTCTGATTATTGCTCCAGGAGAAGTTTGGATAGTTCCTCCATCCTGGGTTGTATGTGTTCGAGAAGGGATTGTTCTTTTGTGGGAACACTCCTCGACCCACATAGTTTGCATGCTCCTGATCTGTGAAAGAAGACATGGGACATGTATCAGTGGTATGATCTACATGAGAACAAATTGCACAAATTTCATTTGTTTGATTTTTAACTCCACCCATCATTGACATTGCATTAACAAGCATATCAATTTTTTTATTCATGTTTACCATTTCTAATTGAATGTTATTGCTATTAGAAATTTCGTAAACTCCCTGTTTTTTCGAAGTGCCCCTCCTTGTTGAGAATTGTTGTGAATTCTCGCTGAGTTCTTCAAATAGTTCAATGGCCTCTTCACCGCTTTTCCTCATTAAGATCCCGTTGCAAGCTGAATCCACAATTGTCTTGTTAGTATCATTTAAACCTTCATAAAAAGCTTGTACCTGATCATCTTTAGGCATATTGTGCGTAGGGCATTTGAGAAGTTTGTTCTTGAAATCCTTCCATGCTTCGAAAAATAAATCTCCATCCTTTTGTTGGAAGAGTTGAATCTCCCTTTTCAGTTGTTTGGTCTTTTGGGCTGGGAAGAATTCTTTCAAAAATTTCGTGGCCAATTGCTCCCATGAATTAATTGATCCTGGTTCCAAAGAATTATACCATAGTTTAGCATTAAGTTTTAAAGAAAAAGGGAACAATATTAACCTGATTTGTTCAGGGGTGAGCCCTTGAACGCTTTGTGTCCTGCAAAGATCAAAGAAGTCTTGCAGATGGAGATGAGGCTCTTCGTCAGGTTTGCCACTAAAGTGGGGAACCATAATAAGTAACTGAGGAGATAGATGCATGTTCCCTGTGACATTAGGTTGGTACGCAATACAGGAAGGTTGTTCAATGTTCTTAGGCGTGAATTTGTCCTGCATTGGTACTCGATTGGTTATTTCTTCTGCCATTATTGCTCGTGAATTGACTCTCTGTGCAGTCGACTGGTTTCGTGCAGCAGTCGACTGGTTGGTCGCAGTCAGTCGACCTAATCTGTGCAAAGTGCGTTCTGTTTCTGCGTCAATTGGTAGTAGCTCTGGACGAAGTGATCTCCTTCCGTGCATCCACCAAAATCCTGTATCCTAAAAGAAAAATACTGATCAATAAAATTAAAAGAAAGAAAATAAAAGCTTCCTACTGATCTGTAAGTTAAAATACTAGACAATCCCCGGCAACGGCACCAAAAACTTGTTGTGCAATCTAGATACCTAAATAAATAGATAAACTAGACACAAATTAAAAACCTCGCAAGTGCACGAATCGTTTATAGAAGCGTAGCAATAGCAAGGGTCGATCCCACAGAGATTGTAGACTTTAACTTACTAATCAATAAAAAGAATAAGAATCATAAAGGGTTGGTCTAAAAGTCTAAAAGAAATAAAAAGATTAAAACTAAATTAAGAAGTGTTGAATCACAAGTATTTATGAAGTAGTTGGGTTTAGATATCCACCAATAGTCAATAATGCTAAGTTACCTTCTGAACTTCTTCTTATTACTCATGTTTGTTCTCTTCAAGGGCATGGTATCTACTCCTTAAAGTAATGTTTCCCTAAGCCAAGAATTAGGCATGGTATCTACTCTAATTCGTTTCTTTCATCAAGTGTTTAGCATGGTATCTACTAAGTTGTACTTAAAGAAAACATAAGATCAGTGGAAACGAACAAACACTCAAGGTTCTAGAAATTGGTATCAGATCTAGATCCCTTAAGTTGATTGAACCAAGAACCCCTAAAGATTCCTTTGTTACAAGTTATGAGCACGAGATACGGGTCGTCTCAATATGCTCATCTAACAGATTCAGATCTATACTACTCAAACTTATAACCTCAGACTCAGACCAGTCGACTGTTGTCACATCAGTCGACTGCTCTTCAGAAACATCTGAACAAGTTCGATTATTATAAATCTATGCCAATACTCTCAGATTCAATCAATAAGTAAATAGAAGAATTCAGAAGAATATAGCACTACATAACTACGGCTTCAATCTACCCAACTATGAATTTAGTTCCACATAATAATACTTTTATTGATCAACAAGTTCGAATACATGATTAACATAAAAGAATTGAAAAGAGAAGGAATAAACTGGTTTAGTTCGGTCAGAGAGGTCGGCTGGCTGTCACACAGTCGACCGGCCGTTCTTTTTCTAATGCTTGATCTCCTTTCTTCTTCTTTGATGCCGATAAAAGTGCTTCTTGTTGATGACTCTGAAACATGTGATTCAGTGATTAGGAATGTGGAAGAAGCCCCCTCATTCATGCTTCTTGGTTGGTATTTATAGAACACGGCTGAGGAATTAGGGTTTCCCCTTTTTCAGGAAAGTCCCTCTCTTTTTATTATTTCTTTCCTTATTTGATCGGCGATTTATATCTTTCTCTTTTCTTCTTTTATTCCTTATCTGCTAACCACGTGCTCTTGCCAATCCCCTGTCTCTGGTTTTGATTCGTTGGAGAAGTTGTTATTCGCATATAGACTGGGTTTGGATAGATTTAGATTTAGATTCGGCTGCATCTTATCCCTTCACTCCGCCGCATACCAGTCGACTGCCTTGGATGTAGGTCGACTGGTACTGAGACATCTATGGCTTCACGATTTCTCGGTCAAGTCGACTGATATTTGGGGAGGTCGACTGTGCCGAGGCTTAGCTAACTCT
This sequence comes from Hemerocallis citrina, assembly GCA_017893485.1. Taxonomy (NCBI): domain Eukaryota; kingdom Viridiplantae; phylum Streptophyta; class Magnoliopsida; order Asparagales; family Asphodelaceae; genus Hemerocallis; species Hemerocallis citrina. The sequence goes on from CM030365.1 coordinate 144,092,513, forward strand.
CTGTCCGGTCGACTGGCTGAGGAATTAGTCGACTGATCTCTGCTGTAGTCTGTATTGGTCTGGAATCTGCTTTGTTTTGCTGTTATCGGCTGTTTCCTATTGAAAAGAGAAAATAAGAGTTAAATATCACATATAGAGCTTTTAAATGTGCATTTATAATAAGATTATTGCTCCTAAATGTGAATATTCTTGTGTTCATCAGACCCTCTGGATCTTACTTTCCTAGGAGGCATGGCTGGAGGAGGTCTTACTGACGGGAAGAGAAGAGACTGCTATTCGTACGTTTCCCACAGACGGTGCCAATCTGTTGCCGCTAAATCTGGTGTGGGGGCAAACAAATAGTATTTGTGGATTCTTAGGGAAACTGAATAGTAAACCTGTATACCTGTTCCGTCGGGGTATGATCGTTGCTCCCACCGTACACCTGCAAAAAGTGCGAGACACCGGGGTTGTTCCCGGCGACGCACCCTCCGACGCTCAAGTCAGTAATCTAGGAAGACTATGAAAGAGCGCAAAAAACTGGAGAAAGATTGATTACCTCTTAATGGAGATGGATGGGGGGTATTTATAGGCGTCTTAGGGAACAAATTAGGCATGTAATTCCTGTGTATAGATAAGGAATGTAATCCCTAATCCCTAGTGAAAGGATAGATATGAATCAGGGCTGTTGATTAATATTAATCAGAAACCCTAATTCTATCCTGCTGGACCGGGTTTGTTGCAGGTTGAAGCCCGCACCCAGTTGAGGTGGGTCCGTTCGCGGGTTAATGGCTCTTTGGGGAGGAGACCCAGTACCCGCTTTAGACCCGTTTGTAGGTGAAATTACCGTTTTACCCCTGGGCTTCAGGATTCGTGCCCAATTTGGACGGTCTCGATTAAACTCCCATTTTTAGCCACATCAGGATCACATCGCGATTTCGGAAATAGCGGATGGAAAATTTAGTGAGCGATACAAACTCGCTAGATCTGGCGAGTTAATCTGAAAAATCTATTTTGGCCAGTGTTTTGGCGAGTCCCGTTTGAGCATATTTTTGTCTTTAAATTAATCATTTAGACTAAAATTGAGGGATGACTAATGTCGTTGAAGATGGTCTAATGGACTTGATAGAAAATAACTGAAATATTATTTTCTCTATCATTCAAACTTTATTTTTCTTCATCGTTGTAAATCCGGGTAATTGTTAATCCAACCGAAACTTATTAACTCTTGTCAAAATTTCTTTATTTTTCTTCAAAAAATGGATAAACTAACAATGCATCTTTGAAAACTACATATTCTTCCTCACGTTATTTTTCCAAATTTGCCATCAATCTTATTTTTTAATGATAGATTATAAGCTTAATCATTTATTTCCTTAAAACTATTAAATATTTTCTCATTTAATTGTCTAATCTTATTTTTTTAATTTGATTTCTATTTGTCCCGGGTAAAATCATGGTTAACTTAGTGATATCTAACATAGAGATAAATATGAAATAAAGTCCAAATTATTATGGACATATACGAAAATACACATTTGTGAAGAGTATATATGATATTATTATATTTATTAAGGATATACATGTTAAAACCCAATAATTCTTTTGTGCTTTATATGAATTTTAACAACATTGAAAATTGATGACATTTGCTAGTACTAAAATAGAAAAGAGACTCATGCAATGGTACAGTTGCACCATTGCATATATTTTGGAATTTGAGAAGATTAGCTGTGTGGGGATGCATGATTATCCACATATTTCTAAGTACCATATTCATTTTAATTTTCTACATAAATTTGATACTTACCCACTTATTTTTCGTTCACAAAGGAACTGCCATTTCCTTTCTCTTTAAAAATAAAATAAAATTCCCAGTCCGTTCTCTTCCTGATCTTGTGCACCTAAAAAGAAATGGCACTGGACTTTTTTTCTTTTATTGGAATCCATGGGTTGTTGGGCCTTCGGCGATTTTTTTTAATGCCTTTTTCGAAACTATTTGGATAACAATGGCTAAACTAATAGTGCTCGTGGACTTAGCATACTCCTCACCATGTTCAATAAAGTTCGGTTTCTTCTTTCTGCTACACCATTCTGGACCGGAGAATTAGGCATGGTGTATTGGGCAACAATCTCATGCTCTTGAAAAACATCGCAAATGGCACATGTGCTTGTCCATCCTCAGTGTATCTGCCATAATATTCTCCACCTCTATCTGATCACACGATCTTGATTTGCTTGCCACACTGTTTCTAAACTTCAGCCTTAAAAGCCTGAAAGGAATCCAATGCTTTATTCTTATTATGAAGCATGTAGAGATACATGTATGGTTAGTAATCATATATGAAGGAGATGAAGTATTTCTGACCATGTGAGTTCATGTCTGGACTACATATATCAGTATGTATGATCTCTAATATGTCAGAACTCCTATTGGTACATTTCTTTGACTTGTTGATCTGCTTTCCCTTAATGCAGTCCACACAAAGTTCAAAATCAGTAAAATCTAAAGTACTAAGCACTCCATCATTTACGAATCTTTTAATTATTTCAATGGAGATATGACATAATCTCTGGTGACATAATGTAGAGGAATCTTCTTTAACAACACATCTTTTGTGCTAGCTTGGACATGCAATTAATTATAAGTAGTATCATTTTGGAAGAAAATGAGATAAAGACCATCAGATAAAATATCTTTTCCAACACAATCAGATTTATTCATCACTGAAAGATGTTTTTGGAAAAATGAAAAGAATATCCAAAAGGTACTAATCTGGAAACGGAAATCAAGTTTCGTGAGAAAGTTGGTACATAAAAGGTCTTTTGCAATTTTAAAATATAACCACTACTTAAAATTAAACAGCAAATCCCTATAGCCTCCACATGTGAGCTTATCTTGTTTCTGGATAAGATGTTTTGCTTACCTCCCACTGGCTTCCTTAGGTTTTGCATACTCTACAAGAAATTTGAAATGTGGATTGTAGATCCAGAGTCAATCCACCAGAATCCAGAGTCAATCCACCAGGTGTTGATATTAACATTAACCATATTAGATTCATAACACACAAATGAGGTTGGGTTACCTTTCTTCTCTAGCCATTTTTTGAAATTTGGGACATTCCTTCTTTATGTGTCCCTTCTATTTGCAGAAGAAATACTTATTATCTTTCTTAATATCAGCTTTAGGAGGAATGTTATGCTTCCCTTTCTGATTGGCTAGAAATTTTACTTTCTTGTGCATTACCAACATTGCACTTTCTCCTTGCTCCATCACCAGCCTTCCTTCCTCTTGTACACACATGGTCATCGATTTATTGATCCTCCATTTGAATTTATGTGTGTTATAAGAGATTTTGAAAGGCACGTACTGATGCGTGAGAGTGTTAAGGATGAAGTGCACAAGGAAGGACTCCGACATTTCAACCTCGAGTTTCATTAGTTGAGCCATGATATCCCTCATTTCCATTATGTGTTCGCGAACACCTTTTACACAGGTGAGCTTCAAGGATGTGAACTTCATAATTAGGGTACTTACTAGCGCCTTATCTAAAGTGACGAATTGCTCGTCAACGGCCTTTAGCAACTCACGGACTTTTTGATGCTGCTTGACTGAACCACGTATACCAGCACCAATTTTGGTCTTTATGTACATCACGCCGAGCCGATTGGATCGGTCCCATCGTTCATAAAGCTGAATTTGATCTGGAGTGCTAGTATCAGTGACTTTAGGTGGTTCATCTTTCCTAATAGCATAATCTATGTCCATACACCCTAATTGAATGAATATTCTCTCCCTCCAAACATTATAATTATTTCCATTAAGTTCGGAAACTTCACAACCAATATCACAGAAATTTGTAGGTAAAACTACACAATATAAAGATTACATGCTACGTTAAATTTGAGGCATAAATAGAATCATGCTTTGCCAATGTAAATCATGCTTAAATAAATCTAATGACATCAAAAATTGTTTGTATGATAAAACTGTCAAAATCAATTCTTCCTAACTCCTGTGGATAAATTAAAAAGAACTAATACTGATATCTTATCCTAATTAGGTGGTTCATCTTTCCTAATGCATAATCTATGTCCATATACCCTAATTGAATGAATATTCTCTCCTTCCAAACATTATAATTATTTCCATTAAGTTCGGAAACTTCACAACCAATATCACAGAAATTTGTAGGTAAAACTACACAATATAAAGATTACATGCTACGTTAAATTTGAGGCATAAATAGAATCATGCTTTGCCAATGTAAATCATGCTTAAATAAATCTAATGACATCAAAAATTGTTTGTGGACTAAATCTTTAATTCAATAAGATTCACTATTCTTTATGATAGTGTTTTTCAAACTATTTTGCTAAATTCATAATTCTTGAGGGCATATTATGATTATAGTTTGTTATTTTTCTATCTTTAAACTTTATGATAAAACTGTCAAAATCAATTCTTCCTAACTCCTGTGGTTAAATTAAAAAGAACTAATACTGATATCTTATCCTAATTAAATAAATTAATATAATAAAATCCTTGTGGGGGTAAAGTCATTATATTTATAAAATCAATTACAATTCATGTCCATTATGTGATCCTTATCCTTTTTTTTTGTGATCCTTATCCTCTTAATATATAATTTTATATATAATCAAAAGATGTTGTCGCTATTCCTTGATCAATTAAAATTATATGGTTCACTAGACATTTTAAGCTTTATTTAATGCCTAATAACAATTATTTAGCGAAACAATAACAATAATTATTTCAACTTAATATAGCATATTTAATGACTAGACATTATGAAACTTAATATGTTAAATAATTGCAACTATATTAATATGTTAAATAATAACATATGTGCTGAAGCATTATCCTTTTTAAAAATAAAATAAAATAAATTTGTAAAGAACATGAGTTGAACCCATAAAACCATAGACTTAGGAAAAGAGCACCTTAACCATTGGGCCACTTAGTGGGCTTGCACTATATTGCAAAATGAAGATACTTATTACCAAAACTTAGAATTTTAAAACCATCATCCTCAACCTCCAACCGGGTCTATTTCGACTCGTACGACCTGGTTGCAAACCCGTCGATTTACAAAGCTTTTGACCACCAAAATTGATATTTCAAATTATTCAAATGTTAGAAATCTAATTACCCAATGATTTCTAATCTTATCAAAAGGTTCAAAAAAAAAACTTTGGAACGAAAAATTAATTTCATGGGTTTCTATCAAAAATAGAAATATAATCAACAAGGCAGAGGTTCTTCAACTCCGATACCAAATGTTAGAATTCTTAAGTGCTTAATATCGATTCATCATGCGGAAAAACGATATATGGATCGAAAATGAAATGAGCCGAAAATCATACCTCCCGCCATTGATGATTTGCGCGACCACTGTTTTCTTATGATCTTTGGATCTTCCAAACTCTTAGTCACTGCTCTTGATGGTATAGCTTAAGATTTTTTGAGTGTATTGAGTTTGGGGACCAAAAATGCTATTTATGCCGGGCCTACCATCAAGCTCCCGATTAATGTTGTTGTTACTCTTTGTAACTAATCCACTTCCCAATAGATTAGTGGTGACTAATGCAGAGGAAACCAAAGTGCTGACCACATTAATGGAGGGGTTACGGGAATTGAAGGGTCAGAAGCTAAAGTGTCGAGAAACTAAATGGGACGAAGGGGTAGGTCTCACACCGTAACCCAAGCAAAAGCTTGTTTTCTATATTCTTGGGCCAAGAGTTCTTCAAAGGAACCGTACCTTATTATAGGGTATAAACAGTAAATTGAATAACCAACCATAAATTGTTAGGTTTTTAACATGTTTGTCCCAAATAAATATGTAAATATCACATATATTCCTCACAAATATATATTTTCATATTTGCTCCTAACAAGAGACAATGCCAGAACAATTTTACCGGGTGAGCCAAACAATAATAAACTTTAAATTTTTTTTTAAAATATCAACTTACTATAAAACAAGTAATATAGTTTACATATTTTCTTCTTCAAAAAAGAAGAAGGCAGTTTACATATCATACTTTTGAACATAAACGAAAAAAATTTAAATTATCATGCTTTCTTACAAGATCCCAAAAGTAGATTTTTTTTTGTTTTTGTTATTTGTATTTGCTAAAACCCAAAAGCGTATTTTCTATCAAATAAAAAAGAAAGCTCATACAGCCTAGAAGTGAAAATTTAATTATAAATGCATACACACATATAGGTTTATTAGAAATTATGGGTGGGCCAAAATGCAAATATTCTTACCTATTGGGAGATTTCAAAATAGTTGGGTGTCCTGGGTCCACCCGGGCCATAACTAAGCCCCGTCCTTGACCCTAACATTATGTGCTACAGATCATAGTTACCCTTATAGTTAAAAAAAGCTAAAAAAGGAGAGAAGTTTCATTTTTTTATGAACTTGATGAAAATTGACTGAAATATCATATTTTCTACCATTCAAACTTTATCTCCTTCAGCCTTATAAACCTAAAAGGTTGTTTATTCAACCAAGACTGGTCAACTATTCTCAAAATTTCTTATATTTTTCTCAAGAAATGAACAAACTTACAGTGCATCATTGAAAACTTCATATTTCTCCTCATGTTACTTCTCTAAATTTGTTATCAATTTTGTGTTTTTAATTATAGATTGTAAATTCTCCGGTTTATTTCCTTTAACTCTCTAAAATTCTTAATTTTTTCTCATTTCATTTTCTAATTTCATTTTTCAAATCGATTTCTATTTGTCTAGTAGTGGTTAAATCATGCTTAACTTAGGGATATCTAACATAGGGTTATATATGAAATAATATCAAAATTATAAGAGGCATATATGAAAATACACATCTGTGCAAGGTATATACACTACAAAAGATACTGCTTTTACCGGCGATTATTCCCCGGCGTTTTACTAGTAGCGCCGGGGTAGGGAGCGAGTAGGAATTGGGCGCCAGATGGGATGGTCATACACCGGCGGTCGATTTAAAATGCCGGCGTATGTTAGTATTCACCGGCGTTTTACCTAAACACGCCGGTGAAGTTTATTATTCACCGGCGTTTTTTATTATAAACGCCGGCGAATATACGGACACATTCACCGGCGTTTCCAATTAAAACACCGGTGAATAACTGGGAATAAAACCCGCGAACCCTAATCTTTCGCTCGCCATTTTCCCATTACCCAAAAAAAAAAAGGAAAGAGGCGCTTTTGTTTCCCTCCTTCCTCGCTCTACTTCCCGCGCGTTTGCCTCCGCCGCTTCGTCCTCTTCGACGGCCTTCGACCATTCGAAATCGTCCCTTATTCCCTTCGTCCTTTTCGATTTCCTTCTTCCCTCTCTCTATTTGGAGGTGAATCGGCGGTCGCCCCCTCTCTCTCTCTCCTACGCCCCCGCCCTCGTCGCCCCGCTCCCTCTCTCTCTCTTCGGTATGATCTCTTGATTTCCCTTATTTTCCAAAAAAGGCAGCTTTTTTCAGTTTATTCATTTCGATTTCCTTAGCATGAACAGTTTAGTTGAGATGAAGAATTAATAGAAAAATATATGCTTAGATAATGGAAATTTTCATCTTATTTTACTCTTAATGAAGCTGATTTCATGCATCTGATTGTCTTCATGGCATGTTTGTTTTTTTACCCAAAATGGGTTCACTGTGAACTGAGGATGCTCTAGGTACGTATGCCAATATCCTCCGGCCGGATATGCACAACAATTGGATTTTAGATTTAGTTGGGCACAGTGAATTAGTAGAGCCACATATAAGCTCAGTTAATGGGAAATTTTCATTTTCAGATACTGTTAAAGTAACCTGATTGCAATCTTTGGCATGGTTTTTTAACACAAAATGGGTTCACTTCCAAACTAAGTATGCTGCATAGCATACCCGTTTTCTTTCACTGCTAATGAAGCTGATTTCATGCATCTGATTGTCTTCTTGGCATGCATATTTTTTTACCCAAAATGGGTTCACTGTGAACTGAGGATGCTATAGGTACGTATGTCAAAATCCTCTGGCCGGATATGCACAACAATTGGATTTTAGATTTAGTTGGGCTAAAGAAGTAGTAGAGCAACATATAAGCTCAGATAATGGGAAATTTTCATTTTCAGATACTGTTAAAGTAACCTGATTGCAATCTTTGGCATGGTTTTTTAACACAAAATGGGTTCGCTTCCAAACTAAGTATGCTGCATAGCATCCCCAGTTTCTATAGGTTCACTTCCAGACTAAGTGAACTGAGGATGCTATAGGTACGTATGCCAAAATCCTCCGGATACGCACGGGTTTTAGATTTAGTTGGATTGAAGAAGTAGTATAGCAACATATAAGCTCTGATAATGGAAAATTTATCATTTTCAAATACTGTTAAAGTAACCTGATTGTCAATCTTTGGCATGGTTTTTTATACGAAAATGGGTTAACTTCCAATCTAAGTATGCTGCTAGCATCCCCATTTTCTTTTTTTGTTGTTAGTGAAGCTTATTTTCATGCATCTGATTGTCATCTTGGCATGTTTTTTTTTACCAAAATGGGTTCACTGTGAACTGAGGATGGTATAGGTACGTATGCCAAAATCCTCCGGCCGGATATGCGGCTACAATTGGGTTTTAGATTTAGTTGGGCTGAAGAAGTAGTAGAGCAACATATAAGCTCAGATAATGGGAAATTTTTCATTTTCAGATACTGTTAAAGTAACCTGACTGCAATCCTTGGCATGGTTTTTTAACAAAATGGGTTCACTTCCAAACTAAGTATGCTGCATAGCATTCCCAGTTTCTTTCACTGTTAATGAATTGAAGCTTATCCCATGCATCTGATTGTCATTTTGGCATGTTTTTTTGACCAAAATGGGTTCACTGTGAACTGAGGATGCTATAGCTCTATGCCAAAATCCTCCGGCTATGTACAACAATTGGTTCAGTCTGCAAAATATATGCTTACATACTAGACATTTTAATTTTTCTTTTATTGTTTCTTTTGTTTAGTATTATTATTATTATTATTATTATTATTATTATTATTATTATTATGAGATAAGTGATTATTAGTAGTCATGAACAGAATAGTTCATGAGTCATCAGATCTTCTTGTTACCGTAGTTACAGCACGACGCGCTCATTATTCGGTCGATTCCTCTTCATCAGCAAAATACCCTTTACCATCATCATCTCCTTGAACGGAAAGCTAAATACAGGGGAGACTATAGTCGATTTTTTTTATGCTCGAACACAGGGTGTGCGATAAAATACCGTCTAAGGTGGTTGTGATCATTTCCACAAAAGGTCGTTTAGGGTTTGGTGAATAGAGTAGATTGTGTTAAGATGTAGTTTTTTTTTGTACATTTTTTGGAGCCACAATTTCTTTATTTTACAGTTAAAGATTATATCGTTTATTTATTTGCAGCTAGGGATAGTTTTCAAATAGGTGAAATTTAATATACAAAATGCCTTTTACTATTATTACTATTTAATATATCAAATTTTAATTTCAGACTGTGTGCTATTGATATAATGGATAGAAGTTGGATTAGTAAACCACGATTATCCAAGGAGTACCGTGATGGTATTAAAGATTTTATTATCTTTGCCAAACGACATTCCCGTGATCCCAACCTAATCCTTTGTCCATGCCTTCGCTGTACAAATTGTATGCTGAGGACATGTGACGTAGTACATACACACTTGGCTGTCAACGGTTTTCTTCAAGGGTACACAAGGTGGTTTTGTCATGGAGAGGATCATACGGCAGCTCCTGTTCGTCCGGTTGTATTAGAAAATGAGGTTGAGCCCTTAGTGAACGAAGACTTAAGCGTTCCCGATGAGATGCATGCTTTGTTACAAGATGCCATGGGGATTCATAATGTTCCTTTCCACACCAATGACCCAACAACCGAAGTTCACAATGAGTCAACAGAAACAAACCAGATTGGTGGTGGGGTGGACGAGGAAATGTCTGGCCCCACCCATGAAAATAATAAGCAGCAAGAATCCTTCGCTAAGTTACTTGAAGATGCTAGTATCCCGTTGTACCGCGACTGCACCAAATTTTCTAAGTTCTCATTCATTGTCAGACTATTTCAGATTAAATGTTTAAACGGGTGGTCTGCTAAGTCCTTCACTATGCTACTTGAATTGTTGAATGAAGCATTTCCTAAAATCTGTATTCCAAACTCAGCCTATAAAATCAAAAAATTCCTAAGTTCTCTCGATCTAGGATATGAGAAGATAGCAGCATGTCCAAATGACTGTATGCTTTTCACGAGTGGTAAGGAAAGTCTGGAGAATTGCGAAGTGTGTGGTTCTTCGAAATGGAAAGAAAGACCAAATCAAGACGAGGGAGCCAGTGGATCTACTAAGCGAAGTAGGAAAAAGAAGCCTGCCAAAACATTGCGTTACTTTCCTCTAATTCCTAGGTTACAAAGGTTGTTTATGTCCACGAAAACTTCTTCTGATATGAAATGGCATGCTGAAGGCCGCACTAATGATGGGATTCTTAGACATCCTGCTGATTCTCAATCTTGGAAAAGATTTGATGAAAGATATCCTGATTTTGCGGAAGATCCTCGAAATGTGAGACTTGGACTAGCTAGTGATGGTTTCAACCCTTTCAGGAAAATGAGTAGTACATACAGCATATGGCCGGTTGTGTTGATACCATACAATTTGCCGCCATGGAAATGCATGAAGCAGTCCTCATTTATTTTGTCCATGATAGTTCCTGGACCGAAAGGTCCTGGAAATGATATAGATGTGTACCTACAACCGTTAATAGATGAACTTCAGAAGTTGTGGGTGGGTGTTCCAACCTATGATGCTGTGGCTAAAGAAACATTTTCTCTTCGTGCCGTGTTGTCTTGGACAATCAATGATTTTCCAGCATATGCAAATTTATCTGGATATAGTACTAAAGGACGTTATGCATGTCCATGTTGTGCTGACCAAACTAGTTCAAGGTGGTTGTACAATGGCAGAAAGTTTTGCTATATGGGTCATAGGAGATGGTTGCCTGACACACATATATTTCGGGCAGAGGCAGCGACATTTGATGGCACCGACGAGTGGGAACATGCTCCTGGGTCTTCCTCTGGTTCAGATATTTTGAGGCGGGTAGATGGTCATCAATTCAAATATGGAAAGGAACCAGAAGTCAGGACAAAGGGCAAGAAAAGGGCAAGGCCGGAGCAAGATAAGGAGACCGATCTATATGGCGAGGATGAGGATCAAAACTTGACGAGTTTAGGTGCATGGAAGAAGAAGAGTATTTTCTTCAAGTTGCCGTATTGGGAATTCAACTTACTGAGACATAATTTAGATGTGATGCATATCGGAAAAAATATTGGTGAGAATTGTATAGGAACAGTTATGGGAGATGATCGGAAGACAAAGGACAATCTCAAGAGCCGACTTGATTTGAAGTCAATGGGCATCCGACATGAGTTGCACCCAGAAGAATTGCCGAACGGGAAAGTGCTCCTACCTCCTGCAATCTATTCAATGTCAAAATCGGAGTTGGAGTTGTTTTGCAAAGTACTACTTGAACTTAAAGTCCCCGATGGCTATTCTTCTAACATGGCAAAATGTGTCAACCTTAAAGAGAAGAGGCTTCAGGGTCTAAAGTCACACGACTACCACATCCTAATGCAGGATCTCCTTCCTGTGGCCCTAAGGTCTTCAATGTGTGAGCAAGTCACTACTGTCCTGAAAGATCTTTGTAGCATATATAAAGGTATTTGCTCAAGAATGCTTCGTGTTGAAGATCTGGACCAATTGGAGCAGCAAGCGGCATTGACACTTAGTAAAATGGAGATGATATTTCCTCCATCGTTTTTCACTATTATGATTCACTTGATAATCCACCTTGCTGGTGAAGCCAGAATCGGTGGTCCTGTTCACTATCGGTGGATGTACCTCATTGAGAGGTAAAATAATTCGTTCATCTTGCGAAATTGAATTTTCAAAAGCTCATTTCTTTTAATCTCCTAATCCGCTCTAGTTTATTAATTATACATGTTCAGGTACCTATACCGGCTAAAGGGTTATGTGAAAAATAGAGCATATCCTGAAGGGTCAATAGCCCAGGGATATCTATCAGAGGAGTGCTCACATTTTTTTTCCAGGTATTTGCCTGGTGTGGAGACATCTTCCAGCAGACCACGTAGAAATCCAGACATTTCCAACCTTGATGGTGCACAATATCTTTTTGATACCGCTGGCACCACTGTTGGTAAAGTTGATGCATTTGAGCTCGATAGCTTAGCGTGGGAACAGGCACATCGATATGTGCTAGACCATCATGCATCAGTGGAACCATTTCGAAAGTAAGTTGTTTTTGAATGTAAATCGAATACAGTGAAAACCGCGGAGTTCGATATTTTTGATACTTTTGTTATTCCTAATTTCAATTGCTTGTTTTTTAGCGAATTTGTCAGGGACATCAAACGAAGGGCTAGACCAAGAAGACTACCACCACGTGAACAAAACAAGCTGATGAATGAAAAATTTCATAAGTGGTTTGAATCTCATGTAGGTGAATTACAGTTATGCAAGTTAATCTTTATTATATCTACATTTTCTATGGTGTTGATACGATTTGCGCAAAATTAATAGGTACATTCTTTGGGTCCTGAAGGTGCGTCATCTGAAATACAAGTACTTGCCAAAGGTCCCTATCAGATGGTCAAAAGATACGGAGGATACATATTCAATGGTTTTAGATTTCGTACTAAGGATCGTGAATCTAATTTGAAGTCTCAAAATAGTGGAATGGTAGTGACGTCTAAGACTAGAAGTTATGCTTCCAAATCGGACACGAGGCCTATAGATGGGGATCTCGACTACTATGGAGTGCTCACGGATATCATTGAGTTGAATTATTTTGGCCATTTCCGTGTTGTCTTATTTCGTGGGGATTGGGCTGAGTTTGATAGGAATTTTGCTAACAACAAGGACAAGCTTGGCTTCACAGTTGTAAACTTCTCAAAATTGATTCACATCGGTACACACATTAGCCATGAGCCATTTGTGTTTCCATTCCAAGTGCGACAAGTGTTCTACATTGAAGATCCAACCCTGCCAAAATCGTATGTGGCTATCCCTATGCAACCAAGAGATGTATTCCAACTGGGCGATACTTCAGACGATGAAGACGGTAAAGACATGAACAGTTACATTGCTTCTGAGTTTCCTGTGTTTGATGTAAACACAACCGATGTTGGAATTTGCGGGACTTGGCTCCGCAAGGATGGAGAAGAGGGCGATGTACTGGAAGATGTCGTATTGTAATTTACATGATTTTCAATTGAGTTTATTATATGTCTGTAATTTTATCTCTTAAATCTTGTTGTAATATTATGTCTGTAATTTCGAATATGTTCATTGTGAATTTAATACACTGGTTTAATTATCTTTCTATTTTCTACTGCTTGGTATTATTTACATTAAACTATGCTTAGTGTCATTTGAACCAAACTATCGTTGTCATTTGAACCAAACTATCATTTGAACCAAGTTACCGAATCCTTGACAGGTACAACATGCCGAGGCGTGGAAAGAGGGTAAATATAAATGATGGCAACGAGAGCCATGGGGATGAGCAGCCACTAAATAATAGTGGCAGGCAAACATATGAGAGTGAGGGTAGCACGCCGCCCACTGTCAAAAAACATCGGTAAGTCTTAAAATTGGTATTTTTAAAGAGATTATGTTACTTGAATGCATGAAAGACACGTACTAGTGTTTGTGAGTCTGCATTGTGGCTGCCGTCTATAAGCATTTCGTCTATGTTTCTTAAGTGGGCTGTGATTAGAAAGAAAGGGCTGGAGTGGAGATCTGGAAACCCAAAATAGAGACATCTCGTTTATTATAATCTACACTTATTGTTGGACCAACCCCATCTTGCTGTTGTTGCTGATGTCTCTTTGTGTGCGTGTGTTGAAGAGAATGAAGGGATGAGAGAGAGATGAGGAAAATGCCGCTATGTTAGCCTGGTGTATCCTCATTCTCTACCATCCCTCTTTCTGGCTCCATATATGGCTTCTATATTAAATTGGTTTCCTTCCACGATGACAGTCCGTAATACTACACTTGATATGAGCCCATGTTCATAGCTGCATCCTATTGCATACTCACAAACAACTAATACTTGTCGGCCTTGCATCGTATGCCCAACCCCATTTTGGCACATAACCTGGTATAGATGACATTGTATGACCTGCAAACAGGGATTGTTCAGTCGTGTTGTTGTACTGATTTGGAGGAGGTGAAAATGGGACCATAAAATAGCCTAAGAAGACCATCAGGTTTGTGAAATAAGCTTCACTAACAGTGAAAGAAACTGAGGATGCTATGCAGCATACTTAGTTTGGAAGTAGTCCCATTTTGTGTTAAAAAAACCATGCCAAAGATTGCAATCAGATGCATGAAATCAGCTTCTTTAACAGTATCTGAAAATGAAAATTTTTCATAATCTGAGCATATATGTTTCTTTAACAGTGACTGTGAACAATTGTTCTTAATTGGGCTGTGATTAGAAAGAGACGAGTTGGAGTGGAGATCTGGAAACCCATATAGAGACATCTTGTTCATAATAATTTATTATTGTTGTTGTTCTTGTCGCTCTTGCTGTTGTTGTTGATGTCTCTATGTGTTCGTGTGCTGAAGGGAAAGAAGAGATGAGAGAGAGATGAGGAAAATGCCGCTATGTTAGCCTGGTGTATCCTCATTCTCTACCATTCCTCTTTCTAGCTTCTATATTTGGTTTCCTTCCACGATGACAATTCCAGTTAAAACTACACTTGCTATGAGCCCTATTCGTATTTTTCTTCCATGAAGAATTGATCTATGACTACAATCTCCATTCAAAACCCAATTGTTCACTCAAACATGCCCCTTGTATCTGAACTCAAACATCACATTAATAAACATCTTTTCTAATAATGGCTACACTTGTGGAAGCTCTCTCTAAGCCTCAATTCTTCAAGGTTTTGTTGCCTACTTCTTTACAGAAGCTGGTACTCTATTCTTCTTTAAAGAGAGGAGAATAGAGTACCAACTTCTGTAAAGAAGTAGGCATCAAAACCTTGAAGAATTGAGGCTTAGAGAGAGCTTCCACAAGTATAGCCATTATTAGAAAAGATGTTTATTAATGTCATGTTTGAGTTCAGAAACAAGGGGCATGTTTGAGTGAACAATTTTCCAAACAAGCTTCACTAACAGTGAAAGAAACTGGGGATGCTATGCAGCCTACTTAGTTTCTTTAACAGTGACTGAAAATTTCCATAATCTGAGCATATAAATTTTTCATAATCTGAGCATATATGTTTCTTTAACAGTGACTGTGAACAATTGTTCTTAATTGGGCTGTGATTAGAAAGAGACGAGTTGGAGTGGAGATCTGGAAACCCATATAGAGACATCTTGTTCATAATAATTTATTATTGTTGTTGTTCTTGTCGCTCTTGCTGTTGTTGCTGATGTCTCTATGTGTTCGTGTGTTGAAGGGAAAGAAGAGATGAGAGAGAGATGAGGAAAATGCCGCTATGTTAGCCTGGTGTATCCTCATTCTCTACCATTCCTCTTTCTGGCTTCTATATTTGGTTTCCTTCCACGATGACAATTCCAGTTAAAACTACACTTGCTATGAGCCCTATTCGTATTTTTCTTCCATGAACTGAGGATGGTATATAGGTACGTATGCCAAAATCCTCCAGCCGGATATGCACAACACTTTGGTTTTGCGATATAGTTGGGCTAAAAAAGTAGTAGAGCAACATATAAGCTCAGATAATGGAGAAATTTTCATTTTCAGATACTGTCAATGTAACCTGATTGCAATCTTTGGCATGGTTTTTTTAACACAAAATGGGTTCACTTCCAAAATGAGTATGCTGCATAGCATCCCCAGTTTCTTTCACTGTTAGTGAAGCTTATTTCACAAACCTGATGGTCTTCTAAAGCTATTTTATGGTCCCATTTTCACTAACTGTTAGTGAAGCTGATTTCAAGCACCTGATTGTCTTCTTGGCATGTATGTTTTTATACCAAAAATGGGTTCACTGTGGTCATCAGATATTATATAGGTACGTATGCCAAAATCCTCCGGCCGGATATGCACAACACTTGGGTTTTGCGATATGGTTGGGCTAAAAAAGTAGTAGAGCAACATATAAGCTCAGATGATGGAGAAATTTTCATTTTCAAATATTGTCAATGTAACCGGTTTTTTTAACCCAAAATGGGTTCACTTCCAAAATAAGTATGCTGCATAGCATCCCCAGTTTCTTTCACTGTTAGTGAAGCTTACTTCACAAACCTGATGGTCTTCTTAAGCTATTTTATGGTCCCATTTTCACTAACTGTTAGTGAACCTGATTTCAAGCGCCTGATTGTCTTCTTGGCATGTATGTTTTTATACCAAAAATGGGTTCACTGTGAACTGAGGATATTGTATAGGTACGTATGCCAAAATTCTCCGGCCGGATATGCACAACACTTGGGTTTTGCGATATAGTTGGGCTAAAAAAGTAGTAGAGCAACATATAAGCTCAGATAATGGAGAAATTTTCATTTTCAGACACTGCCAATGTAACATGCTTGCAATCTTTGGCATGGTTTTTTTAACACAAAATGGGTTCACTTCCAAAATGAGTATGCTGCATAGGATCCCCAGTTTCTTTCACTGTTAGCGAAGCTTATTTCACAAACCTGATGGTCTTCTTAAGCTATTTTATGGTCCCATTTTCACTAACTGTTAGTGAAGCTGATTTCAAGCACCTGATTGTCTTCTTGGCATGTATGTTTTTATACCAAAAATGGGTTCACTGTGAACTGAGGATATTGTATAGGTACGTATGCCAAAATTCTCCGGCCGGATATGCACAACACTTGGGTTTTGCGATATAGTTGGGCTAAAAAAGTAGTAGAGCAACATATAAGCTCAGATAATGGATAAATTTTCATTTTCAGACACTGTCAATGTAACCTGCTTGCAATCTTTGGCATGGTTTTTTTAACACAAAATGGGTTAACTTCCAAAATGAGTATGCTGCATAGCATCCCCAGTTTCTTTCACTGTTAGTGAAGCTTACTTCACAAACCTGATGGTCTTCTTAAGCTATTTTATGGTCCCATTTTCACTAACTGTTAGTGAACCTGATTTCAAGCACCTGATTGTCTTCTTGGCATGTATGTTTTTATACCAAAAATGGGTTCACTGTGAACTGAGGATATTGTATAGGTACGTATGCCAAAATTCTCCGGCCGGATATGCACAACACTTGGGTTTTGCGATATAGTTGTGCTAAAAAAGTAGTAGAGCAACATATAAGCTCAGATAATGGAGAAATTTTCATTTTCAGACACTGTCAATGTAACCTGCTTGCAATCTTTGGCATGGTTTTTTTAACACAAAATGGGTTCACTTCCAAAATGAGTATGCTGCATAGCATCCCCAGTTTCTTTCACTGTTAGTGAAGCTTACTTCACAAACCTGATGGTCTTCTTAAGCTATTTTATGGTCCCATTTTCACTAACTGTTAGTGAACCTGATTTCAAGCACCTGATTGTCTTCTTGGCATGTATGTTTTTATACCAAAAATGGGTTCACTGTGAACTGAGGATATTGTATAGGTATGTATGCCAAAATTCTCCGGCCGGATATGCACAACACTTGGGTTTTGCGATATAGTTGGGCTAAAAAAGTAGTAGAGCAACATATAAGCTCAGATAATGGAGAAATTTTCATTTTCAGATACTGTCAATGTAACCTGCTTGCAATCTTTGGCATGGTTTTTTTAACACAAAATGGGTTCACTTCCAAAATGAGTATGCTGCATAGCATCCCCAGTTTCTTTCACTGTTAGTGAAGCTTACTTCACAAACCTGATGGTCTTCTTAAGCTATTTTATGGTCCCATTTTCACTAACTGTTAGTGAACCTGATTTCAAGCACCTGATTGTCTTCTTGGCATGTATGTTTTTATACCAAAAATGGGTTCACTGTGAACTGAGGATATTATATAGGTACGTATGCCAACGGCCTCCGGCCGGATATGCACAACACTTGGGTTTTGCGATATAGTTGGGCTAAAAAAGTAGTAGAGCAACATATAAGCTCAGATAACGGAGATATTTTCATTTTCAGATACTGTCAATGTAACCTGATTGTTTAACACAAAATGGGTTCATTTCCAAACTAAGTATGCTGCATAGCATCCCCAGTTTCTTCTTTTGTTGTTAGTGAAGCTTATTTTCATGCATCTGATTGTGATCTTGGCATGTTTTTTTGACCAAAACGGGTTTACTGTGAACTGAGGATGCTATAGGTACGTATGCCAAAATCCTCCGGATACGCACAACAATTGGGTTTTAGATTTAGTTGGGCACAGTGAATTAGTGGAGCAACATATAAGCTCAGTTAATGGAAATTTTCATTTTCAGATACTATTAATGAAGCTGATTGCCATCTTTGGCATGATTTTTTAACAAAAAATGGGTTCACTTCCAAACTAAGTATGCTGCTAGCATCCTCATTTTCTTTCACTGTTAATGAAGCGTATTTCATTAAGATCCAGGATGGCAAATTTTGGCTGGGCTATGATTGGATTGTTTAGTGGATGTTGTCTATGTTCTTAATTGGGCTGTGATTAGAAAGAGTGGGCTCGAGTGGAGATCTGGAAACCCATATAGAGACATCTTGTTCATAATAATTTATTATTATTGTTGTTCTTGTCGCTCTTAAGGTGGTTGCTGATGTCTCTTTCTGTTCGTGTGCTGAAGGGAAATAACGGATGAGAGAGAGATGAGGAAAATGCCGCTATGGTAGCCTGGTGTATCCAAAGTCTCTACCTTTCTTCTTTATGTTTCCATTTCTGGCTTCTATATATATTTGGTTTCCTTCCACGATGACAGTTCCCTAAAAATACACTTGATATGAGCCCTATCTTATTTTTCTTATTTTTCTTATATTTGGTTTCCGTCCACGATGACTGTTTCATGGATTGTCTGAACAATCCATGAAGGACATGCTTAGATACTGAATTTTCAATTGTTTTATTGTTTTAGATAGTGGATATTCCCAATCAGAGGAGAATATAAAGGTTTCAAGTTAGATACTGAATTTTCATTTGTTTTGTTATTTTAGATATATTTAAAAACAAAATTAAGTACGGAATTTTTAGCATTGCAATGTAATTATTTTACCTCTGTATATATCATTAACAATTCCATTTGCAGTTGGCACTTTGATCTTATAATTCGAGATACAGGTAGTTCTTTTTGCAATTTCAAAAAATATGTATATTCTGTATTGTGATCTACTGTTCAATTAAACTATTGTTTTTTTTTCACAGAGCGGTCGTCAAGATGAAGGAAATTCTGATGATCAGAGCTGAAGCTACTTGAGGGGTATGAATCTGCGGTCCTCCTTGCTGTTCTTATGTCCTCCTTGTTGTATGGTTGTTGTTCTTATGTCCTCCTCCTTGCTGTTGTTATGTCAGACTGGTTTTTTTTATGAGAGTTATGTCATACTTTGAATTTGGGATATTTTGGATATTTGTCAGACTGGTTTGTTTGGATATTTTGGATGTTAGTCTCTATATTAATTTGTTAATTATGACACTGTTAATTAATCAATGAATTTGGACGTTGATATGACACATGTGAAACTTGATTATCTTTAATTATTCTTGTGTTTGGTTGTGGTTTGCGCAGTAGTATGCAACGAAATTGATTGAATCAGTTGTGAGAATTAGTTTACAGGTTTTGTAAATGAAACTCTGAATTGAAATCGAACGGAACAGCGGAGTATCGAAAATAAACGGGTATAGCCAGAACGGCGTTTTAAAAAACGGTGGTCTATATAATTTAATTGTTGGAGTGTGTGATACACCGGCATTTCAATGCACGCCGGCGAAAGTTTTCAGCTGTAACGGCACAGGCGTACACCGGCATTTTATAAACGCCGGCGTATATAACTACACCGGCGTTTTTTAGTCGCGCCGGTGTTCGTAAACAGGGAAAAGCAGGCGCTCATAAACGCACATACACAGGCGTTTCTTGACCGCCGGTATACTTTCGATCTACACCGGCGTTTTCATATACGCCGGTGAATGGATAAATACCGGCGGTTTACGACCGCCGGTGTATGTATATAGGTGCACAAGAACGGCACCCAGAGACCGATATACACCGGCGTTTTATGACCGCCGGTGTAGTCCTAACATTTACCGGTGTCCACCATAAACGCCGGTGTAGACCCCTTTCTTTCAGCGACGCCCGCTTCGGCGGCAGTTGGACCGGCGCTATTGTAAACGCCGGTGAAAGTTTCACCGGCGTAAAAAAACGCCGGTATAGACGTAAAAAAGCGCCGGGAAAGCTACTTTCTTTTGTAGTGATATAATATTAGCATATTTGTTAGGGTTATACTGTGTTAAAAATCCTAAAATGTTTTATGAGAACTTAAAAAAACACCTTCAAAATCTTATAGCTTTCTTAGAAAACATATTATTCATTGGTTATAAACCAACAGGATTTTCAACATGAGTGTGTTGGTTCTAATCTGAGGGCGTTATTTTTTTAAAAAAAATTGTTGAAGAAAAGGTGGAATATGACCACCATGTTTCATTAATAAGCAATTAATCAAACAAACCCAGCGTACTGGGCCAAATTACAAACTACAAATAGGAAAATAAAACATGAAGCGACATGACCAATATGTACAATTAGATTCCTCTCCAACACCCTTAGAGGGTGGGCCGACCAAAAAACCCAACAAAAACCAACAACCCACATTCGGCTAGATGGAACCGTCCATAGCATGACCCTGTCCTCCACCAATATTGTACTGGACCCCATCATGGGCCCAGTCACAAAGCAATGACCAACTAATTGTATGTACATCAAATAAGTTTCGTGCACTACCTCTCCGGCACGTGCACACTCACCTGAAGCGAATCACGTGGAATTTAGAAGTTCGCCGCTCCCATCCTTCTCCCTACTCCCATAAACTCTCCAAATCGCTATAACATTCGGCCCAGTCAAAGTCACAGCCAAAAAGAGAGTCGTGGAAAGAATACTTTCACCTCTCTCACGCTTTTTCTCTCTCAAGTGATTTCTCACCAAACAATACTCTCACTCACCCTAATCACGGGCACAGTCAAAGAGAGAGCCGTGAAGAGGATACCTTTCCCTATCTCATGCTTTTACTCTCTCAAGTGGTTTCTCACAAACGCTAACATACACCTGTATAGAGTAGTGAGAAGCAGCATCTTCACTATCTCACTTTCTCACTCTGTCACTCTCTCTCTCATGCAAAAATCTCGTAACAAATCACAGCTAACAGAAGCATCACCTTCTCCCCTCGCCCGTGCGGGCGTTGGACGTTGTAGATTTCAGGTTCACTGATGAGGTCGAAGTGGCAGTGCTGTCTCGGAGCCTGTGGCATTTAGCTAAAGGAGATCGAATTCAGGGTGTGACTTACACACTGACAACAAAAATTCCCTAACACCTCCAATACTACATCACTACTCAGCACACCTCATGGGGGGACCCCATCTGCGGCCCAGGCCCTACAACTGTGCTGCAACAAGTGGGCGCATCTCATGGGGGGACCCCGTCTTCAGTCCTAAGCCCCACTATCGTGCTGCACATCAACAATCTCCCATCTCATCTCACAACTGCCAAGAACTAACCAACTCCTACCTCTCATCTCAATCACTTCCCCTCACAATCAAACACTCACACAATCAAATCCTCAAAACCTTTCTTTATTGCGGGTGATTTGATGCCCCTTTTCTACAGTACGGGTGAACGTTGCGGCGATATTGGCTGGCCCCTCCAGCATCGCTCTACCGACGCTTGGCAGGAGCTGGGGGGCCTCGACTGGGTGGAGCGGTGGAAAGAGTCTCCATCGTCGAGCATTCGGACTGCTCGACGGGACGATGTGGCGACTTAGGCCCTCCATAAGGGCAGGAGCTGGGGGGTCATCTTTATTATTATTATTATTATTTTCAACAGACATTTTTTTTCTCAACAGCTAGATAAGGTTTAAATTGTTTATTTAAAAAAAATCCCCAACGGCTAGATTTTTCTCCCCATAAATACAAGTCACATTTGTCAAGTTCTTAACAATTCTTCTTTCATTTTTTTTCATTTAAAAAAAAAATTCTTCCTAATTTACATTCAAAAGTTTAATAAATTTTACAAATATTTATTGCAAAAATGGTAGGAGGTACAAAATGGAGTTACGATGAAGAAGAAACTATGTGAAAATCTTAGATAAAAGTCACTTTTGACGGTGAAACTGGTTTCCAACATCCTAAGGGAAAATTCTACGAGTGCATTCAATCAAGATATGTAGAAATTTGGGAGGGTTCTCCCAAAAAATCCGTCTCACTGCCGGATTTGAGAGTAGGTGGAGAAGGCATCTTGCCCTAAGGCTAACGAAGTGACATGAAAATTTTAATGCATGTTCGAAGGACAATTCAGAGCGAAAAAACTTATCTAGATGATGTAAATAATTTTAACAAACTTATTCAAACTTAGCCATGTCTTAATAATATTTTTTAATTCATTTTTGTACGCTTCGTTAGATTGTAGATGCCAAATTGTGCTACAAAAATTAGATCTTTGATGCTTGTTAAAACTGGATTTGGAGGAAGTCAACAGTTTCCAGTTGGAGCAATTCCGACAGAAGCAGCTCCCATAGATTTGACTTGCGATGAAGATTCTGTACCATTGCTGACACCCACTTTTGCAAGACCTCTAGAAAGGAAGGCTAAAAAAGAGGCTGCTCAAAAGAAAGAAAAAACTTTATCGGGTGAGAGTAGTCGAATTGCAGATGTGATCGAACAATTAGTTAGACAAACGAATAATAAGACGAAGAGAATCAATAACTTGGTTGCTGAGACGATACAATGAGAGAAGGAAAAGCATAGGAGGCAAGAGCAAAAAGAGGATTGAGTCATGATATATGATAACAACGTAATGACCCGATAAGGCTGCATTTTGGAAAGAAGAGCAACGAAAAATAATTCGTGGTCGTGCTCAATCAGATGACAATAACAGTCATGATAGTGGCTCCAGTTACAACCAAAATGATAGAGATAAGGCTTATTATTGCCAGTTTCAGGATGGCTATGTAACCCCCTTAGTGTAAATATGCATGTCATTTGTTTAATCTGAGCTTATTTAATGAAATAAAATTTAATTGTCTTAATAATAATTTTTTAATTTATGAAATTTAAATTTCTTAATAATATTTTTTTTGCAATACGAACAAAATACGTGTACATTATAAACTTTATCGGTGGCGATTGAAATTAATACAAAATAAAAAATGAAAGGAAAAAGGAAAAATGTTATCCACATACAAATAATTTTTTACTTTTCTAATAGAAGAATGAATTTCCACATGCAAAGACTCCTCCTATTAAAAAAAAAATTGTACGATGGGAAGACTATCCACATATGAGAAGTGATGGGGTAAAAGTCACGGCTAATCAGAACTGCACGATTCACGCACGAGTCTCGAGGTCCCTAAGAGCGAGGTGGTAATTTCATGACACCTACAGGCCCACGATCCGAACATGGACCGATCGCATGCTCATCACCCCAGCTCTATCCACGAGTTAAGACTAGCAGTAGCCCAATCAAAGGAGATTGATTTGCCAATTAAGGATGACAATCAAATCTCTGAGATCAGGGAGAAATTAACTGATTACATCCCTTAATGAAAGGGATCATCCAAATCAGTCAAGGGAATCTCCCTCTAACTGCTCATGCTTAAGCCTATAAATGGACTCGTCCCCTATTTTATCAGGTAATCAATATTTTGCCCACTAAGCTAAGTTTATTACTTCTGGTTACTGACTTGATCGTCGGATGATCTATCGCCGAAATCTTCCCCGGTGTTTCAAGCTGCATTTGCAAGTTTCTGGCAGGACGTCAGCCAGCGTAACCACCATAACTGTAATGTCCCGCCCCAATACTCAGACAAATTATAAATACTATGTAGTACAACTGCCCACCACAGCCTGCCTCTCAAAAGGTGGTTAACCGGATTGGTGACTCTTGATCATTGGCTGACAATATTTATACTCAAATTATCCTATCAAACTTCCCATGTGGGACTATATTTCTCAATCTCAATCTCAAATCCCGCGCATACCAGTCGACTGATCTACCCACCAGTCGACTATTCGTTCGAGATCTGGGGTATTACATACACCCCCCCTTAGGAATCAGCGTCCTCGCTGAGTACAGGGCACACATCTCGTGTAGGACCGCCCTTTCTAGCCGATGTAGTATATTCCCTTATCCCGGAGATCAGTCACTCTCAACACCGCAGATCGGATACCCTGCTATCAATCACTACCTGTGACTCTCAATATCGCAGAATATACCCGACCCCGGAGATCAATGACTCTCAGCACCGCAGATCATAGGACCTCTACTACACCCGGTGTCGAAAGTCGGCTCTGATACCATTTGTAACGCCCCGCCCCAATACTCAGACAAATTATAAATACTATGTAGTACAACTGCCCACCACAGGCTGCCTCTCAAAAGGTGGTTAACCGGATTGGTGACTCTTGATCATTGGCTAATAGTATTTATACTCAAATTATCACATCAAACCTCCTATGTGGGACTATATTTCTCAGACTCTCAATACCGCAGAATATACCCGACCCCGGAGATCAATGACGTCCTCTTCTACACCCGGTGTCGAAAGTCGGCTCTGATACCATTTGTAACGCCCCGCCCCAATACTCAGACAAATTATAAATACTATGTAGTACAACTGCCCACCACAGGCTGCCTCTCAAAAGGTGGTTAACCGAATTGGTGACTCTTGATCATTGGCTAATAGTATTTATACTCAAATTATCCTATCAAACTTTCCATGTGGGACTAAATTTCTCAATCTCAATCTCAAATCTCTCAAATCCCGTGCAGACCAGTCGACTGCTACCAGTACCAGTCGACTGTTCGCTCAAGATCTGGGGTATTACAATAACCTCCACCAATATCCACAAACACTAGCCTCTTATATATACCAGATCAACGGCTGGGATCTGATCTTTCCAATTTAATCCAAGAATGCATCATCTGCTGCTCCCACACCAAAAAAAACAATGAAAGTCTTCCAAGTACTAGACTTGCCCTAAGTGACAAAGAGAAATAAGTATCCCTATTCAACAGCTAATGCTTAGGAATTCATTTCCCACTCTGCCTATATTTTGAAATAGAGGTTTTGGGCCGAAAAACACAAACAACTAGCATTACAACATTTTAAGAGATAAAGACAGGGGGGGTGTTAAAAAAGAGCATAAAAAAACATGAGTCAAATGTCTTTTCATTTTTTAATATCCATCAAGTAATTTTTTATATGATTTCTAATTTTACTCTTATATTTTTTATAAACGAAGTAATACTAAAATTATAGAGGAGGGCAAATTGGACATTTTATAAATGATTGCTCATTTATGAGCTTCAAAAACCAAGAATGTTAGTATTTTTTGTCAATCCTAGATTTTTTCATAATAGATGTGTAGAAACCTAGAATGATTTATATTTTGAAATAGATGGAGTATGTAGTATAACCCGGAGTAAGAGTGGGGAGTTATCTCCTACATTAGGCCTCCTTTTTTTTAATTTTAAAAAAGAAAAATGAGAACAATCCTAGAAAAAGGTGGTTTGACATAATATATTGTACAGATTCAAAATTTTTAATTATTTTTTAGAATTCTAATTAAATTTTCGTATTTAATAATAATTTTTGGAATTTTAATTTAGTTTCCTACTTCTAAATCATTTTCTGTGATTTTTTATTGATTTATCGAGCTGGCGCGATTTTTGGAGCGATTTGGATCGCCCATCGAGCCTGTCGTCGCCCACTGAGTGTAATAACGTGCCAGGATGATGTGGTGATATACCGCAACATGGGACGTTGATCACGTGATGGGCTTGCCTGCTAAGCGAATTGGACATTTGTGATTGGGTGGTGACGTGACGCGATCGGGAGCCTCGATTACGCACGTCTTCACGCATCTGGATGATCGGACGGTCGAAAATTGAGCGGAGGTAGTGGCTGGGTGTGTGCACGTGTTAAGGTATGTGTGAATTTCATTTTTTTCTCTCCTTTCTCTATTTCAAAATGGAGAAAGGAAAGATGGGTATATTCTCTCTCCCATTAGCATAATATAGAGATAGATACATGATTACATAAAATAATAATATAATCACGGGGAAGAAAATCTGATGAACATATTTCCATTACTGTATTCAATCGTGAATCATCAAAATTAATAAAAAAAACTTCGTCCGCAGCTAAATAGAACAAGAAATTATCAGACTGCCATTGCACTTTTAACTTCCTCAGGGGCATGAAACAAACGAGCAAACTTGAGAAATACATGATCCCTTGTAAGCATTTTAGGCGAAGACTACTTACGAGTACGTATTGTCACGCCCCGCTTCCCAAACGGAATACGAGTACATGACATTGGCCCAGCAAATGACTAACGTCACCTATAAACTGTTTATCCGATTAACTCAACAATATAATCATTACAGAACAATTGCCTAGGTAATAATAATAATCTCATGAACAATAATACTTGGAATGAAGCAATATATATTATCCAAATACAATAATAATCCAACATCTGGAAACAAATAATAGTAATACTCAGATCAAAATCCTACAATACAATGAAATAACAATAGTTTAATAAATAAGTCTTCATGGAAAAACAATAATTTATTAAGCGGCGATGCTATCAGTTCCTTCCCCAATGTTGTTCTCCCAATCCATCAGGCAATTCTCCATCAACACCTGTAAACACATCATCTTAAAAGAGGAGAAAAATTTTCCTTCATGGACAGCAAGTAGAGAAAGCAGGGAACAATGGAATAACAGTATAACAATGATTTCAATAGATCAATAGGAATCAATAATATGGGACGATAACAATAATCAATATCATGATAGTCGATACAATGGCTATAAACAATGATTCAATATTCGGTAACAATAATTAATGAACAATAACAATAACACTTAGCCAATATTCGATATCAATAGGAACAATAATGAACAATATGCAGTGTTGATATCGTGTCAATTCTTAAGTCTATTATCATTTTAATCCTAACTAATGCACGTACTACTGCATCCCATACTACAGGTTCGGTGCATACAATCAATTTCGTTTAGACTTAAGTGGAAGATTCTATAGATCATGTACTCGGCAACGATAATCAATATTCACCTTTCGGTGCACGGTACGGTCATTGGCTATGATATAATACACGATAGATTGGGGTGTCATAGTCAGTGCTCCACAATCAATCGATAAAACAATAGCCGAAACAATATTTAGGGAAACACAGGCCCCTCCTCTGACTATAGTCACTATATCATCAACTACTCCATTTAATCCCTTAAACCTCGGCTTACTAATTATTTTATTAATGGAACAATACAATATGCAAATATGAGACAAGAGATGAATGATGGTAACAATAGGTAAACAATAGGATGATAACTTGAATTGGACAATTAGAACAATGACAATAGGGTATTAGGATCATGCAATGCAACATACATACATTAATTCATGCAATATTACGATATAGGAATAGTTAAACTATTAAAAATTGAAATATAAAATTCTGGACAGCAAGAGTAGTCTGTACAAAAATACAGTTTTCCGTTGTTTCAGAAATCGAAAACTGGATCTGTCAATAATAAATTTATTTACAATATTAGAATCAGCAAAAGCTCAATAATAAATTTATTTACAATATTTTCTAGATTCCTAAACATGATTACTAACAGTCTGAAAGTTATCAGAGCAAAATTTTAACATTTGATCAGCCTTTTCACTATTTAAGCATGGAAGATACAAGAATCTGAAAATCTGAAAGTAAAAACACAGCTATAGTAAAACGGTCATTTTTTCCTACAAAACCCGAAATTAAGAAATTAAAGATTTTCTGGAAACTAGAAAGATAATGATACAATTCTTATTCAGAAAATTATTCATTTTAAGATTATTTACTGGTTCAAAAATAGCATTCAACATACAGGTCAGCAAGCAATATACAGGTTTTTTGTAGTTTTCTTGAAAATAATTTAATTAAACACGAAGGGTGTCAATTCTTTAGTCAATAAA
The DNA here is from genome assembly GCA_017893485.1 of Hemerocallis citrina. Classification (NCBI taxonomy): domain Eukaryota; kingdom Viridiplantae; phylum Streptophyta; class Magnoliopsida; order Asparagales; family Asphodelaceae; genus Hemerocallis; species Hemerocallis citrina. The sequence goes on from CM030365.1 coordinate 144,120,695, forward strand.
TTGTGTAATCAACATGATGGGTGCAATAACATGATAAATAAAATTAGAACACATACATACACTAATTTATCATCAATCAACCATCAATCGATCAAATAACATACAACCTAGCAATTGTATCCACAATAATTAATCGTGTCATGATTATACGGTTAACCGTATTATCAATTCTACATGAATGCATGAAAGATACAATCTTTAGAGTCAAAAGTGGTACGATGTCAAGAATATTAGGGTTAGCTTGTGTAAACCCTCAATAGACCCAACGAAGATAATCAACACAGCGATATGATAACGAATAGGATCTACTTGCAAGAATATCAACAAAACTTGATTTTGATACAATTAACAATTCAGGAGGACGGTGACTTTCCTATTAGATGGTTAATTCAAATATAAAGAATAACGGGATGAGAATCCCGGGGGACGAACCAGAACACGGAAACACGTGTGAGCTACGTGCGACGCTCACACAAAACAGCAAACACATAATCGGATCCACAACACCAATAGCAAGATCAAAACACAAAACACAAGATCAATCCCTCCCTTTTCACAACAGCAAATAGCGATCATCAAGGTGAGATCATTAAGATCGGGTCGATCGGATGGCCCAGATTCGATGATCAAGAATCAACAGCAACCAGCCAATAGCTGATCCCCTCTCCCAAAACACCGAACAGCCGATCCCCTACCCACAAACAGCAAACATCAATCACGATATCTGATCCTCTCTTTCTCCAACACCCTGAATTCCAAATAAGACTGAATTCGAAGTTCCACAGGATCTTAACACTTCACTTCGTATAATTTTACAAGGAATTTAAAACTTTATTTAGAACAATGATTACATTAACGCAGCGGAATTATAAATTACAACAAGATACATGATTTAGATAACATCTTGAACATTTTTCTAAGTAGCATTCATTCTTTAATCTTGTCATCCACTTTATCCTGCATAGAAATTGTGGGCACGTCAGTTGCATACAACTGACGCTAGGATATAATACATCAATTTTTCTTACTTAAAAAGCACACACTTGTCACAAACAAAGCTAAGGAGGACTATCTTATTGATATCGTGTGTGAATGTTCACTTAGTCCTTAATGCAATTATTTATATTTAATGACACTAATGCGCACTTGTTCGGATTCTATGCATCCCATACTACATAGGTCCGAGGGCAAGCCCTTAATCGTTCTTCATCTTGTAGGGTTGATTCCCTTGCCATGAGTTAAACTACTACAGTAACTACGGTAAATATCCTAGGTGTTCTATGAGTTACGAGCCCATGTCCAGACATTCTGGAGAGAATCCCACGTTATGACATGACGCATCATGCAGACATCCTATTGACAATTCGCCTCTGCCATGATTAGCACCCCACAAGCGTCGCCACGGTCCCGATATCCTGGAGAATTATGCACACCCTGACATGATGCATCATGTGGACATCCTGTGAACACTCTCACACCGTAGATTTGAGGCCCTCATACTTGTGTTTTTCTCTTACTTTCATCACATCTCCACTATGTGTCTAATCCTTAAATAATTGAATCATGAATAAGATTAATACTCTAGAATTAGCGTTACCTCTACATCGGTCTTTAAACATCAATCATTTACCATGACCCAGTCTTGGTCTTTTATCATCACATTTCTCTTTCAAATATTTTATTTATGCCGATGTAAGGACTTAGCAAAACGCTAGTGTCAAACTCATTTCATGTTAATCAAAAAGAGAGTTCATAATCATAAATTTCATATTTCATCATGTTTCTTTTACTTCATTTTCCATGCACAATTTGCATAATTTAACCAATAATCTCATATTTGATCTCATTCATTTTTTACATGTCAAAAAATCTTATTTTAGAACTCTACACAAAATTTCTCTATATTAAAAAATGTATGTTGTCTTTAATTACAAAAAATCATATTCTGAGAAACTTTATTAATTCCTTCTTCTAAAAAATGGCTTCTAATTCCCATTTTAATAATTTAAATATTATAGAAATGATTTCCATGAAGTCTAGGTATTTTTAGAAGAATTCTAATATTTTTTTCTCAATTTTTAAACACTTAAAAACTACTTAAAATATCAAAAAATAGAAAGAAAAAAAATCAAAATTCTAAAAAAATGACCATAGGCCGGATTCGAACCCAGACTGAAACCCCCCGCTCATGAACAGTAATCGCTCTAAATCGCACCTGAAGGCCAGAAGGTCTTAAGTGATTAACTGTCATATAGAGAACTTAAATTATATTTAAGGTTTGGCTCTCGGATTTGATTAAAAATTAGATTTTCAGAAAAACAAAGTCTCTTACAAGACTCGAAACCAGACCCAAATGCTCCGCTCAGCTACAGTAATGCACCCAAAATGCACCCGAATACCAGTAGGTCTGAGTGACTAACAGATATAGGGTCGAATTAGAATACTTTTGTATTAGACTGTACTGTTTCTAGTTCTTCCTTTAATAAACTCGATTTTTCTCAATCAATTTGTTCTAATAAAAATCTATATCTTCTTCAGAATATTATTTCCTTGAAAATAGTAACTTATATTTTTTTGGATTGTAAAAAACTCATTTCTAAACACATAATAGACTATTTCTCTTTATTTCTTTGAAAAAGTAGTTCATGAATACATTTTCGACATAGAAGGAATTTAATTTTAGAAGAATCTTTTATCAACATGTTCCCCTTTCATTCACAATGTGTTCATACAATTTTTTTCATTCTTTAACAAAATCAAGCTCTTAAGTTAGTCTTATGTTTACCAAAACTAATCTTTTTCTTATGTTTCAAAGAGACAAAATAGATGATAAACTAGTGAATATAATATTACTCATAAAATGCAATTAAAACATACTTATTGCAACTAATCAATTTATTCCCAATTATTTTGCATTCCACAATTCATCCATGAGAGCAAACTTTCACATATTGCATTCTACAATTCATTCATAAGAGCAATTTTTGATATAATCATGTTGCATCAATTCATATGTATTCTAGCATGTAAATATATTAACCAAGCATCATAACAAATCTTAATTAACACAATTCAGTTTATTTTACTAATTTTTCATGTAGTTAAACTAGAGTTTCTTTTCTTACTAGTCTCTACAACAAGTATAAAGCAACTTTTCCTACTTGTTTCTAGCATATTCACAATTTGAAATCCTAGCATGGTATCTATGTTAGAAGTTTGAGAAATTGCCCACTTCATTGAAGAAACAAATAGAAACTTCTAAGAAACTCCTTGAACACACGAATGGCTCCCTTCTCTCCTAGTTTGTGCCACGAACTTGAGCCTTCTCCTCCTTGCTAGTGTAAACCCGAGCTCCTCTCCTCTTGATGCTATGGCCGGCCTCCAATATTGCAAAAGCACACCAACACACAATCTCTCCGTCTTTTTCTCACACAACTCTTTCTTTTCCTCACAATTTGTTTCTTTTCTTTTCTTTTCTCTTATGAATATTTCTAGTGCAAGTCATGAAGAAGATAAGAGAGGTATTTATACACAACTCAAGCTCAAATGGAGGGTTGAGATAAGTTTAGATGAAAGGCTAGGATGCTTTTGGGAGTAAGAAGAACTACCCATGATCACATAACCACTCTTCCACTCTCTCCATCACTCCCACATCTAAGAACAAGTCCGGCCACCCCTCTCTCACCACTTCCACGTGCTTGTGCAATGCACATGTCACACTATGCATGCTAGAAATTAGTTTGTACATTAAATTGTTAATTTATTTGTTTCCTGATCAAGTCAACACTACAAGTTGTATTAATTATTATTAAAATAACTAATGGGCTAATTAGGTGGGCTAGAGACCATGGGCTCTCTAATTAAATCAATTAATTTATTTAAGTGGGCTAGAATTAGACTATTAGGCCTAGAGATTAAAATATGCTTTATTTTAAAAAAGAAGAAATTTTTATTCATGAAATGAGAATACTTTTGAAAGTTAAAAACACACATATTAAATTGCACGTGCAAGACACGTGAAAAATAAAAGAAAACTTCATATTTATTATTTGAGAAATTCAGGATGTTATAACACTCCCTCCTTAGAATAGTTCTATTCTCGGAACTACGCTTAAAGAGTGAGAAAACAAAACATAAAAGAAGAAAGAGAAGCAATACAACCAAACAAAGAGCTTAGGATGATCCTTTAACATCCTCTCCTCAGATTCCCAAGTAGCCTCTTCAACCAACTGGTTTCTCCAGACTACTTTGACCATCGGTATCGTCTTGTTCCTCAAGACTTTCTCCCGACGATCCACGATCTCAACCGGTAGCTCAATGTAGCTCAGATCTAGCTGCAAACCCTCCGGCACTTCGGGCAAATGGTGACTTAGATCTGGAATGTAACCTCTCAGCATAGACACATGGAAGACATTGTGCACCTGAGACAACTTTTCCGGTAACTCCAACCGGTAAGCAGTTTTCCCAATCCTCTTCAATATCTTATACGGACTTATGAACCTCAGGGCTAACTTTCCACCTATACCAAAACGAATCACACCTTTACTAGGTGATACCTTCAGAAAGACAGAGTCACCTTCCTCGAACTCAAGGTCCCTTATCCGGTTGTCTGCATAGCTCTTATACCTACTCTGAGCATCCACCAACCTCTTCCTGATCAAATCAATCTTTACAGAGGTCTGCTGCACGATCTTGGGCCCAAACATCTACCGCTTTCCCACTTCAAACCAGCAGACAGGTGTTCTGCACTTCCTGCCCTACAGAGCTTCGTACGGTGCCATCCCGATACTAGTCTGAAAACTATTGTTGTAGGCAAACTCTACCAGAGCCAGATGCCTCTCCCAACTGCCTCCAAAATCTAGAATACAACACCGAAGCATATCCTCAAGAACTCGGTTGACTCTCTCAGTCTGTCCATCAGTCTGAGGATGGAAGGCAGTGCTGAAATCCGTCTTAGTACCCAAAGCTTCCTGAAAACTCTTCCAGAAATACGAAGTGAGTTGCGCATCTCGATCAAACACAATGGTCAACAGAACACCATGAAGCCTGACAATCTTCCCCAACATACAGCTCGGCTAACTTGTCCATAGTCGAAGTGAGTTTCATTGCCAAGAAGTGAGCTGACATGGTTAGTCGATCGACTATGACCCAAATTCCATCATTATCCTTCGAACTCTTGGGCAAACCCGTGATGAAATCTATACTAATGTTATCCCACTTCCATTTTGGAATGGGTAACGGATGCAATAAACCTTCGGGCTTCTGATTCTCGGCTTTTACCCACTGACAAATGTCACACTTTGACACAAACTCAGCCACATCCAGCTTCAAACCTGACAACCAGAAATGTTGCTTGATGTTATTGTACATCTTGGTGCT